>NADL03000462.1:0-500000 GCA_002205965.3 Kappaphycus alvarezii
ACTGTACTGTGCTGTAAAGAGTCCAAATCGTACAGTGCTGTACTAGACTTTATATCCTGCGTGGAATACTGGACTACCGTGTTTGCTTGTGCCGTGGAACATTGCCAGCTACTGGACTGTACAGTACTGTACTTTACCGAAAGCTATACTGTACTTTAGTAGCTTTCGAGATGACATCGGTGTCACATCGACTCGGTTTCCGTCAAATTTAGCATTTGAACTGTACAGTACTGTACAGTCCATCCCATTCTTCCATTTTTCTGCTGTATTAACAAATTTGTATTTTTTTCTTTTTCTTGAGTAGAGTAAAAAAAAGCCTACCCGTATGTTACCCACCACTCACATACGCCCCAGCAACAGACTCATCCCCTTTCGCACCCACCAACCGTGCTTCATCGCTTCCACCATTTCAAACTAATCCTCCATACCCCCTCCCTCAACCATGACTGCTCCCGAGACCAAATCATCCACCCAACCTTCCTCCAACTCAACCATGGCCTGGGCTCTCTACCTAACTGCCGGCGCCTCTCTCTCTGTCACTGATGAACAACTTGCCGAGCTCGACGAATTCGAACTCGTATCCAGAGGGCCACCCTCTCAAGTAATGCGCTACCTCAATCAGCGTGTATCCAACATTGCACATGCCCTTATATGCGCCGCTGGTGCCATGCCTGGTCGATCCCAAATGCTCCGTTCTGTGACCCTACTTCAATCCATCCTCGATCTCACCGTCGTCAACCCCCCTCTCCTACGTCATGCAGTCCGCGGTATAGCCACCCTTCACCTCCACCACTGCCCTTCCAATCCTCCTCTGGAACAATTCAGAGACACCGCGTTTTTGCAACCTTTGGTCAACATCGCGGTCGATCGCGTCTCGGATAAGGAGCTTTCCGGCGCTGCCGCTAGATGTCTAGCCGTTATTCTAGGCTGCCCTTCCTTTGATCGTCATATTGATGACGCCATTCCTCCACAGATTTGCGACGAGGCCGATCACCAAACCACAACTCTCGTTCGCTTACTTGTCTCTGAAATTACCTCCACAACCTCACCAGTTCCGCTCATGGCCCTCTCTAATTTGCTGCGTAGGGATTACGCCCGTCTTGCATTTTGCCAGCGAGATGGCGCCTCGACATTAGCTAGTGCTCTTTTCACTCGTCCTGGGAAGACTCATACCGCCATTGGTGAGGTCCTCGTTACTACTGCCGCGTCCCCTTCCCCCATAGTGTCCACGCCGGTTGATGCATCATATCAAGCTGTCTTTTCAGTGTGGATGCTCTCGTTCGCGGTCAAGACGGAAGTCAGGGAAATGGTCCTGGCAAATATCTTATCCTCGAGATTGTTAGTTGTCTTGAGCCGCCTTTTGGATCACTCCTCAGGCCAACGCCTAAAAATTGCGCGGGTAACACTTTCCAGCTTGAGGAATTTGGCCTCCGGAACAGGAGTTTTGGAAACACGTATCAGAAGGGACCTGATATCTGCAGAGGTTCCCCCAATTTTGCAAAAGTTGATAAGAATGGGTTGCGGGCGGGGGGCCCTTTTGGGGAACGACGAGGATGCAATGCAGGACGCCCAGGTGCTTGCGGACCTGCTTAAGAGAGAGAGGAACTTGATGACCACATTGGATTCTTACGTAGCCGAGGTGAACGCCTTTGCGTTGCATTGGTCCCCGGTACACACTGATATTGACTTTTGGGTGAAATATGCCCAACAAATCGTGGAGCGACATCGAGATGTGTTGCACGCACTCGTGAAAATCATCTCAGCGACTCAAGCACCACCGGAGGAGATTGAAGTGGCTTGCAGTGACCTTTGTTACATAATGCAGGAGAGCAGGAGCGGAAAGGCTGCCTTGGTATCGATCGAGGGCTTTAAGGAGACTTTGATGAGACTGATGACAACCCATCCCAGTAGCAAAGTACGAGCCGCAACTCTTTCGTGCGTCCAGCGTCTCCTGATTACCAATGCCAAATTACTGTGATGTCCTGAACTGCACCTTCTCTCTCAAATAACGGGTGTAACATCACGTGAGAAGCCAAAACTCCGCCACCTTCCGCTGCTGAGTGTTTGTGCGAATGCAATACCCTAACTACCCTAACTGAAGAGCTTTTCCGGTATCATCACCGTTTAAGTATAATGAACAGCAAGACCTATCGCGACGGTCGCTTAAACCGCAACGTGAAAGCAGAGCCCGGATTACTCTTTTTGCGATCACCCAACGCTCTTGGATCAAGCTTGTCTGGGAGTGGAGACTCTAGCGAAACCTCAGCGCCAGACAATTCAAGCATTGCACGGACAGCAGAGAGGCCAATGCCTGAACCAGGAACCGCCGTGCGTTGGGCAGCAGAGCCTCGGAAACCATAGTCGAAAAGGTGTTCTTTTTCGTCGTCACTGAATCCGAAACCAGTGTCCCAAACCACAACTTCAACTACCTCATCAAGCTCTTCGCTCTCCTTATTTTCGACCTCCCGAGCGACGCAATGCAAACCAACATAACCGCCAGGCGAGGAATATTTTAGAGAGTTATCTATCAAGTTGCTGACTGTCTCCCGAACGTGCTTACCGACTGCGTATACTGCCGGCATGTCATCCTCAATATGTGATGTAAACTGCAATCCCTTTTCCTCCGCCAAAGCTCTTGCTACCTCTACTTGTGGTTCTAACACGTCTGATAGCCATAGCACGTGGAGGACTACTTGCAATCATCATGTCTGTGTATGGTGCAGACACCGGCTTTGATTCGTGAACTTCAGCTATGCCGAGGCCCAACTCTCGGTGCTCTTCATGTTCATACCACGGTGGGCTGGCTTCCGGTAAGACGTGATTGTCCCCTGCTTTATCGAGAGGTGTCAGGAGGTCATCGACCCTCAAAGCCTCGACGATAATATTTTTAGCTAATTTGCGAATTCGATCTCCGGGTGGCAGCTTGTGCAAGAGCAGATGGCCAAAAGTGACTAGGGCTGAAACTGGAGATCGAATCTGATGCAGTGTGACTCTTAACAAGGCACGCATGGATTCAATGAGCTGTCGAGATGTCTCCACCGTGCCTACTGCGGAACTCCACTTACCCTCCAACGCAGCTCCCATAGCTATGCTCTTTGCGACCATTGCCGCACGATTGGCATCCTGCTCAGTCCATGGTGGGGCCGGGTTACCCTCTGAGAACAAGACGATGCTCCCTGCGAGGACATTGTTGTACTCCACGGGTATGCATAATCCGCCGTCTGGCATAATGACGGCACCGCTGTGGCCAATTCCGGTGATATTCTTGAAGGGATAATCTGGAAGAATCCATTCAGCTGGGATACCGCCCGGGAGAACGCGAGAAGTAGTGCCAGGTTCAAGTTCAGTTTCAGCTGCCAAGCCAGACGAAATCCAGACGCGAGATGCAGTTGAGAAATTGGGGGAATGAACGACAAGCGGAACGAATTCAAGGGCACCTGTTTCGGGGTTCTCTCGTCGAAAAAAGAGCAGAGCTTGACTGAGCGAGGGAATGGTGGAGGCCAGAAGTGAGAATTGCGACGTGCAGAGGTCGATAAAATCTCGGGACCAACCATGATAGTCATCGTGCTGGTTCTGAGGTGCAGTGGAGGGATGGGATGGGATGGAGTGGGCAGACTTGTCAGGTTGCACATTTCGAGGGCGATTGGGATCTGCGAGGGAAAGACGGGGGTATTGATACGGCTTTGCGAATCTTGAGCGATGACGTGTTCTGAGAGAAGCGGAGGCAATAGGGAAGAGGCGAATCGGAGGTGCTGGAGGTGCTAGTAGGAAGGTCATCGATACGTTGGTCGTCCGGAGATTATGCGTTGACGCGGGACGTTTTGTTTGGCGCGTTACGGAAGATTGCGACGACTGTGTTGGCCTCACCCTGCTGCCATGATTCGGAGTGGTAATGAGGGTAGCGGATGAGTTTTGAGGTAAAGTGATACTGTACGGTGAAGCTGATTATGTGACAACATAACACTTTTCGTTGTCATCATCAACTCGATTTCCAAAGACGAGTGTTGTGTGAATCATTTCTGTTGGATCAAAAACAGGGTGGATATTTTCTGCCAGCTTTGGAGAAATTTTCCAGAAAAAAGGGATGGGTTGTTTACAGTAGTGTACAGTACAGTGTATGTTAATTTAGACTTTGCTTCACGCACTGAAGCTTGGCGCCAAAAAAAATTTTGAAATTAAGCAACGTGTCATACGTAGTGAGTAATTTTTTGAGAAAAAAATTTCAGAAAAAATACCGGAATGAGGACAGGCGTCTGCAGCGGCCGTTTCCGGAGGCCCCCCCGCGAAACCCACCTCTCCTGCACACAGCACACACCACAACTGGCACCGGACACCGACACAAACAAAATACTAACGGTGTGCACTGCCACCGTCAAGTGCCGGCGTTTTCAGCCGCCTCCTCGAACAACGCCGCGTTGTCGGCGCAAAGTTCTCCGTCCCGCCCCTATATCATCCACCCTCTTCCCAACTTCCTTTCCCCCCCCCTCCTTCTCCCCGAGACCCTCTTTCCCCCAGCGAAGACCTAATGCTTCCATTTCTAGATTCGGTTCCCGACACTATCTCGCTCCAACAGGTATGTTCTTGTGATGTCGTCAAAATTCACCCAATTTGTTAATGTCAATTGCTTCAAGCTTCCAATTTCGCCTCCGTGTCTCTCATCCCATTGCAAATACCCCCCCTCCACCTCCTTGTCGCCTTGCGATTTCCTCCCCGAATTCCACTCTTGCTTACAACATATTGTATCCCCAAGTTGCTAACCTCTTCCCTTACTTTTTCATCACACATCTGTTGAACCAACTTTACGACCAAAGCCCGTCATTTCGAAACTTCACCTAACCTCCGACTCTTCGTAAACTTTTCACCTACGGTTTTCCGTATTCGCGCTGGCGGCCGCAAAACGAGGCGCGCGTTCGCGCGCGCGTTCACGTCCCTCGTCTTCCTCTGTTAATGGCGCTTCTCCACCTGCCCCTTCCGCTCCGGTCCTTGCTACCACCTCCGCCGCACCTGCTGCATCCCAGCCTTCGGCCTCGTTTGCGTTACCTCCTGGCGCTTTGGCAAATCCCGAGGATGAGGCTCGTCGTACTGCCTTGTTGCGTAGATTAAATGAGATTACACAGCAGCGCTCAAGATTGGTGAGGCGAGCTACCAGGGACTTGGCGCGAGAGGGAAGGGCTGCTAGTACAGCGGAAGATGCCCAAAGTGCGACCGAAAGGAGCGAACTCAGCAATGGAAGGAGAAGAGGAGATATCAATGGGATAAGAAAAGAAACTAAGGAAGGAAGGCTGGGCAGGGATTCGGACAGGCATCGCAATGGCAGGCGTACTCCGCACAAGAGAGTTGAAGCAGTCGTTTCTGAACCAGTGGGTTTAGAGGCCGGCGGCTCAAGAACAGCTGCTGTGCCAAGGTTGGATCTCACAGCGGTGGAACAAAACACGGCAAAGGGTGCTGCGAAGCCTTCCCCTCCCACTACCCCGGGTGTTGGGTCGAGGGGCTCGAGTAGGGTTAGAACTCCATCTGTGTTGCTTAAGTCTCATCCTGGAGAGAAGGTGCCTCCGTTAAGTACTTCTATGGCGACAAAGAACAGACAAGTTGCGTACTGCTTGAAACTTGTCAAAGATATGTTACGTTTGAAGGATGGCTTTGCATTTTCGAAACCGATCGATCAGCTTTGGTCCCGCGATCAGTTACCGGGCTATTTCGAAATGATTACGAGCCCGATGGATCTGGATACCGTACGCAAACGACTGGAATCTGGATTTTATATGGGCGCCCCTGGAAATGAAGAGGTCGAAGAAGTCAAGTTTGACGAGGGCAAGTTTTCGGCTGACATGCGACTGATATTTGTCAACGCTCGAACTTATAACAGACCCGGGGACTTATTTTACGAAGCGGCTTCTCGTTTACTCGAGAAATTTGAATCGAAGATTGCAAAAATGCCATCTCCGATTCAAGCGCCTACTGCACCGCCGAAGAAAAGCAAGAAGCGAAAGAAGAGCCAGCCGGGTTATGTGAACCAAAGCGGGAAGAAAGTGGATTCCTTGAAGCGGCGGAAGGCCATGGATGCCGCAGGAAGTAGCCAGTCGAAACCTCGACCACCTCCAAAGAAGAAGGCAACAAATGGGGCCAACAGGGGAAAATCAAAGGCACCTCCCACAAGCGGCGGAGCTCGTAAGAAGACATGTGGTAAATCAGCTCCAGTTGCAGTGAAAAGAATTGAGACCATGGGTGCGGTCGAACTGGAGGCCCGTCTTCGTGCCCTTGAGAGGCAGCGGGCGGTAACAGAACCCGGTTCTCCTGCTGCGACACCTGCTCCTGGGCAGTCGCATTTTGTCGCCGAAGCACAGGCACTATACAGCGTTGAAATGACGCGAGAGGAGATGGTTGAGTTGAGTGAGAACGTATTCAAGTTGCCAGCGGAAAAGATTAACAAAGTCATTACGCTCGCTTCGAAAAGTGCTAATTCTTCTATGGAGGTTACGCAGGACGAGGAAATAGTCTTGGACTTCGAGTCCCTACCAAATCAAACTTTGCGAGACATACAGGCCTTGATTCGACAGACTTTATCAAAAAATAAGAAAGGTCAAAGCGGTATCGATAGCGGTCCCAACAGCGATGTGCTGCAGATGGACCATTCACGGGTTATCGAAGAAATTGATAAGATAAAGGCTTTACAACGGGAGCGGGAAAAGGGGAGGGAAGAATCCGCTAATGAGGCGACGCTTGCCAGGAAGGGGCGATCTTTCTATGAAGACTCTGACTCTAGCTCGGATTCCGAGGAATCAGACGGTAGCGAAAGTGATGATGAGGAGTCCAGTTCAGGGGAGGATTCCTCTGATGACGAGTCGGGCAGAGACTTCATGCGAAAGAGTCGGGAGAGGAACTTAGCGCACCAACAGGCAATGCAGGCGGCCGGAACACCCCTTCCAAGCCCTTCGTACCAAGGTGGGAACAGGTAACTTTGAACAAATCTGCCTCGACTCCCTCGTAGATCTTGTGTAATTTTTTCCCCTGGAGTTCCAGGCCCCACTGTGGTAAAGGACCAAACCGTTCGCGGCACCGGGGTTCCCCGCCTTGTGTATGATATGGGCTCCAAGGTTCACTATCTTCCTTGCAAACCTCGCGGATCTTGACTTGGTTTCGTTTGAGGGCATTTTCGTCCTTGACTTTTTTCGCACAGCCGACTCGTCGCATGGCACCCTAAACTGTGAAACTGAATTGGCTGGAGATCAGCCTATGTTATCTCTGTTTCCCGTTTCCTGGCGCATTTCCGTGAAAGCGCGCGGTTTCCTGATAACGGTGGGGACCAGTTGGTCAAAAAAGCGCAATGCGTGGGCGCTTGCTTCCTTGCTTGAGGCAATCTGTTCTCGACCAAGCTGCACGATTGCAGCAATCTTGCTTGCATTCCCTGTCGCATTGTTAGCTCAGGCCGTCCCAATATTCCTCATTCGGCTTGAAGTACTCCCGGGTTCATTCGTTGCACCACATGCACCATTTCTTGAATAGCAATGATGAAAGAGATACTGGTTGACCGTTACTCGGGGCTGTCCTCAAACTCCTCGCCGCCATGACGTTACCATTTCTTCACTTCCAACTCGAACCCTTATGGCGTCCATCTGTGTAGGGACATGGTTATGCCTAGAGTTCAATTTGTTTTCTACATGAAGTTATTTCAAAGCCATTCATGGAAGCCCTTGCACCTGTTCTTGTATAGCCACCCGTAACCGCGTCAATGTTTGATAAAACCTGCCTTGGGAGTTATTCAAAAGCACGTAACAAAATTGGACAAGAACGTGAATACAGTTTGGTACCGCCAAACATTGCAAATTGCAATAAATCGTCATGACCCAGAACCAAAAGGGACTCCACTGATTTCAGTCGTCTTATCAAATCTCTACCCTTAAAACCGGCATGGCGACAATACGACATCACTGGCCGCAACCAGTCCCCACCATCCATACCCTGAGTTGCACTCCGACGTATGGGTCGAACTTCCCTGGTTTTTTCAGAAAGTTCCAAGACAGTCATTCAGAGCCTCCTCCTTCCGCTACTTGAAAACCGCTATTTCACAAAGCGGAGTTCGAATCTTCTGAGGAACTCCCACGGCTTGGGCCACCTGCACTTGAGACTCGCAATAACCGACGACAAGCACATCCTTGGTTTCTCCCTGCTTCACTAAAGCTTCTAATGGTTGGCGACAAGTTCTTCCAAACTCTTCTCCATAGCCCCTACAGCCCCATCGAAGCCTGCACGGTGTGTAGCACTTCCTTCCCTTGACGTGCGTTGAAAACAAGCACACGATTTGGCACGGGCGTAGACAATTCTGATTGGAAACTTGAGAAATTGGGCAAACTCACCGGATGTCTGTAAGAATCGAACGAGAGACGAGACGTGAGGTATAGTTGCAGAATGTCGAGGAAGAGATGAGGCAGTAGACTTTCTTCGACGTGGCCTCTTGGGAGTTAAGAGGTGGGTCTACCACGAGGGAGCCGGGTGAAGTTCCATGCACGGGTCGGGTCAACATCAGGGCATTCGCCGTGGCGGATGGTTAAGCGGTAAGTTAGCCGGTTGAGAGGAACTTTGCGACATTAGGTGAAAAGGTGAGAGGTGACGAGACTGCGGTAGAAAATGGTGCGGAGGCGCAAAGTAGTAGCAAAGGCCGAACAATGAACAAGCGAGTGTAAAGGATTTACAGAGGTGTGAGAGGTGGAAACAGGAACAGAGAGGCGGGATGATTGGAGGCTGCTTTGTAGTGGCCGTGTGAGTGGAGGCGCCAAAGGAACCTATAGTTGCATTTAAGTGGTAGCATGGTTTACGTTCGGCCATCTGAAATGAAACCGCGGGAGAGAATGTCCAACGCACTGAGACTGACTCCAAAAGTAGGAGGGACGGAGCAGATGTCGCCTCACTACGAAAGTCTTGAAATTTTCATGACGTTTTGAGGGGGCTAACAATGAGTGTTTCAGGGGCCCCCTGATGGCGCGCCTATTGTAACGACGCATCGTACCCTCATTTAGGTCCCAACACTAGTCTTAATTTCTGGAATTGATACGACAATGTCTCATTTAATCATACCTGTACTGCTCTGCACAGTTAAAATTCCATTGATATAATGTACAGTACCGTACTGTACTGTACTGTACAGTCAGTGTATTGTACACCATAGCGCTGTGCTGTTCAGAACTGTACAGTATACTACCATTCAATGCAGCATACAGTACAGTACAGCGACTGAAAACAATGAATTGCATTACAAGTAGGTTGACACGTCTACTCTATTGATACCTTACAGTTTAAACTTTTTGCGCTACACTAACTGGTCCGACTACTCAGCAAAGAGCTAACGGGTTGTGCCACGTCGGCCACGTAGAGTAATTGGTTCAGAGCTGTCAGGTACATGTACTGCACACAACAGTACAGTACTGTACTGCATTGTACTGTACACGTGCGTATCTGTACAGTATACAGAAAAAGTTTCTCTTCCCCTGCAAAATATTGTACTTTTCTAGAAGTACAGCACTGCACTGTGAGTGATCGCGCCGCCTTTGTCCAGATAATATTGCCAGTTTGCTTTGACTTGACAGGCTAGATTAAACTTTGTGAAACCGATAGCTGGTTCAGGCCGCTACTCGGCCGAACCCTGGTATTTTTTTACTCTAGGTGACTAGCAAAGGCAAACCTGTATTGACTAAAGATAGCAGTACGAAGTCTGTAGGAGACCGCAGGCCCGTGAAACAGTGTGGGTTCTAACTTTTTAATACTCAGTCAAGTATGGCAACAAGCGATACCACGATAAGAACCAGACTTCGCTCCAACAGAATAAACCTAATACAGGAAGCGCTACCTATAAGGGGAGCCTAAAAGTGGAATTGCATCATCAAACTATTTGGCTGTGAGTAGTGTGGGTGGCTATGTCACCCACACACAGTTTTTGACAACTAACTTACTGACTGTACCTGAGTTTAGTTGAATCGACTACGGTCACCTAGTATATTACTAACTCTCCTCATCATTCTGATCGTGAGACTCTTGAGGTACAAAGGGTTAGTTTTGACGAATGACCCATTGCCCAATAGGAATCGAACAAGTTTGGCTCTCCAGAATGCTAGTCAAGGCGGAGCAGCGGTTTACCATGGTGTGAGAATCGGCTGGGTTCGCAAATATGCGCAAAAACTCAACATTTGAAATTTACTTGCGATCGTGCGTATTTTTGAGTGCATTGAAATCTATCGTAAGCCTTTTTTCAGCCGTTGAAGAGCATTTTGTAATGACTTCAGAGACAGACCTTGAGTCTATAATCGTTTTCAAAGAAATGTCTCGGTGAAGGAATTGTTGGAGATCCTTTGGAAGTGTGTATACAAAATCAAAGGCAACTGTGAAGGCGAGTACTTCAGATGCTAGAACAGAGCAAACAACGCGATTTATTTTCTTGCTGGGATAGTGGAGTATATGACTCTTGTCCGAAGCGTCCAGTAGTATGATAATAAACCCTAGCTGAGAGGTAAGATCAGCATTATTGTAGAAAACGGCATCTGAGTAAACGGTGACGCAGAGAGAGTTGGCATCTACGGGAGAGTATGAAAAAGATATGTTGGGATGTATTTGGACGTGCGTCACTATTTTGTTCAGATTTGTGATTTTTTCTGAATTGAATTGACGTTCGGTAACCTGAGCAGCTTAAGCGACCGCACAAGAAATATTCGGGCGATTGTGAGATTTACAAGCAAGCTTTACACGGAGTGAGCGGTAGTCCTCAAACGATGAGTCTTCAGCAAAAGTGTAAAGCTTAGAGATGGATGAGCTTTGTGAGAGGACGATAATATTGGGCGTGGTAGAGGTACGAACACCAGCGAACGTGACGTTGTCTAACTTAGATTCCCTAGAATCAAATTTCTCAAGAATTTTTCCTGGAAGACGAAAAAAGGCGTTGTTGCCAAAAAAGATCTTATTATCAACACAGACACCTACCAGGCCTTGTATCACACCAGAATTACTCGAAGGGAACAGATCCATGTCACTTAAGTACGGTGAAAGTGCGAGGTCTTCTTTAAGGTGTACAGCCGTTGTGTGATTCCAGTAATCTCCAGCATCCGGTAGACTGTAGAGGTGCTTGAGTAATTTTATAATCTTATCAACTGGGAGTCGCAACTGAGGAGGGGGTCTTAAGTAGACATTTCGGCAGAGACCCTCAGAAGACTGAAGGTAAGCATGACTGACATCGTTGCTCCAGATGCGAAGTTTGTGGATTGCCGCGAGTGAGGAGATGACTCTGGTTGAGTATTGTCTTAACTTCGTGGAGTTATTAACCAATAAGTTTTATCCTTGTCACGAAGTCCTTGTGCGACAAATCGAGCTTTGTAGATGGGTGCGTCTGTTTCGACATTTTTGATCGTAAGGACGAATCCACCATTCAAAATGTTAGCGTTCTTTGGAAGATGCGACTTTGAAACAGTAGTTCAGACCTTAGGTTCCAGGAGGCCTTGTATTTTTGTACGTATAGCGTCCATAAATTTCGGGAGATATCTACAAGTATCTTTGGGATTGAGCGTCTCTGAGAGGTAGACGGGTAATTGCTTTGGTGGTTTATGATTGAATGTAGCTAACATGAAGTATACAATTGCAGCGACTTTGTCTCCGCTGGTAGGTGGTGGTTCAAAGTTCGTTTGTGCGGAAGAAGATTAGTCACTGAAAACTGAATTTCAGTTTCAGTTTCTATCCTTGTCGATGAAGGCTTGTTTTCCTACAATACGTAAGATTTTGTACATTCAAAGCCGTTTGATATGCTTCTTCTCACGATACACTAATACCTCTTGACCTGGTTCGAAGTTCACATTAGAGGGAAAAGGAATGTTGGCTCAAAGTGCCTTTTGAATAAGCAGCCCGGAGGTAATGGTTCCATTTCTGCCCTAGCGATGGATAAAGCGCGCATACTTTCTGCCTTATTGGGGAGGTTATTGGGGAAAGGAAGAAATCGAGGGAGGGTGGCGAAGACAAGCAGGGAGGGGACAAGACCATCTGCATTCATGATATCGTTCATGGCTTTGATTCAAAGGGAAATAATGATATGTGGGTCTAGTTTGAGTTATTCTAGGGAGACTTTGAGGTAGATTCTGCGCAACGGGTCGTGGTATTTTTCGCCAGCTCCAAGCGAATTATGGCTTTCAACATTTGAGAGATCAAGTTTGGTACCTGCCATTGAAGCAATGTCTTGGAAGCGAGCCGAAGTGAAGACGGAGCCTTGCTCAGTGCAAATAGTGTCTGGGTAACCGGTGTAAATGGTGGCCCAACATTGAAGAGAAGTGTACCAAATATCTTCAATCGATTCGCCTTGTAGGAAGCGGGCTGCCTAAAAATTTGTACCGAGTTCTACGACGTGGAGGACGGGTTTGGGAACGTTTTTGGTATGGAGAAACATGAGGTCCAGAGATATCTTTGAATTGAAGGCTATTTCTACTGGAGACGAAACTTTGAATGATTGGGGTAGAGGGGGAAAATATTCACAAGTCCGACATGAATCTGTAATTTTTTGTAAAATTCTTTTCGTTTCAGGGGTTGCCTTGTCAGGGTGTGCTCTATCGATGATTTTATAAAGTTTGTGGGTGGAGGGGTGAAAGAAGTGGTAGTGGAGACTACGTAACTGACGTTGGGAGAAAAGTACGGAGGCGTAGTCCCATTCAAGGTAAAAATGTCCATGCTTTCGAGTGAGGGGCAGTGACCAATTTGAATTCTTGCGTAAGAGGAGATTTTCAACGTTATCGGCGACAATGCTTTCCCCGTCCGGACTTAGAGACCTAGTAACATAGGTATATCCGCAGTGACAACATCCATACTGATTGCTATGAAGGAACGATCAGGGCAAATCATAAGAACTAGAAGAATCCCAATACAAGTAAAGGTTCCATCACCGAAGCGAAAGACGGTATTTGACTGGTTAGGAGTCATTTTGCGTCCAGTCATTTTGCTATATGAAGCTTCTTTTTTGCCCTATAACTGCCTTTTGAGTACCAAAGTCTATATAGACACCATTGAAGCGAGAAAGGGACGAGGTTGTGAAATCCGATATCTTGGTATAGAGGACATTGGCAAGAGTACAGGGAGTACCTGTTGCATTACATCTCTGGTAGGGGGAAGAAAGGATATGACTGCGACTTGTTGGTACATCCCTTTCAAAAGTCCATTGAATCGTTTTTAGTGTCATCAAGGGGCATAGAAATGGGAGGCTGAGCATAAATAATTTTGTCTGAGGATAAGGGGCCGAATGCAGGTTCAGCGTTGGACTCCTCGACAAGGTTTATCTCTGGGTTTTCAAATAAGCGGGTAGCATAAATACTATCTGGATGGGAACTATCGTCAAGTTCTGAAAAATTGTCGATAGTTTCGAGAAGTACTCGTTTCAAGACTTGAGTTTCTTGATTTGGGTATTTCTTGGAATAAAAACGAAGGTGATTTTCGGAGATTTTTTTGATATTCTTGGGATGGGAGCATTTGCTGAGAAACAGATTTTTCCGCAGTTACAGCAATGCAGAGGGGGTGAGGGGGAAGGGTTGAAGTCATAGTGACGGGGATGTGGTCGGGATGGATTGCTTTGGGAGTATGGGTGTTTAGGAAGGGAACGAGAGTACATAGGCTGCCCAGAAGCAAAGTACGTGGACGCTGATGCGATAGGTTTAGAACTTCGATTGAGTGCAATAGAAGATTCTTCCTCTGTTTGAATTGCAACGTGCAGTTTCGACAGTAGGTCTTGGTACGTCATTTCGTAGTTTGTTGCATGTGTGAGAACGTTTGTTTACCAAGAGCATCCTGCAACCGCGACGCGGAGCAATTCAATTTTTTTCGCTTTGCTTGTGACGGGGGATACGCGGTTCGTATTTGATAATAATCGAATTAATTTTGTCCAGAGCTGCCGAAAGCGAAGGGGAGGACGCGAGATGGTCTTCAACGTGCAAGTTGCGAAGGTATCGGTAGAACTGATATTGACGTGAGATCGGATTAAACTGGTTGTCGATCGTGGCAATAGCTGTACCGAAATCTGCGAAACAATCCTCAATATTATTTTGATAATACACAAGGGCATCATCGCGGAAAAATAAATGGAAGAATTGCATTTTCTGTTCTTGGGACAAAAGGAAGTATCGAGCCGCGTATTGGTACTTGGTGACGAAGGAATATGAATTTTCCGTATCGGAGTATTCCCTAGCGGCCCAATTGAACCGCTGTGACATATAATGTCCTGGTTGTTTCCATTGGACGGGGAAGGAGATAGAGAAAGAGGGTTTAATGGAACAAGTTCTGGGCCACGGAAAATAGCGGAGGCGATATTCTCGAAAATGTTATCAAAGGTTCTAGCAACGACAACATTAAGATTTTGAGGTAACGATTTAAATTTTCTGTAAAGAAGTGGATTTGATATCATTTTTCGTCCGAACAGAAATTCAGGTTTCAAATCTTCGCGAAAGACGTCGCACAACTCATTTCCCATGAGAATTTCGTCAGACGCGTAGCCACGGGTTGTGTCAACGAAATTGCATCGTTGTTCGTTTGGGAAGGTCACTCCTGAGTAAAACAAATTTTGGTGACTATTTGCTTGATTGGGTACTGTGAGGTGAGTGGGGGGCGGCGGGATTGCATGGGGAATAGTGACACCGGGATGAATAGGTAAAGGAAAGGGTGGTGCAGAAGATTCATTAATATGGGGGACAGGGGAATTCTGTCTGGAAGGGGGGGATTGCAAGGGAATATTGTATTGATGAGGTGGAGCGCAGAGTTTATATGAGTGAATTTGTCGATTCGCCTGGGGTGGAACTTGCATTTGTGGTGTATCATTGGTTCGTGACCCTGAGAAGGGTCGTCACCAGATGCGGAGCCATTCAGAGCGACGATTGGAGAAGGTAGGAGCCTCGACGTTCAGAAAGTCTCTGTAATGTTCGCTTGTGGGGGTCAGAGTCTTTGTGTAACAGTAATTACGTAATTTTGCAAACAGTACACTCAAACGTCTTGCGGCTCTTTTGCGCACGCGCGATTTTTCAACGCGGTAGAGGGTAGCGCCTACCCTGTCAGGGAGGTTATCTAAGGGAGTGGTGCAACGAGGGGTGTTGATTGCGCGGATCACAGTGGGGTGGGCGCTGGTAACTGATCTGTGAGGGGCGGTGCTGATGTCGGTTGCGGTGGATGGGGCTGGGCGTGTGTTTTGAGAAGCAGGATGGGAGCGGAGGGGGGGCACAGGAAAGGCGAGGGGGCGAGGGACGGGAAGAGGATTGTTGAGAAGATGACGGGGTCGGGTGGTGAGGACGGGAGCAGGCCGGGAGCGGAAGGGGAGTACACGAGTAAAGGCCGGGGCGAAATGGCCAGAGCGATTACTTCTGGATGGGCTGAGTATAGTAGAATGGTCTTGAAAGTCCTCTCAACAGGTGGAATTTCAGAAGCAAAGCTTCTTCGGGAGACCAGTCTAGCTGGGCTAGACAGCTACGGTACTAGCAGGGTGGAGCGACCCTACGTCGCGCTCGTAAGGACTACGACGATGCCCTAGGGTCCCCCAGGAATACCTGGAATGGTGCTCAAAGAAGGAAAAGGGGAGAAATGGTTAGTTGGGGTAGGCGGTCCTACCCAGAGAAACGCCCGAAGGGGTTAGTAAAGGAGACTACTACGGTCACTGTGTCTACGACGTACACTAGTAGCGCCGTCTACTCCGGGCGCACGCTAGGGATTCTAACTATAGTGATCCCGTGCAGCGCTAGGCTTGCTGGTCACAAAACTAGGCAACACCTAGACAAACTACACCGAGACTACTCCGGCCTTCGGTGCTGCTGGCCAGGGAATTGAAAAGGGGTTTGTTGTTGATCCTCGTTCTTCATATTTACTGGTAGGGCTCCCAAGGCCGGAGGGCCTAAGTAGTAACAGTGCCACCTACTGTGGCACTGTCAGCTAAGTAGTCCTACAGTAATTACTAAACTAAAGGAACAATTAAAGGGATAAAATTAATTGCCATCGACCTTACACGTGGGCCTTAAACGTGGCAGCTACACCTGAAAACTGGAGAGGACAGCCTTTCCATATTGTGGTAGATACATTATGCGCGCGCGAAAATTAAAGGCCAGGTTCCCGCATTAGGGGGCGTGACGAGGGAGTGCGTCCGGCAACTTCCTCCTCGGTTTGGACCAGTCGGGAGCCTGGAGTGAGTCCGCAGAGGCGTCCGAGTATTTCGATGAGGATTATTCGGACGGCTAATAGGCGTGGTAGCCTGTAGGTCCTTCTGTGATCAGCTGGGGTCGTTCTAAGCCCTTTTCTTACTTCCATCCACTGTTAGTTATCTTTTAGGTAGCTTTAGAGTCAGCCGTAGGCCGGGTTATATCTTTGTTAGGCATCGAACTACTGGTCGTCTTTTTAGCAGAGATAAGCACACCAAACTTTACAAATAAAGTCTTTAATATCTTGAGTCGGGCGACGAAAACGATAGCAGCGGCGGACAATGCGGCGGCGAACGATGCGGCAGCGAAGGACTCGGGTAGAAGGATGAAGATGATTACGGGGCATTAGGGTAGAAGAAGAGGGGGTTTGGGTAAAGTTAATGGGCCTATTTCCCTTAAATTCGCGAATTTAGGGATAACGGAGCCCGTTTTCTTTGAACTGACTGGCTAGATTAAACTTTGTGAAATAGATAGCTAGTTCAGGCCGCTACTCGGCCGAACCGCGGTATTTATTTTACTCTAGGTAAACTAGCAAAGGCAAAATTACATTGACTAAAGGTAGCAGGTCTAGGTCTGTAGGAGACCGCAGGCCCGTCAAACTGTGTAGATTCTAACTTTTTGCTACCCAGCGAAGTACGGCAACAAGGGATACTACGATAGGAAGCAGACTTCGCCCCAACAGGATGAAACTAATAGAAGAAGCGCCACCTATAAGGGATTGTCGAGGGATTCAGGGCTTACACAGAGCATTACAGTAACGCCTGGAACAAACATCCAACTCAGTGCAACCTGCAGGAATCCTTTACCCGAACAACACCCTCAACGAACTGCGTAACAGGTTATGGTCCCAGTTTACGTTGCCCCTGTGGTCACGGGTTGTTTTCAGGTTGTATCAGAGGCTTCAATTGACGCCAAACTTTCCGAAGAATATGTCTTACACTTGTAGTTGAGCGAAAGGAGTGACTCCGGTCGAAGTTATGCATTGAAAACAAGCTAACCTCGCTCATGCGAGGGTCTTTGAGTCCAAAGCTTACGTTCATGTTCCTAAGGCAAAGCGCAATGATAAATTTTCACCTCTTGCTGAAGAGGGCATATTGTTTGGCTAAGACCACGGTAATGATTATAGAATCTTTCATCCCCCCTGAAAAAATGTTTTGATTACTCAAGACGTTGATTTTATGGAATGTGAAACTTCGCAGTCATCTGATGCCACTGGTCTGATGGTTCGAATCGACGCGGTTGACTTTGAAACTGATGAAAAAATTCAGGATATGGATGAAGAGACTCCTCAGGAAGTACGGTCCGGTAATGTGTAAAATGATGATTCACCCTCGGCAACACTTGAACACATTCCTCTTGGTACCTCTGGACGTCATCAGATTTCCAATGCAGTAAATCCACCTGACTGCTTCTGTTTCAACGCATTGTGTTTAGTTACTGATTTAACCTCCAATGCTGGTCGACTAGACTTACCAACTACATTTAAAGAGGCCGTCAGCAGACCTGACCTTTCCTCATGGTGTGAGGCAATGGATGAAGATATATCATCTCTGAGCCAGCTACAGACGTGGTCGTTGGTAAGCCTACCTAAGGGGAGAAAGTGCGTAAAAACGAAATGTGTGTATGACCTGAAAACTTATAATAAAGTAAATATCGAAAGATACAAAGCGATATTATCGTACAGGGCTTTATAAAAAGGCATGGGGTACACTACCACGATTTTTTCTCCCCCGTTGCCAAATACACTACGTTCCAGATATTCACTGCTCTTAATATCCTTCATAGAGGGGATGCTACATCACTGGATATCAAGGGCGGGTTAATAAATGCTAAACTTTCAGAGGAGATCTGCGTTGCGCAACCTGAAGGGTACGAGCAGTGGGAATCTGCAGGCAAAGTCTAGCGGTTAAATAAGGCACTATACGGACTTAAACTAGCTTCAAAGGTATGGAGGTACTTGTTTCACGTATTCATTGTCTCTATTTGGTTCAAAAATTCCCATGCTGACCCTAGTATTTACTTCAAACGAAATGGAGCAGCCTTGACCGTGTTGCTGGTATATGTCTATGAAATCAGGCTAATTGGCAATAAAACTTCGGATATCGAACAAAATTTAGCTTAAATTCGTGCTAAGTTCACTACACGAATCGAAAATAGCTCCAATTTTCTTTGTATCGTTAGCGAGACGATATCTTCCGGTACAAAGCTTCACCACCGTCCCCTTATTGACCAAATGATGAAGTCCTTTGGAATGGAGATCTGTAGCCCTGTGAATTTCCCGCCAGTGCCAGGCACTGACCTTAGCATCGCCGGCAGTGTGCGTGAGGGGTAGCCATCAGATGAGGTCGAAAAGACGCCCTATCAACATCTTGTGGGCTGGCTTCTGGATCTGTCCAACGCGACAAGGCCTGACATTGCGCACGCTATTGGATACCTTTCCCGATTCAAGCATGGCAGCATCGCGAATTGAAACCCCGAAAGTGGTCGCACTGGTGAGAATTTAATTTAAATTGTATCTTTATCACTGTGATATGTATTTGCAACACTGTGAAGTAATTACAACATTGATTTTGAACTGGGTGGCTAAATCCTACGTATTGAGGGTTAAGACATATAACAGAAGCCGCACATGTGGACCAAATATCGTAGCTAAGTTTCTGATACAAGCGAGTCTTCACTTCCCCAGTAGAACATCAGCTGCGATACGGGAAAGCTGCCATGTATTTCTCTATGACCTTTGAGGATGTCTTGGAAAGTGAGCCTAGCGAGTCAAAAGCCAGCGGAAAAAAGCTCCATCCTAACCTCGATCGTCCCGTCAGGACCTCTCCAGGAATGTCAGCCACTTTCGTGGTTTGATTTGTGTGTTTTCGGCATTGCTTACTGTCCTATAGGGTATAGGAAGTAAATGCAAGATGTATTAGTCCTTACACCACTCTGTGGTACCCTGGGTGATGGATGGTGTTGAAATAGGCTGTAAGTTACCTTAGTGTACCACTTGATATGCCAGTGCATGTAGCTTGGTGTTCCATGTCTTTTTTCTACATGTTTGCATCGTGTAGTTTCTTATTCCTTATTTTGTTGGCGCAGTTAATCGCCTCTGCCCTGTATCGTTTGCGACTAGATACATTAAATCCCATTACCATGGAACGATCCATATCAAGGAGGATGTGGTTCAGTCGTTCTGCACGACCATTCGATTCCGGCGAATATGGACAGGTGAGTTGGAGCACAATGCCACGCTCCGAAACCTGTTCACGCAATCTCTTGCATACATACTCATCTGCACCATCAGAACGATCTATTTCATACATACTCATCTCCACCATCAGAACGCACGAACCTTACTCTTTTGCGATTCAGTAGTATAAGGCGTGAAATAGATCCATTGAATAGGTTCTCCTTTTCTAAAAGTGTGCCTCTGAGCGAGGGGCATCATTGAAATACTTTTTTTGTAGACCGCTCAGTTGCACAAGAGATCCAGCGCATGTGGCTCGGTGTTTAACACTTTTGATAACTTATGTGCTCAGTGGTCACACTGGTGAAAATTTAATTTATGTGTTTTCGGCATCACTTACTGTCCCTTGAGGTATAGGAATGAGGCGTAAGATGTCTGATTCCTTACAGAACTCTATGGTCCCCAGAGTCAGAGGGTGTGTTGGAATGGGCTTTGTGTTCACTCAGTGCACCACTTGACATGCCAGTACATGTGGCTTAGTGTTTGATATGTTTTCCCGACACTGAAAACCGCTGGAACTGGAATTCCATTTCCGCAGGCACTATTTCATTGCCAGCGGACCTCTAACGAGATCTTCTGATATGCTCTAACGGGAGCGTTGTACTGGAAGTACTGCCAAAATATCTTCTGTCCCTATCCATTTACAGAACGGTCTTCAAAGAAGGATGGGATTCCGTCCTCGGACTTACCATGCGGATATGATCCCCGCGCCTAAAACTCTCCAGCCCTGACAAAAAAGATATTGAAAACTGCCTTTTCGCATTCTTGACTACACCTTTAAACTCAGTCCATATTCGAAAAGTTCATTTGCTGTATCCACAGACCCAAATGCAGAGTCTTCCTAAACAAGACGATTTGAATGAAACCAAGGCTCTGTAAGCCGAAGGCTCTCCAATGGCGAAATAATTGACCTCCTATGCCGTTTTATATCCTCCACGAATCCACTGACCAAAGACTATCTTCTGTCAGTGCTTTCAGCTTCCGTGTAGCGGCTGAATTTAATACATGAGACTAGTGCCTCGAAAATGTTCCTCGAAATTATTTTTCCAAACATCGCCAATGGAATGTATTTGGATGTAGACAGTGTACTCACAAGTGAACATCTACTTGTGAACCCGAATCTGCATAGAAATATGAGAGTTCCAAAAAACTTTATAATTTCACCAGCTGTTGTATGCATGCGCCCACCATTAGCGAGATTCCGGTTTGTAAGTCCGATAATTGTGGAAAAGTGTTCGAGGGGAAACATACAAAGGGAAAAAATCGTGCGGAGTCTTCTTATACTCGATAATGTCGTTTTTTTATGACCTTGAATGTACGTATACCCTGCTGGACCAATTACAATCCATGGCCAATGTGCCGTTAATCTATTCAACGGTAGTAATACCTCCTGATTGGCCTAAATTTTTTTCCATGCACTTTTCTGCATAGCCCTCCTACTCCGGTCATCTCATTGGCATCTTCTCTAGTTTCTTCTTCAGAAGCTTGACAATTCGGCACTTCGACCAAGGTATCATATTTCTCTATTTCATTGAACGTTGCTGGGCCACCTTCGGATGCTTCTTCTGGCTCTGTCTTGACAATTTTCAAGCTGAAGCGCTTTTATTCGGTCCTGAGTGGACCAGTCTGCGGTGACCGAAGTCTAACGTCTTCCGGTAGATGTTCTAGTTCGCGCAGGGTTAGTTTAGTAGTTGATTTTTCCATTTTTTCTTATCTGGCCTAGAAATTCAGAGTTGAGAGCTCTAACTATACTGCTTAGTACTCACGATAAGATTGCTATCGCCGAGTGGACACAGTACAAGCTAAATTCACCAACGTCACACCAAATTGCTATGTGCCTCGGTAGCTCCATAAGGCAATGTCTTCATGTTCCGGAGGACCATAGAATCTTGTGATAGAACACGTGCGTGGTCCATATGTCCATCTCCAATGCACAGCCAAGCTAGTGCGCAATAACGCAATTGAGCTCCCAAATTACTCATCATTACGAACTGTAAGTGGCTGATCACATTACCCTTAAAACCACCGTAAATCACACATCATAATGATACAAGGTAACTATTCATTAGGTATACCCCATGTGACACTCTACGGCAAATATCAAAAAACTGAGTGACCATTAACTGCGGAATGGCAGTACTCTAACAGTTTCAACTTCGAGGCTGACCACAATTCCGTTGACAGGTTTATTTTTACGAGAGAACCGAGCAGTCGCATACACTCAGCCGCTGACGTGACAAGGGTTGCACGAGTGTTGACAAGGTTTCCGGGCTGTTGTCGGGAATCATCTTGATTCGTCATTTTTGGCTATACTTTTAGATGGTGACAAACTTATTGTGCGATCGTATGAACGGTTGAGGTATAAACTCTGAAGTTTTGCGCTGTTGACTACCGCTCGCCAAAAGAAGAAGAGCGAATGTGGTGGTATCTGGCTGTAAGCCTGCATTACACCACCGTCATCGTCGTCGCCGGCTTTCGTCTGTACTCGCCTGCGCAACCACGCTCTGCTTCCGACTCCCCCAGCTACGATTTACCCTTTCATGACGTTCTAAAACTTTCCCTGTCGAACCAACGACTGCAAGTTGCTACCAGTTTTGGCTAAAAGGCAAACAGATTATCTACAATTCGTCTTCTTTTGTGCAGCAGAGACAACTTTCTACATCGCACGTGCATTCTCGTTAAACCGAGTCTCCATTAAGGTTTGCATGAATGTAAACCCCTCTGTTGTAACATGTTCGGTGACATATTTTTTAATCAGTTCGAAGACAGTACCAGTGGCTGCAGAAAGGGGGAAAGGAAAGCTCTACCAACAGAGCAATTCTCTCCAAAGAAGCCTTAACGGCATACAAAGCCGTGTCATTTGACCAAAAAGCGCCGCAGAGAATCACTCTCTCCTCTCTTAGCAGCCCATTCGATTCAATTCACTGGCTACACGATTCACCCCAATTTAAAAACTTTTTGCGTAAACGCGAACCCGAAATTTTTCTTCCAGATTGTCAGCAGAGTATCGATTGATGGGTCGTGAAGGGAAGGAGAGTAGAGTCTTGAGAATTGAATAGTAGCTGTGTTCTTCTTGCCACTTCAGGTACTGCATGTGGACTTACTCAATTCGAAGATTATATACATACTTTTATGCATCACACGAAATTTGCACTTTCTGGAATCCTATGGGGGCTTAGTCCTTGGGAAGATATCTTTTCCACACAGATCTCCACCATCGTCCTGAGCCATTAATTACGTAGTAGCCCCTGACGTCAGTGATGCTGACGAGATCCATTTGACTTTGTCTACTCAATGAGGCACACTGTAAGAGAGGCAGGAAACATTGGACAACGATGCCACGTTGATCTCAACGTATCCCATGCACCGAAGCACGCCCGGATAGGGGAAGAGATCTTGAAACCCCGGCATGACTATATTGGTTAGGTGCAGAGAACTTCACACATTATCGCACTAGTCCTGCACGCTCAAGCGACCACTGTGGACTTAATCACAGGACTCAATTTATTGCGAATGTGACAAGGAACGTTACCGGGGGTGGACCTGGAACGCAGCGATTGTCGCACAGCGTGAGCGAGTAAGGCGGAGGTGGTTCTTATGGAAGGGACACGATAAGCAGATTGTGCGTAGAAATTGATTTTTTTTGTAACGCGGGTTTTGGATCCTCATGAAAGAACTGTGACACTTTACGGGCATGGTGACTGAGGCGATTTGAGACAGGGAGCGATTTTGCGAAAATTAAGTGCTTCTATGATGTGGAGGACTCGAGTGTGTAGCATCAGCATTATGAGGCATTTTGCAGATGTTGGTCTAATGTGCATGAGTTTGCAATTGTGGTTATCCGCTCTCAGAGCAATCTTGTAAGTCGGCTGTAGGTTAGCACTGAGGTGATTATTTTTCGCGTGTAGCAAACACGGGTAGATCACGACAATGATTTGTTAGTTCTGCTCATTGGTTGCCGGTTGAAAACTGGAATGGTCCAAACCTCTGTGTCAGGTAGATGTGAAGAGGACTGATAGGCTTCCCAAGAGCTCAGTCCGCAGAAGCGATCCATTGCGCCGTGTTGCGGTGCATGAAACAAAATGAAGTGAATTGGCCCATAGTGCGACAGGGGTGCCAGGTTTGCAGTCCTAAAGTCAGATTGGATGGTTAGGAGTTCGCCTGACGGCGGTTGCATGCATGTAGGCATCATGGAGATCCAAGAATTGAAGAGGAGAACGGGCGAAGCGGCGATAAGAGAAAACATAGGAGTAGTGTGGGCTTTGCCTACTCTAGGAGACAGCATTGTTACGGCAGGCGGCGCGAGAGGCGTGATGAGTGCTGGAATTGTCGGGGAATCCGTGGTCACCCTCGCCGGGCGGGAAGCGGATTTGAGACTCGGCATCGGGTGAAATGGAGAACTCGACTCATACGAGAGTATAATTGCATGTGGTCCTTTGGTCATAACGAAGGGCGAAGGGTTCGGTGACACGGGGTAGGGACGAAGCGAAAAAGATATCGCACTGTGCACGCGGAGGCCATAACTCGATGGAGTTTGAACCGGGTTAGCGCGCCCAGTATGGAGCAGAGAGTGGAGCAGAGGTTGCAACACTCGGAGGGTGTGGCAGAGATGTGGGTCTAAATGAAGTTGTCACTCCGGATGGAGACGACAAGGATATCGATACCACCATCCATGGCGAAGGAGAGGGGCATTTTCGCCGAGAGAAGGGCGATGTCTGTAGCGGACAAAGCGGGCCAGAAGGCATGAGTTTTGGCGGCACTGAGGTGCTGCGGCCTGCTTATGGCTGGCCTGAAGGTAGTCTTTTAGGGAGCGTAGTTTCTTCCCCATTACTGTGTCGGCATGCCTTTTTAAGTCGATTGTGGTTGTCTGGAAAACCATGGGATAGATCAGATATATCTTCCAAGAGTAAAATACCCAAACCTTCCCTCCTGATGTGCTGTAAAAGTTAAAGCTGGGGCCTTCTTTAAAGATCGACAACGCTTGACAGAGTGAAGGGATGGTGCCTATGAGGGTACCATCATCAGCATACAATTTGTTGAGCACGCGGGGGGAAGCTTCTGGAAAACCGGGTGAAGAGCAAGCGAGATCTCACTGGGAGCCCTCCCTACTTTCCACCATGGGGATAATACCTGATAAGGTGGTAGAAGGGGGAGGTCTGCCATATGCCATATTGAGAGGGCACGCCTGCGAGGGCGCGCGGATCAGGAAGTGTCGCAGCCTGCGCTGTCACACGGAAGTGTTGAATGCGTTGCGGGCATCAGCGGAGACCATGATGTATCCGTCATTAGAGTTGAGTCGCTTGGAGAGCATGCAAGCGAAGTTGATGGGAGCGTCCATTTTTGAGGGAACTGCCTTTTCAACTTGTTCTGGGAGGTGGTCTAGGAAATCCGCGAGTGCGGGGGTTAGCGTGGCTTTGGTAGCGATGCGGCGAAGAGCCTGACCGGTCGCGATGGGGCTGATTTTCCGGTGAAGGTTGGATCGGCAGTAGGATCGCCGCGGAGAAAATGGGGAGAACGGTGTCACGAAGGTCGCCACCGGCAAACAGTCGGACGAGGTTGGTGAGGGAGGAGAGGCCAGTGACACTAACCTCCGGAGTGACGACAGTTGAAGCTACATAGGACAAGGTTTAGGGAAAGGAGATCAGGGCCAGCGGCCGCATGGGCATTGAGCGAGCGGGCGGCACGGAGGACTTGTGCTTCAGGAGCTCGGGGGAGGCACATGAGAGGAGAGGAGCGCGGGGTTACGCTCAGGTTGCATAAAGTAGTTACCCCGCAGTCAATAATAGGTATCGGCTTTAAACAGACAGGCAATCGGAGGGTTGCCGAGCACCCGCACTTTACGGCCGTTTGCGTAGCGAAAACCAATTTCATTGCACGGGTGCCTTGGTGGGAATGTATGCCATGAGACGGTCGGGGTGGACGATTGCAGATACGCCATTTTTCCCGTTGCTGGTAGGCGCAATGGCCTACACACCATAGGGTTTCCCATCCCCCCGCCCCCGCACGGCGCATGTGGGAGCGAGGGACTGTGAATGGGAAACGATATTGCACCCTGTTGACTGGTGGAAAGAGATACGCATATCGATGCGGTCGATTGGGTTTGCAATAACCAGAGACTATCAGTGATTGCTCCGTTTACTTGGAATTCTTTGCCTTGCTTCAAGTGGGTTATTCCAGCCCATGAAAGTTGCGTAAGCACAAATATGAAGAGCGCATTTTTGTACTTCTGCACTGCAAGAGATATCATCCGCGCAGGGCCGCACCAGCCGAAAATAGTGTGTCAACGTGCACTTGACACGCACATATGCGGTTGCTACTGTCGGAATGAAAGCGAATGCGGTCATTTGCGCATGTTCCAGCCTTAAAACGTAGTTTGAACTGCTTCGCGAGCAGCATTGGGTTTCCTTATGTCAGCGATCCGAGCCCGGAGGACATTAAATCCTTCTCTACAGCACTTTGCAGGTGAAAACCCTGCTCGGAGGTGCAGTCGCATTTCGTCCTTGGTGAGGGCCCCCACTAGACTCACCTTGTGGGGAAGGCTTGGTGGATCATTCCACCATGTCCCTCCTCAAAATCATCGCGAGGCCCCGCTAAGCTGCGCCAACGGAATTCGATTCCTTCCTGAGGGGTTCTGCCTGTTCTCTCGCCCCTAATCTTTAATCCTCCTTGTCCACTACATCACACAAACTCTCTGCTGGGAGGAGAAAACTTCAACCGTCTGCTCCGCCCTTCACCAGGCGTTTTCGCACGTCGAAGACCTGACATTCTCGGTTAGATCCCATCTGCACAGGTGCAAGACGCGGTTGGTCAGTCACTGCGATACCCGTCGATATAAATTGCAGAGTTGTCTCCAAATGAGGTTAACATCCGTTTGATCCCCTTTCACGAGTTTTCACTACAGGTACAGTACTGTACTGTACCACGGCAACTCTTGATACGTGTACTGTTTTTACTCGGTGTTTGCATTATAGCCAACGTATGAATAAACATTGATTTTTTAAAATTTTTGACGCATATGACAAGCAGTGTACAGTAAAATTGTGCTAGCTGGGCCGGTGAGCGGTGCTGATTAACCTTAACAGCAAGGTTTTCGACGGCTCAGTAAATACTGTATGTTCAGTTAAAGCTGTGTCGGTGCGGTACACAGTTGAGAACGAAAAATTGTGATCTGTGCTTGTAAACGGTCACGTCAGTACAGCCTTGATCCGGCAAGGCCCGATCGGAATACGCTGTGATTCCGCTCAATTCAACGACTTTCGGCAAAACTGGACCGTTTGGAAAATGTGTACACGTGTCCGCCTCCACAGGCGACATATCTATCCATGATGATTTACTGCTTATTTGGATGACCAATCCGTTTCGAGCAATACAGACAGTATGATAAACGTGGACTAACGAGTAGGAAACTTTTGTTCACATCATGCTCATATTTCGCGGGAAAAGCGAAAACTGTTTGAGAACACCAAAAAAAATGCATTCCGAAAACTAATTTTTTGATTTCTATTGAAATATTGGCGGGAAAAAAATGACAGAGGCCTACGGGCAAGACTAAGTATTAGCAGTACTAATACTGAGTGGTTTCCGAAGGCCCTCCGCACATCGCCCTAATCCCCGCATCCTCGACCTTAAAGCAGTGCGACAAAACTCAAGGTTATCCCATCCGCCTCTCCTCTTTTTCACATTTCCTCGTCGACGCCATCCCTTCTGCTCTCTGTTTTCCGACTCAGCCCCTGGAGACCACCTTCTCGTAGCGAAGTTCGCACGAGGGAGTATACCAAACCAACATGCCTGTGTCAAACAAAAGGAAGCGTTCCACAGCGGTAAGCACTCCGCAGGATCCAGGGCAGCAGAATATATCCACAATGTTTGGCGAGCGAGTGTCCAAACCACGTACCGCCGTGAATGACGCGATGCATCAAGCTAAGCGTCAGAAGGTGGACCCGTCCCCTTCAGCCATGCTCCCTGCCCCTAGCATGCCGAAGAAAACATCGACCACCGCAGAAGTTCAAGCGCGAAAACGGAAACACCGCCTCTCTGAGGTTCTAAGGAAGGAGCGCGAATCTCGCCTCAAACGCTCAAAAGGAACTCCCGCCTTTGTCTTTCAACCTCCTCATATGGACAGCCGACGACCTCAGCATCCCCCCGGCCCCGTTCAGGAACCAAAACAAACAAAGGCCAAAGTACTTCGCTTCTGGGAACCTGATCACAAGGATATTGCAAAAGAGTCTGCTCGGAAGGGTAATGCTGCATATGACGTCACCGCAGACGCCCCCGGTTTGCGAATTCATGGCTCTTTAGCTGCGCCCGGAGGTGAGGCCCTGAAATACAGTCGCAGCATGATACCCAAGTCCCATCAGTTACTGTTAGACGTCTTAGCCAGCATTGAGACGGCAGTGTCATTGCTCAAGACACGCAAAACGCTGCCTACCATAGCAGCAGTTGGGGAAATCGTACAAAGGAGTACCAGGCGTGAGTTTAACGTTAGAATAGTTTCTCAACTCGCGCACATTATACCTGAGGCGCTTGCGGTCTTGCCGGGGCTTCCAACCCCTTCGACCCCGAAAAGGCCATCCGATAATTTCATTATTCGACTGGACAATATCGACAAACCGCAAGATGGCAACGTGGTAATAGAGGCAGGGGAAACAGTCCCAAAAGTCAGCAAGCTTGGAACAACTTTTGCACTGCTACGAAGATCGCTCTTGCACAGTCGCCTGTTGCGTCATGTCAAAGACAATCACGCCTTGTTCCTGAAGAAACGGGGAATCAAGAATCATCGTCATGAGTCTTGGCACAGCAAATTCGACTTGGAGCGCGATGTCGAGGAGCTTCCAGCACCTCCCTTGTATCCGAAGCAACTGGTTGAGAAGTCTAAAGATGTTGCAGCATCAAATGAGCAACGAAATGACATGAAAGCGAAATCCTCCGCTGCATCAAACTTGCTTCACCAAGATACGACGACTTGTACTGTTATCGACGATAAAGGTGAGAGCGGGGATGATGAGGAGGACAGCTGTATTCCTCGATCCCTTCTTCAGAAGGTGCGAGCACGCAAAGAGGCTAGAGATTTACACGAGACGAAAATCGAGATTGAAAAGGCCGCGAATACAAGCTTGTTATCGAAGCTGCCCTGCACAATGGATTCAATTTGTACTGTTTTGCGCGGGGAAAGACGATCTGCTATGGGTTGGTCACAGTTGCTGGACAGAGTTGGGAAAATGCATCCTAAAAAGTGGCCGAGGAATGACTTGGAGAGGCAATTTACTGCTATAACAAAACTTGGAAGCGATTGGTGCAAGAAGTATGAGCTGAAGAGCTCAAGGGGGGGCTTTGCATTCAGGGTGGTTTCAGAGTCTAGCTTTGCGAAGGCAAGAGCGGCCGTGTGTGCCGCTACATCCTACACAGAGGATGATGTAGATCACAATTGAACCTAATACTTGAGGTTATTCTGACAGTAAATAAAAGGTGCACGCTCCTAATGTGTCTAATTTTCAGCATGGACCAAGCTTGCTTTCCTAATGAGCCCTGATACGTGAAGGACTACCGACATGCAAGAGGTTGATTGTAAATGTAGACCCACATCATGTAGAAACAACACGGCCAATTTACAAACATAACAGGACGTTTGAGCCGCCTGCAGCAAGTGCACGACTTTGTCACGGTGCTACAGCATCCCTAATGCTTTCCTTGAGGCGACGCCCTTCGCTGTGTCCCCACGAGTTCCGTTCTCTTCCTCATTAGCCTCCTCACCTACAGCATTCTTCCCAGCTTGCCCACTATCACCTATCGTCACTTCAATGTCTTCATCGCAAGGTACTTTGTCCCCGCGGGGCTCAACCTGTATAACATGCTTTGTGTCCTTCCCTTTCTGAACTGGCGTCTCGATGTCCTCAGGCAGCTCATTGGCCCCATCGACTCGGTCAACGAAAACTTTCAGTTCCACCTGCAAATCGTACAAATCTTTACGCAGCTCATGAGGCGTGTCCTTTGCCGCCGCAATAGAAAATACATGCTTTGCTGTTCGCCGAATGACATCCCTTTGATCCTTCAACTTGAGTCCCAAATCCTCCTCCTCCACTAGACGCACCAAACTCTCGAAGACCCTCTCCCGTGTCCTCTTGCCAATAGCGTAAGCATGACCGTCTGAATTCCCCATATTACGGTACAAATCTTCCATGAGCTCATCAAACACCTTGTGTACCTGATTACCCGGCAACTTGACTGCCCTTCTTACCACTGGCCTCATCACCCTATCTATGTACACATCCAAAAGGTGCAACGCCACCCCCAGCCCCTTCCGCGGAAGCTGATCCCACACTGCCTTTCGCAGTAATGCAACCCACATTTCAAAACTTTTCAAAAATTGCTCATTGTTATTAGCCTCGCAAACTTGCTCCGTGCCCACATCAAGCAAACCATTGACGAGCTCATAATACTTGTCTACACGATGCCTGTCAATCCCACTCCACTCCCGGACCATACATCTAATGCCTCCTTCCAAAAACGTCCAACCAACGAGTTGCGATAATGCAATGACGGAAGATATCGTGGCCGAGATTACGGGTCTCTTATCTGCCATCCATACACAGTAAAACAACGCCTTCCACAACCTGTCAATTTCGCCGGCACTAAGCGCAGCTCCATTTTCTTTCAACCAAACCTGAAGCGAATTTAGTGAGGAATTCCGAACGGCCTCTTCCGTATCAGACAAAGCACGAGCAAAATGGAGCTGGCGTTCTCCTACAATGACTTGACCGGCAGTGATGTCGGTAGCGTCGGAAGCATTCAAGTGCGCCTGTTTTTTGGGCTTGACGCGAGGATGTCGCGGACGGCGACGCTTAAATTTGATCTGGTGTTGGGCTTTCATGCTCTCTGGTGAATAGTGACCAAGGTTTGCAGAGGGCGAGAAAGTTATTCGGGCGCAAAGGTAGTCCAGTCGGGTGCTAGAGTCAAGACTGCCGACCGGTGAATTCCTGGCTACTGTACGGTCAGACTTCGCCGACGCGGAGTCATTATCAGTACAGTACAGTACAGTACTCCTGTACAAAAATTTTGAGTTGCCGTGTTGTAGAAAGATCTAAATTTACGGCAGCAGTATGAGAAAAAGGGACCTTTTATTTCGTAGAGTTTAGGTGCACACCTGATTCCCCCATCAGACATGAGCCCCGTCTGGAGGTCAGCTGGTTGGGTATGTGCGCAGTTTTCGGTGATTAGGCGTGACCGCGATGTATTGTACAGCAAACGCGAAGACACATGTCTTGACAGTCCGGAATTCAGAGAGGGATTGGGATTGGTGCGTCCCTCGGCGATGGGCTGTAGAGTTGCTAAGATCTTAAAGTGCCTGAAGTCCAGTTGATTCGATTTGTCCGTTGATATCGATGGTTTGTCCGTTGATATCGATGGCGATAGGTAGAAGGCCAATACCTTCGGCACGACACGGTATCGCATAGTGTGCCTTGCTCCGGCTTTCTGCCCCGGTCAGTGCTAAGAGACCTCCATCTGCCTGGTTGCGATATGGGGCGGAGTGAGGGCTGACAATGGTCACATCTGTTCCCTGTGCTGTGGGCGAAAATAAAGCTCTACGGTGACGGCAATGACCGGGCTTGGAAGTTCGCGGTATGGAATATCCCGAAGACGCTTGTGGCGGCGCACTGCACCCACACCACCTTTGCATGTTGTTGCGTGATGGCACATGGTGTCGAGGAGAGGGAGAACAGTATAGTCACCTTCAAGACAGGTGCGCAGTGCTTGAGGCCGCTGAAGATTGGGTTACCTAAGCAAAGGTCGACCATTGTGCGCCATGTCTCCTCTCAACTGTAAAAGTCGGTGAAAGGCAGCGGGAGTGTTGAGAAGGGGGCGGAAGCCGTGGAGGAGGCAGCAGAGGCCAAAAGTAAAAGGGTGCGAAGAAGAGGCGGTGGGGACCGATAAGTGTAGCAGGGAGAGGCGAGAGAGGTGGAAGTGATCGCTTATCTCTTCCCGGAGGGAACGGGCGGCGTCGTGGTCGAGACGGTGGGCGCGTGATAACAGTGCCTCTAGTCATGGTTCCGCAGGGAGGTCCAAATTTATGGCCAGAGTGTCGTAGGATAGGGTCTGAAGCCTAGAGACATGCGTATAGGTGGGGGTTGTGTGCAGAAGTCGTCGGCTGAGGGGCCATTTTGTATCGTTTGAGACTGTGTACGCGATGAGGTTGATGGAAGTGCGTGGCGTGAGGCCGAGGCCCCCATGGCGGAAAGGCAGCGTGGCCTGAAGCCATGCGATGTCAGACATCTTCCTGTGAACTTGCTCGAAAAACCCTCGCAACCCCTTGTCAAAAGCTTTGGCAAGTGGTTAGGTAATGTGCGGCGGGTTCGAGCGCAACAAGTGCATAACCAGACACGAGGAGGCACAGAACCGGAGCATATGGTAAGAGATGTGAGGCTCGTTCATGGAGGAAAGGGATGTCCAGAGTGACTCCGCCCTCTGCAGGGCCTTGAGGGCCAAGGAAGTGCATGTAGCCGGGGTGCCGATTGGGCTGCCGAGAACCGTGATAGCATCCGAAGAAAGGACTTCGCATGGCAGGTCATGTACGAGAGGGTGAAATAAGAGCGAGGGCTACCAGAACAAAAGGTAGGATGGCGGCAGGTGATGGCCGGAGAAAGCTAGTTGAGAAAACAGGCTGTTGCAGCTTTGGAGCACCGAGGGCGTCGCAAGCAAGAGGTTGGAAATGGAAAGTCAGGTCGCACCGAGGGCCATCCGAAAGGTTGAGCGCGCTACATGCGAGCTTGCGGCCGAGGTGTTGAATCTTGTTCCAATGGGTGCAGTCCGCTGTGCCACCTGCAATCTGTGTGACCGTTGTCCGCACGGCAGACTTCAGGGGCGATACGATAGTGATGTTACAGGCGAGTAAGCGGGGTGGCGGCAGTAGGGTGTTAGCCTGGAGAAGGATTAAAATATCTGCGGAGTGGAGGTCCGTCCGCGGGATGAGGTATAGTGACTCGAGTCCACAGTCGCGGCTGGCGGTGTTCATGACATGCGTTACTAGGGCGTTTCGCACCGAGTTGTGGCAGTAGAGACGATCGAAACCGGTGGGACAGTGGTTTGCTGCATGATCGTTATGATAGCGCAGGCAGAGGACCGGGGGTGTAACGGTAAACAGGTAGGCGGAGGTGCCTTTGGAGCATTACGGACCATTACCCGTCGGGGATGCTATAGGAGGAAGGATGGGCATCGAAGAGGGCTGCAGCAGGGCTGTGGCGGAAGGCGTGGCCCTAGATGCGAAGCCGTATGTCCTCGTCGCTGCGGTGGGAGGGGATGGCGTTGGCATCCCAGTATCCGTCCACCAATAAAGACGGGAACGGGCATCCCACTGCACCCTTGATACTGGAAGAGTGTTTACTCGAGGGGCTGACGCATCGCACCAATTTCCCTGGCTCCCGAGTTGTACAGCTTTAGTCATTGTGGGGCGGAGAAGAGGTTACCTTGGATGAAGCTGATTGTAAAAGTTCATTACTGAACAAAGTGGTTCACGACGCGACTTTTCAGGATGGCGATTTGTAAAGATGTCGACAGTGAACCGTACTTTAGAATCCTTGTCTTTTGCAGTTGATTTCATGTTCTGCAAAAAAACTTGGAAACGTGGTTGCTTCTAGACGAGCATCTAGTTACACTCAGCATCATCGGTAACGACCCAGTCCCACTCATCCGCTTGATTGATCCGGAACGCAACTTGCGCTGCAATGAACAAGGTCATTGTTACCTTCCTGGAACGCGGCGAATGACAAGGGCCAGGCGTGCGATATCAGTTTGAAGCTCAAAGGAGGATAGAAGTTCAGAGCGACTACTCTAACCTCGATAAAGCAAACCAGAGCATCCGCAGACGCGCAATCCAACATGAGGTGAATATCCCACTCATGCGCCCCACAAATTCAGTTTCCTAAATACCCGCCCTCACCGCCACAGACAGTGCAGCCTCTTCTATTCTCGTCGCCCACCTCGCTGCAAAGGCTGTATACTTTAGGCCGGCAGTCTTACTATCCACCCTTAACCCGCTCAATCTCCTTGGACTGTTCACTTCCAGTATCCTCTTCACACATCCTACCGATTCACAATAGCTTCTCATCATCATCGCTACCCCTTCCCAGACAACCATATGGCCCTCTGTTGCGCAACTTCCCATGGCATCACATAAAACTTCCTTCATCATATGCTTCTCAAAGACCAAATCCATTCCTTGTAAGGCTCTTGCATCCACACATGCCGGATCCTCTGTAGCTTCCGGTCGTTCTTCCTCCGGCCTCACTGTGGGGGTTATCTCCACCACTACAGTCGCTGTGCCCGGAGAATTCGTTGCTTCAGGTGATGGCGGCAATGGCACGTTGACCACTGCGGGATCTTCTGTAACCGTGGCTCCGTCACATTCCACTTCATTTAACCATTCCGATGCCTCTAATGTTCGCTCCGATACACATATTTTTCCTCTCGGCGTACTCACACAAAGTTCCATATCAAAACAGTCTGACGTACATTGACATGGAAATGAATTGTAGCAGTAACATGTCTCATCTGCAGTTGAGCACTTGATCTCTGTCGATTGACATAAAATCTCCCCCACAGCACAGCTATCCCCCCCTCCCGCACGACATCTCCTCGGGGGCAGACAATTCTCGTCAAACCGACACAAATCCCCCGTCAATCCTGAGAGCCTCGATGGTGATGGAGCCACTGATGCAGTTCCCTCACAAGGAATATTAGTGGCCCACGGCAAGGTATCAAGGAAGCGCCGAGAAAAACAAAAAGATTCGCCTTCACGGCCCGAACACAACTCGCCCGTAGGACATTGGTCATCACACTGGCAAGTACGAGAGCCCAGGCATAAACATGAGACCCCGGTATCACATGGCTCGAACGTATCTCGGTCAAGACACCGACGATACTCCAAACAGTCATCTTGAGATGTGCATGGATCTCCAGCTAGGCCGCCTGCAGGGCCGATTGAAACAGAGCCGGAAGTTGGGGATTGAGTTGGGGAAGGCTGAATGAACGGAGAAGGTGAAGATGGAGTTAGGGAAGCGCGTGAAGTGGGAGATATCATAGGTGGGGTAATGGTCAGGGCAACGGGGGTCGGGCTACGGGCTGGTGTACGAGAAGAGGACTGCAACGGGGAGGGTGTCACAGCAGGTGTTGGTATGATGGAGACTGGAGGGGAGGGTGGAATCGACGGAGTGAGAGAGGGGGAAGGGATAGGGGGTGTTGGTGATGAGATGAAGGGGTTCAACGCGGTGGAGGGGGAGATGGAAGGATCGGTAAGGGTGGGAAGTTGATCCGGGTCGGAAGGGGTTATAGAGTCGGGGCCTTGAGAGGGTACAATGTCGGGGAACTTGGCGATGATTGCGTCGGACATGCAGATAGGGGGATCGCCTTTCTTAGAAGCACAGGTTTCACCGGCGGGGCATACAGTGGTAGACGTGCAGAGGGATGGAACTTCGGGGAAGCAGATGCATGGTTCAGGGGGGCGGCAGGAGAGAAGGCCAACTTCGGAGAGGCATTTTCGAGGCGGGTAGATGCAGTCTATGTCGAATTGGCATGGTTCGTAGGTAAGGCCAATGTGAATAATACGAGGGAGGCCAAAAGCAGGGAGGGGAGAGTAGCGAACTAGGATAAGGAGGAGGAAGGAGAACGGAGCTCGGGGAAGCATAGGGCCAGCGAGTTGCAGGAGTCGGAGTGGGTGTGCGACAAAGCTGGACAATTGAAGCAAGTCGAACAGGAAGCGGTTTGATGCAATGGGGTTGAGCTGATTTTCTGGACTTTGTTACAAGGCAAGCGACAACGGAGTTGAGGCAGTGTGGTGTGAAACGAATAAAAGGGGATGTGAATGTATTTGCCCATGTGTGGAGTGACTCGATTCCCGAAACATTTGCTTTAAATCTGCGAGAAGTTGCGGTGAATCCAAGTCTCTAACTTGTAAAGCGCTCTTGAAAGGGCAGTTGGTGCGTGTGGAATGCTTGACTGAGCCACATGTTTGTGTTGTCCATCATTAAGGTGATCGAAAGCACATTTTGTGTGCTTTACAGTTTCCTCTCGTCTGGGCGGTATGACGCCCATGGCAAAACATCTGACTTGGCAGTCACTCAGTAGAGCTTGTTACAAGGCAGTTTACCGAATGATGATTGGTATCTATCATGAAGCGGCGCATGTCTTGATAAGCCGAAATCCTATTGGTGTGCTTAAAGGTATGATTTATTTTTTCTGGCGCAAATGGTATCTGGATAATCTTTGCGACTGTTTGCGTGAACGTCAAGAAAACGGCCTTTCCGTGGCACACACGCCCACACTTGATCTACCCATCTTTCGGCCACATGTGCGATTTCCGAGCGGTTTTTGACATGAGATAAAACCCCCCTGCCTCTCTGAAGGGACGGAAGCCTGCCTGGCATGTTTTGCAAGAGAACTTGCAATAGATCAAAACAGTACAGTACTGTGCAGTGCTTGGATTCACCCTATTGCTCTGAACATCAAAGAATTATTGTTTGCACTGGGCGCGGAGGACACAGGGCTGCACATACTGCTTTTGGAGTTGTGGTACCATGACGACGGCTACATTGCAGCCAAACTTAAGTCCATACTCAAAGCGACCGAGGTTCTCTATTCCCCTGAGTCCAAATGTCTTAGCCTTCATCTGGCGGTCTCGAAATGCAAGGTGTGGTCGCCCACTCCCCTTTCCGTGTCGGTTCAGCCCTCATACTCCCCTGAAATGCGACAGGGGTACAGCGTGGAAACTATGGGTTTAAACGCCCCCATCGGTTCCAAGGCGTTCATAAAGCAGCACATCCTGGACCATGTACAGTCCCCCCAGCCTCTGCTACACGCGATTATGGAGATTGAAGACGCACAGACCTCATTCCAGTTACTTGGTAATTGCTTTGAAGTCTGCAAAGTGAGCTACCTTCTGCGGGTCGTGCCGCCCTCCCGCACACGGTGAGGGGCTGAATATTTGGACGGCTTCATCGAAAATTGCGTCTGTACGCTGCCGGGTGGAGTGCTCAACAGCACAATATTCAGGGAGCTACAATTACCCGTCAAATCGCTCCACGAGAAAAAGGCTGTCCTGGAAATCAGTCTCACCTCTGCGAAGGACATCGCGGCCACTCCGTTCCTTGCATCTGATGTTGCTTCGCATGAGCTATGCAGCGAGTTTTTGCCGCCCTCCGCTCAAGATCTGACCCAAGACGAGGATGCTATCGCTGCCTTTAACACATGGAGCGCCTCTTGCCGACCCTCGCACCGATTTCCGTTTCGCAACCTCTGCCCCTCCAACCCTCCATCGCAAAAGAAGCTAACAGATGCAGTTCAAGTGGGCGTGCAAGAGGCCCTACGCGCTCGGCGACACCCGCACCCTCGCCGTCGGCGCCAGTCTGGCCCTCCCCTCAGCCAAAGGATGGGTCTACTGCGCACCGTGCCCTGGTTTGGAGACACATATCACGAGCAAGGATTTTTCCGTTTGATTCCTGTACTTCTGCGAGACCCCTTTATTCGCTCCCGATACTCCTTGTCCAAAGGCAGGGTGTCCTGAACTGCCGGATATCTACGGGGACCACTTGCTGCATTTTCGTTACGGCTGTGAGCGCAGTTCTTGCCATAACAACCACGTGACCCTCCTCGGTAACGACCTTGCAAAGGCCGCTCAACAGTCATTTACTGAGGCCCGATTACACCACCAACACCGGACAAGACCGGATATCGGGGTGATGGGATCTGCCGGTGTCACCGACTTTTGCGACGTAACGTTCGTCAACCCTCTTGCCCCTTCTTATGCCAAAGGGAACAGGAAGTAAACATGTACCCTGATGCAAAACACCCTTCTGAAAGTCAATCTTCACGAGAGCGCCATCTGCGTTCACCAAGTCCCTTCTTATCGCCGCTTCCGCTGCCGACAAGGGAGCCAAGAATTACCCCTCTCTTCAAGCTTACCACATCGATGCAGCTGAAGTGGTATTCCGGCAAGCTCGATTTGTGCATTTTTTGCTAATACCTCCTCTCCCTCTCGACATCAACGTCCTAATCGTTATTGTAATCCGCGCGGACAATACAGTTACAATCGTTTCACAGGGTGCTTCCGTGAAAACCTCAAGTCCAGGTTGCCAGTGACGAAAAAAAGGTTGCTACGGTTGTGACCAATTCGCTCACTTCATTTGCAACTGCCGCGAAAATGCCAAGCATGTTGAACGTTACACACGACTTCATCATTTGGATGCTACAGCCGCGCATGTCCTGTCCTGTTCGTGACGAAGTCGTCGAACTAGCCAAGTGCATCGCTGTATACAAAGATAAAGATCACGAACACTATGGGGATGATCCTTTCCATGTTTGGATCTGTGACCTCTCCGCCATTACCAACAGCCACCCCGCACAACCTTGATATACGTCCTCCATCCTTCATGGCCGTTCCTATCACGTACAGCGCGTAAAGAATTCTTTCTAAACCAAAGACTCTAGCAAAAGGCTTGGCAATGGCGCTGCTGAATTACAAGCCCATGCATTCTTTCCCGTTACGAGATTAGTCTAGGTTGATACCGACGCCCCCAAAATAATCTCCAATGAACAATGGCTCACTGATGCCGGTTGCAAACCGATCCGGCGTCATGCCTGTCCCCTCGCACATGGGACCCTTTTGGCTTTAATACAGTCAGTCAAAGAAGTCACTTGTTTGCTTGCCATACTTCAAGATATTCAGAGTCAATCTCATCAAGTCCTTACAGTCGCATTTGTTCTCCCATCCACTCCCATCCACTTCCTAAACGGTTTTCACCTTCAAGGTGATTTCGGAATCGACCGAGGCCTCCGCTACGGCAACTATAGTCGCCCTGTCCAGCATCCATGTCCGTAAGTCTGTACATCAACTCTACAAAGCACTCCATGTCCGCGCCTTACCAAAACATCCTCCCATCCCCCCACTATGACACCCGTACCCCTCTAGAACTCTGCACTCATCCTCTATTCCGCGTTCACATACTCACCCATGAGCTCGTTCTCGCGTTGCAGGTGTGGAAAGTGGAACAATGATTAATCTCATCGTTACACAAACACCCAAACCCAAAAGCACATACCGATCTTGCACCGCGCGGTGCCCGTAAGTGGCGTATGATTTATTTTTGTGATGAATCCTGGTCCTCCTTGTCACACCCGCGTTACGAAGAGAAACGCACAGTTGAATTCGGGCACCCGAAACGAGGATGAATATATCTCTTCAAATTAATCGAGAGAAAGGGAACAGGTACGATTTACAACTATATATATTCGCCTCTTCTTCTGTGTTCACTAGATTACTTTACCACAGACATATGCAGGTGCAACATGCATAGTCTTGAATACCCCACTGAAACAAACCTAGTACAGTTAGGTTTGAATAGGGTGGCTAAACTCTGCATGTTGTGGGGCGCGACATAATACAGACGCCGCACACGTGGACCAATTTGCATAACTAAGCTGCTGATAAAGCCGAGTCTTCACTCCTCCCGCCGAGCATGCGCTGCGGGTCGCGACAGCGGCCGCGTATTCGTCGATTACCTTCGACGTCGTCGCAGACGGCGATCCAAGTGAGTCGAAGGCTAGCGGCACAAACTTCCATCCCAGTTTTGATCGTCTTCCGTGTTCGCGTCGTGTACACAGGTGTATACGTGTGAAGGTATTATAGGTGCAGCGAGCCAGGTGCCGAGCGTCCAGAGTACCGTAGGCGGTGGAGGGTATTTAACCCAATCGTGAACACACCGCCGACGGCCGGCCGACTTGGTTCGGCATGTCTAGTTCTCGGCGAGAAATTCCCCTTGAGCAATCCGGGCGGCGACATATTCTAATCGGGTACGAACCTAGTATCCTCGAGGCAAATGGCTGACAATCTACAAGGAGGACCGGCTGGTGCGGCGAGCGGCGCGGGCGCGGAGGACAGCAACGCCGCTGACCTTGTGCGCGCTGCTTGGGTTGCGTTGAAGCCGACCAGGCGGGACTACGGGGAGGTTGTCACGGAGCTAAATGCTTCGAAGTTGGTGAGTGAAGGGAGTGTGTTCGATCGTGGTGCCCACGTGCCGGTGACGTATATGGAATTTTTCAAGCCACCGGTCGATGCGTTTCTTTCAGAGCTCAAGAGCAAGGACCGTCGGTCCGCCAAGGAATGGGAATACATCAACGAAGCGGGAGTGTGGTCGGAGTTGGGGTTGATGGCTTTGGAGGTATCGAGGACTGAGTCGGGGAGTGTGGAGGACATGGGTCGGAAGTTGAAGATAGCGGAGATGGCGATCAAGGCTTCGTTGGAGGTACTGTCGATAAGGGCGCAATATTTCCGCGACATCACCGAGCAGGGGATCGAGGCTGCGAGGCAGATGGCTTTCTTGGTTTGAGCAGGGTCATGATGCGGTGTTTTCTGAGTCGTACAGGACAGCGCGGGAGGCTTTGACGACGAAGTTGGAAGTGGAGGCAGCCAAGCAGTTGGCCAGGGCGAGGCTGGAGAGAGCCAGGGGCCTCGGTTCGAAGGGCGGTCCAGCGTCGACCGCCGACGATGAGGGATAGGAGGGAAGGATAGGGGGGCGGGGCATGTCGTAACGACCGGAGGGGGGAAGTCGTTATGGCGGGGGACGGCGTCCAAGGACGGTGCATGGGGTTAGGTGTTGGGGGCCTCTCGGGGTATGTGGTGAGGGCGGTTCGGTACGGGATACGGGACATACCGACAGTACCTTTCACGGAGGGGTTGGATATGGGGGAGATAACTCACTCGGAGGAGGACAAGTTATTCGCAGAAGAGGAGCTGAGGAAAGGGTTTGCGGTGCGGATATTCGAAAAGATAGGGAGAGAGGAAGTGGAACGGATCGTGGGGGAGGGAAAGATGGTGTCGTCTTCATTTTTGGCTTGGCAAGGGGAGGGGGAGGAGAGGGAGGGAAGGCACGTGGTCAATTTCAGCAGACAGAGCAAGCATTGGCCTCGGGGAACGGTGAGGATGGAAACGCTACAGTCGTTTGCGGTGGAGATGGAGAGAGGGTAAGTGTTGATGCCGTGGGATTTCAAGAGCGGGTGTCGCCATTTCTACCTTCACCCGGACGTGAGAGACTACTTTGTATTCCTGTACAATGGGCGCTTTTACCGGTGTATAGCTCTCCAGTTTGGGTGGGGGCGGTCGGGGTACTGGTTCTGCAAGTTGCTGCGTCCGTTGGTGAGGTACATGCGGGAGCGGTTGGGTTATCAGGTTCTGCCGTACATCGACGACTTTCTGTTGGCACCGGCTCCGCCGGGACGGGCGGCTACGGAGGGAGATTGCGAGGAGGCGCGGAGGGAGTTGGAAGGGCTATTCGAAAGGCTGGGTCTGGTGAGGCATCAGGGGAAGGGGACGTCGGCGGGGTCGAGGCGGGTAGAGCATCTGGGGGTCCTCATCGACTCGGAGAAGATGCGCGTGTTTGTGACGGATCAGAAGGTACTGAGGGTGAGGCGGTTGGCGAAGAAGATAATCGCGTTGGCACATCGGAATCAGAGGTTGGTGCCGCTCGCGTTGCTTCGTCGCTTCTGTGGTATATGTGTGTCGCTCACCCTTGCATTGACGATGGCCCGTTTCTACAAGCGTTCTCTTTACTTCGATATGTCTGCGTGGGAGCGGCGGCTTGCGCGGAGCGAGGAGCGAGGGCAAAGTCCGCAGCAAGCTCTGGTCGCGCAGCCCCCGGGAAAATTTTTGAACGTGCGTTTGAATGCTATGAACGGGCCGGCGTTTGAACGGGCGGGAGCGCTAAGGGGAGGGCGGGGCGGGGGATTTGTCGCGGGAAAGGGGTCGGAGAGCCAAGGTTTCAAGGGGGTTGTCGTTGCGGGCGAGTATGAGACTGGGTCGGCAGTCGCTGCGGGACCTGGGACACTGGTGTTCGTTGGGCAGATGGGAGGGGAGAGATCTCGTCAAGCTGCCGCCGGATATCGGCATGCACAGCGATGCGGCCGACGTCGGGTATGGGGGGACGCTGGGGTTTTGTGAGGCAGGTGGGTCGCCGGGTTTGTGGGAGGGTCAAGGTTTCTGGGGCGCTAGCGATCGCGCCCACTCGATTACTTTGAGGGAGCTACGAGAGGTGCGCCTGCTGCTTCAACGGCATTTCGCCGAGTATATCGCCCGGCCCGAGGTCCGTCATTTGCTATTGCACGAAGACAATCAGGCGGTGGCGGCGATTTTGAATGCGATGGTCTCGGCGTCCAAGCCAATGATGGCGGAGTTGCGGAGGTTTGAGGTGCTGCTACGAATGTTGGGGGTCCGAATCGAGGCGCGGTGGATCCCGTCGGCAGTGAATCGGTTCGCCGACGCATTGTCGCGCACATGGGATCCGGGGGACGTTCGCGTGGCGGAGCATTTGGTGGAGTCAGTCCGGGAGGAGTATGCAGTGCAGGAGGTGGTGTTCCGCAGACGACCGATGGGGGAAACCGTGGTGGCGAGGAGGAAGTACCTGGGTACGCAGATGGAAGGCGACTGGGGAGATGGAAGGGCGCGATTATGGAATCCCCCCGTTCGATATGATGCCAATTGTGGTGCGGAAGATAGAGATGGAAGGGGGGCGTGGCGTGCTCCTCGCCCCGAATTGGCCTGAACAGCCTTGGTTCGCGCGCTTGCGCGCGCTCAGCTCACGTTTGGTAGGTTTAGGGCGCGGGCACGAGGTGTATGGAAGGAGGCATCGCATCAACGACGGGTAGGAGCTAGTGATCGCGGAGATCGGCTGCGGTCTGAGTGGGAAGACGGAATAAGGGCGGTGGTGTTGGCGAAGACTGGGGGCGGGAGTCGCGAAAGGGGAAGCACGGGCGGGGGGGAAGAAGCGGCGTCTCTGTTGGCGGAGCATGGTTGGGCGGAGACGACCTGGAAGAATCGCATCAGCCAAATACACAAGTGGTTGGCGTTCTGCGATGAAGATGGTCGTACAGCTCTACCGGCAACCGAAGGGGATGTACTGGCGTATGTCGGATATCTATCATTGGAGAATCTGGTGGGACCGCGTTCCGCCAGAGAATACGGCTCGGCCATCTCCAGATATCATGAAGACGCAGGATATATTTCCCCAACAAGGACGTGGCTGGTTTCCAACCTTCTAACGGCGTACGAGAAGAAGGCGGATAGAGAGAGTCGGGTAGGAGAGATAAGGGTTGGGGTCCCGGCACGGCTGATGCTGCGAGTGGTTCGGTTGAAGCTGAGCACTGAAGAAGGGTCTTTGGTGTGTTGTTGCGCTATGGTGGTGTTCGCTTATGTTTTTCAGTGCAGGTCGGTGACAGTCGCGCATGTCCGGGAGGGACAGGTAACAGGTTCGACGGGGGAGGGCATCAGGGTCACTTTGACGCATCGCAAGGGTAAGCCTACGAGCAGGCCGCTGCGATTGTCGTACCCACGGAACGAACAGTGACCCTCCGAGTGTGGAGGGCCTCATCAGCTGCTCAAGAGGTGGATGCGGGTGAGACCAGCGGGCCACAGTTTTTTCGGCCTGCCTACAGGTGCGGGGGTGCAAGAGGTTGGATTGGGTACAGAATTGACACGGGTGCTGGGCGCCTTGGGGGTTGACCCTCCGGCCGGTTGCTACTATGGCTCCCATAGCATGCGTATTGGCAGTTTCAACGAGTTGGTCAACTTGCAGTTTTCACGCCCGTGGATTATGCAAAGGATGGGTTGGACCTCGGAATCCATGTTTCAGGTTTTTCGATAGTAGCATAACGCTCACGCCGGCTTCCTCATGGTTCTTCGCGCATCTCCCCCGAGGGCGGTGATGAACGCCTCCGGGAGGGGGTTTGGGGTCTTCGCGTCGTGTACACGGGTGTATACGTGTGAAGGTATTGTAGGTGCAGCGAGCCAGGTGCCGAGCGTCCAGAGTACCGTAGGCGGTGGAGGGTATTTAACCTGATCGTGAACACACCGCCGACGGCCGGCCGACTTGGTTTGGCATGTCTATTTCTCCCACCGCCCCTCCCTTGCGGGGCACTTCAACATGTCTATCTCTGCGGTCTGCGTGTAGCGCGTGTAGGCGGAAAGGGTAGATGTATACATTGTTTTACAATCAAGGAGAGCGGATGTCTTTTTGAATGAGTAAAGCCGACATGAATCTTCACACTCAAAGGAGCGACTTCGGGGGGATAATTTTTCTCAATACTACGTGAATCGTGGATGATAGACTTATTACAAGAAAAAAGTACACCATAACTGGACGTTAATTCCATCAAGATGTAGGAAATGCTTTTACTTGCTTTGGCACATATTAATTTATCAAACGATAAGCACTCAGTTCGATTTGTGGTATTACGGGATTGGGTAGACTTGTTAGTGACCATTCCGGAATTTGGCTAGAGGGCACCAATTTTCCGTTGAGTTTTGCAGCCTTGTCTTATCTGGCTGAGGAACGGAACGGTGTCACCCTATGGCGGTGTGTTCCCAATTTATAAGACTAGACGTATGTTTTGGCCGTCATGGACACTCGTGCTCTCGAAATTCTGTCGACTGTATAGTGCATCTTTGGCGCCCTACCCAAAGCACGCCATTAGGGGGAGCAGTGTAACATGAACCCCTGCGGTGGGGATCATACAGCGCATGGTATGCGTGGGCGGCCCATGGCGACTGCTGTACCTATTTAGAGTAGCTTATGATAGATTAGATCTGGATCCATATTGGATCCCTGCAACCTGCTCTCCTGAACTGGCGGCTGGCAAGGGGGACTCTGTACATTTCAGGTCCAATACCCCACCTTACCCTCCCTTGAGTGTAAAGTCACTTTGGACCTATGCGATATCCCGACCCCTTATGTTTGCGACTTTATCGATCCAGTCTTCACTTCTATAAGTGCCCATCGCGGAGCGCGGAAGCCCTTGGTACCTCTTTATCCATTTCTCTTTCGTCGCTTCCTTTAGCGACTAGCGTGTTGGGATATCAGTTTGTGCTACTCTCTCATATCTGTGTTCTGACCATTATTTTTTTGTTTTGATAGTCATTCTTTGTCGTCATACATATCAGTGTTAGTTCTATTCCTGCCTTTTGATAGTTATCCTTCTGAGAGTGTGAATTCAGCAGGAAAGAGCCGCTGCAAGGATTGAATGTAGAAGGACGGTGGCAAGCCTGTGGATAGGATTCGGTGAGTGTAGAGTATGGAGAAGTTTGTGGCCAGGACTGTCTCCTACCACGTTCGTGGCAGTTCGAGCCGTCTGGGTAGCTCAGGTTAGGTAGGTTTACTGTGCTACAACTCATGTGTTCTACCCACGGGATGGGTATTTAATTCTAGTCTCAGTAAAGTCTTGGGCACAGCTTGGTAAGTAACAACCAACAAACCAGCCTCAAGCAAAGGGTTATGGGCCCAGACCACTCATCAGCCTAGTTCTGCAAACTATCGTTCTCATTCTGACCCTTCATTCTCGTAGTCACTCACTTTCGGTCTCATAGCCGGTAGATAAGTACCCTTTCTCTTGACACTATATCTCAACCTGTTGACGTTTTGAAGACGTGCATCCTCCCTGCCGTTTGGTTCTGTGATGGAGCAAGACAAGAAGGTTTACAAGTTTCACGGTCGTCCTGGAGAGGACTTCCAGCTGTGGTGCGCCAGAACTGAAGCAGCCCTCGAGGCAAAGTCAGTCCTTCGCACTATCAAAGTGGACATACTCGGCCAAGTGGGAGAGCTAAGTGCACAGGATCGAAACGATATTGCAACTGCCCGTGCAATTCTGATTCAGGGTCTCGGCGATCGGCCACTGATGCTCTGTCTTCCTGTCAAAGGAAATCCGTATGCAATGTGGAAAAGGGCTCAGGACAGGTACGCTGTGTCAAACACAGCCACCAAGGTCCAGTTGCAGACAAGTCTTTCAGGGATGAAGTGCGGCGGTGATTCTATGCAAGACTTTGTTGACTCTTTCGAGCAGACATTCAATCGATTGGAGGCAATGGAGAGTAAGGTCGCGGAAGACCTTCAGGTTGCTATGTTACTGGCGGCTTTCGGAGACAAGAAATCGTCCCCGTTCGGGCCTGTCATTGCATCACTGCAGACTAGGCCAGGATCCCTGAATTGTGAGACAGTGACATCCACACTCTTGCAAGAGTATGAGGAGCAACTGATAAGCGGCGGAGGAATCAAGCTCCGTGGAAGGGATCACGGCCATGCCTTGACGGCTGGTTAAAGGAGTGGAAGGGGTACTCGGCCAGCTAAGCAGGGAGGAGAGGAACCAGAGAGATGAAGATGCTTCATCTGCAATAAGATCGGTCACCTCAAAAGGAACTGCCCTAGCAGGAGGGCCGGTGGGAGGAAGGTCAACTTTGTGGATGAGGTCGACAAGAGGGACAATAAAGGAGGGGCAGCTCACCCTGCCAGGCTACTGACGGCTCAGAGTATTGGGCTCAGATCCGGCCTTTATTGTTGTCCTGGATCAGCCGCTTGTATTGAGTCTAGTAGGGCAATGGGTGACTCCAACGGCAATTGTGGAACAGAAGCGGTCTTCCTTGTAGCAGGAGACGGTATTGCACATGACTGTGACAAGCACACATTCTTGCTAGACTCCGGAGCGTCCAATCACATGGTATCCAACGCAGAGTGGCTTGAAGGAGTACAGGAAATTGAACGGCGCGGTATAGTGCTCGGTGATGGAAGACCACTGCTTGCCACACATCAGGGAGATCTAAGGGTAAGAACCTACCTTGGTCCAGATAACGAGTATGAGAGAACTCTTTTGATCCGTGATGTGCTGCTTGTCCCTGGTCTTTAACAAAACCTGCTATCATGCGCAGGCCTGTGCGCAGATGGATTCAAAGTGAACTTGGGAACGGATACTTGCAATGCGACTAAAAATGGCGCCATGCAGTTTGTTGGCGAAGCCATCGGAGGAGTGTACCAGGTAAAATTGTATCCTCTGGCAATAGAAGAATCGGCATGCACTGCTGTGCAGTCTACGGATACAGACGGAGACTCAGACATGGAATTATGGCACAATCGGCTTGGGCACGCGAACATGGACTCCGTGAGGAAGTTGAAAGTCGGAAGGATAGTGAAAGTCCTTGACGGATAGCCCCAGAAATCAGATGCTTGCTCAAGCTGCGTGCGCGGCAAGCAGACAAAGCAGACACTGTGCACTAACACCCACAGGTCAAAACAGAGGGGACCAGTAATCAATTCCGATGTTTGCGGACCGATGTCTGTAGAATCATTCACGAAAGCCAGATACTTTGTGACCTTTGTCAATGACTACTCTGGGTACGTGATTGTAGTTCCAATCGTGGCAAAGAACCAAGTTCTTGATAAATTCAAGCTGGTCAAGGCGTGGCTTGAAAGAAAGTACGACTGTACTATCAAGCTCTTGAGGAGCGATAAAGGTGGCGAATAAATTGCTATGAAGGACTATCTCGCCGAGAACGGAATTGAACACTCAATGTCCCCTCCGTATTCTCCGAACCTGAACGACCTAGCTGAGAGAACTATCAGAACAATTGTCGAGCCTGCAAGGTCTATGCTTGACCACGCCTCTCTACCCAAGGTATTCTGGGCCGAGACCGTCGTCCACGCCGCGAGCTTGAGAAATCTGTTCCCAAGCCCGCAAGATAAGAATAAGTCTTCTCATGAGCCCATGAACGGGGAAGTACCTGACGTCAGGTACCTGAGGGTACTCGGATGCCTCAGGTGGTATCATGTACCAAAGAACCTGCGGATGAAGCTGGATCCCAAGGCATAAATCGGAATAGTGGTCGCTTGCTATGAGAACAGTCAGTATAAGTTGTGGATACCATCTCGAAATATCGCAGTACTGACACGAGATGTTACCTTTGTCGAGGAAAGGTTCACGGCAAGAGATCGGAATGGAGAAGAGGAAGCTCTGGCTCTTCTGGAAGAAGACGAGGCAGGATAACCAAGCACAATTACTGACAGTCGAGGTTCGACAACAGATGAAAATGCCAGGCCAAGCTCTGCTTTCGAGGAGTAAGGTGCTGCTGATGGAGACGATTTGGAGGGGCTTGACTTGACTACCAACACGGTAGAAGACGTGCTCACGCATTACCCCTCGCAGGGTGCTGACATCGAGGAACCTCGCTACCCTCAGAGAGAACGAAGAGCACAGGAGTTTTATTCCCCTGGCGTTGGGCTTAGAGCGGTCTCAACTGGAGAGATATCAAGCTCATCAGACCCTGAGCCCACTAGTATGAAGCAGGCGTTAGCTCGGGTTGATTCGGACATGTGGCAGGAGGCTATTAACTCAGAGCTTGCCTCACTAGTTTGTCATAGAACATGGTAGGTGGTGCGTCGGCCAGAGGGAGTACGGAAATTGCCGACGAGATTCACCTTCCTGCGTAAGCGAGACGCCGAGGGTAAGGTAATTAGGTACAAGGCTAGACTTGTTGCGAAAGGGTATTTCCAAGGAGACGTTCAGCACACTTTCGCACCTGTGTTTGACTTCTCAACTGTAAGAACTTGTCTTACAGTTGCTTTCAAGAAGGGCTTCGTTATTGAGCAGATGGATGTACGCACGGCCTTTCTTCACGGTGAACTAGACGCGGAGCTGTATATCAAGGCCCTAGAGGGACTTGATCTATGCAAGCCGAACGAGTCTCTCAGGCTTCGAAGTGGTATTTACGGGCTCAAGCAAGCTCCGAGGCTATGGTATGAAAAGTGGGGAACTGTAATGAAGATACTGGGATTTGTCCAAACACGGTCAGACGACTGTTTGTATCGCAGGGGATCGGTGTGGCTCTTGCTTTACGTTGATGACATCGTCCTTATTGGGCAAAAAGAAGAAGATTTATCGAAGGTTAAGGCATAGATTGCAGAACACTTGGACGTGAAGGATATTGGTGCACTGGGCATGTTCTTGGGCACAATGTTCAAAAGGGATGCGGCTGGTGCAGTTCTGTTGCAGACACACTACGTGACGCAAGTACTAGAGCGTTTCGGCATGGGCTCATGCAGGTCGGTCTCGACCCCTATGAGTGAGGGGGCCATGCGGGAAATTGCGTCATCGCAGGGTAATGCTGTGGATAGGGGACATTATCAAGATCTTCTTGGCTGCCTTTCGTTTTTGTTTTCGAGGACTCGGCCAGAAATATCAGCCGCAGTATCTATTCTCTGTTGGTATTCTTCAGCGCCATGTGAGGTTCATTGGGTTGCACTGAAGAGGATTTTACGGTAGTTGCAAGGGACGAAGACATTTGGTCTTCGGTTTGAGAGGGAGACAGAACCCATGTTAATGGCGTACTGTGACTCGGAGTGGGCGGGTGATCATACAGATCGGAGGTCTACTACTGAAACCCTGCTTTTTCTTGGACACTCTTCCATCTCGTGGAGGACTGTCAAGCAGGGATCCGTTACTCTCTCGACTACAGAGGCCGAGTTCTCCGCTCTGGGGGAATGTGCAAAGTCTGTCATATGGATCAGGCATCTGCTATTGGACCTGGACTGTGAACAAACGAGACCCACTGAAGTACGTGAGGACAATCAACAGGAAGTGGTCTGGTCAAACGAGGGTATTAGGCACGCAAAGCATGTTGCTATTAGGCATAAATTTGTCAGGGAACAAGTAAACGAAGGCATCATCTGTGTAACGTACTGTGCAGCAGGGGAAATGATCGCGGACATCCTAACGAAGCCTCTCTCGAGAGTTATGTTTGAGCGGCACCGGACCAGTCTCGGGGTCTCCGACGTCAATGTGACTCGTGAATAGATAACGATCGAGCCGCAAGAGAGAGTGTTGGGATATCAGTTTGTGCGACTTGGGCACAGCTTGGTAAGTCCCAATCAACAAACCAGCCTCAAGCAAAGTAGCTTTGGTTCCATCGCGAGGTTGCAACCGCCAGCAGTGACGGTACGTGCCGAGGGTGCGTGCGCAGGATTAACCGCTGGGTATTAGTGGAGCAAGTGACCCACCGCAGGTCGCGTTGTGTCGGCGATCCCTGCTGGGGTTCATGTGGTGCGGTAAGGTTTCACCGTTATTACAAGGTATCGAAGGGACCACTGCAAGGCCCTCAAGGAGTCGGCGTTAGGCGTGATCCGCGCCAAAAAGACCAGTTGGCGCCTAAGGCGGGCCGTACGCAATGAATTCTACAAAGGTAGGTCTTTGCTGGACAGGTGGGAGTTACGCGCCACGCCGATTGGCATTCAGTATCGACTAGGCCATATAAGTATCTACCACCGCCGCGGCTACCGCCTGCTGTGGCTCAAGCTACTGTCGGAGGAAGGGTCCAGACACCCTCAGTGTTTGCTGATCAGGTGGCCGCTGTTGGTTGCTAGTTTTTTCAGTGTTCATCCGTTGCACCAAATCGATGACCTACAAATGGGCCATATAATTACAGTATATCTTCTCTATCAACTACTGTCAGCTAATTATTGAGATCATTAAGCACCTTGCAAGGCTGATCAATCGTTGAACGATCAACAGAAACAATCGCCATCTCGGAAAGACTTTGAGCCCAATCTCTGCGAAAGCGCCTGGGATCAAAAAGATTTTATGGTCGCCTACATCTCATCTAATTTTTTTATTACGAGCCGCCTTTTTGCTGTTTTCCGTTAGTTAGCGGAGTAATTTTCTTGTATTCGAATTTCGTGCTTATTACCTCTGGTTCTACCAACATCGAATTTCTTAGGCAGGCGAGTTGTCCCCTATACTAGGGCCGTTTTTGTAGTCGATCACTATTTTCTCAGTCACAACGCTGCTTTCGCCGACCTTACTACCTGCCCCTAATCCTTCTTGTTCTTTCCCATTTTCTCGCTCTAATTCAGATAAGAACATTGCATGTCTCGTTTCTGGCGCCCTGCGGTTTCCTTGTGTCACACAGAGAGACTTTCGTCGAGCTTTCAAAGCTTTTGCTGGGTTTCGCTGCGAGGTACTTGTGTTTCGCACATATAAGTAGAAGCGGCCAACCAAACGTTACTTCCTTGATCTTCCTACCCAGAGGAGCTCTAGATCGGCAGCTTGTCGGGCCTTGGCTTTGTTCATGGTAGCGAACGGGAAAGTTCGATTTTGTTTGGTTGCTTCAGTATCTGAGCTTCGCAAGTAGCGGCGTCCACGTTTATTAAGTTCGCTGTCCAAGTATAAATTAAAGAGTTTCTCGCTCAAGACGAATTACGAAGACCAGCAGTTTGATTCCAGTTTTTCAATTACCAGCTGTGAAGATGTCAACGCTTTCTCCACAGGCTGATTTACTTTTGACTTCGACATATAAGCGGAAGGAAGCTTCAAACCCTCCCCCCTGGCGGAAATTGCAACATCAGTTCCTATCACACGAGCAACTGTGTGTCCACGTCCTTTGAATACCTCTGAGAGTTCCCCTTCACCGGCTGGGGTTCCGACTGGGCACTCTGTGAGATCGGGTTCTAGGCAGATATCATAGATTGACAATGTACCGATGCAACGAAAAGTTACAGTGGACTATCGCCAGATGATGAGTTTGTTGCAATTGATTTTATGAAAGAAGTTCTCGATGCATTATCCCGGGAACGTATCAATTCCTAAACTGCCATACAGGAAACATTGAATCGCTCTCTGTCGGCCGAAGTAAGTCAGTCAGTGCAATGTACGATCAACTGTTTCAGACTCTCTAATACACATACCTATCTCCTTATCCTTCGAGAAAAACCGGCCTGCACCCCAATTTCCTCCCCCACTCTTTAAAGTCTTGAGTGATCTATTTTATTCAAGTTTGAAGGAGCTCAAGGCTAATTTAGAAGAGATCAGGAGAATAATTTGAGTTGGCAGGTTTTTCCATACTTAGCTAAGACATGTCAGCCACGGCAGGCAGGGGAATGAACCGCATTTACCAACAAATTAGGGCAACGAAATCCCAAATGTCTAGGACATAAATAAAAAATCCTCATAGATTATCCGCTGACAGAAGGGAAAGCCAAGGAAAGCTTGCTCGGAAGGGAAGGAGCATACAACTCAGCAGTAGATGAAGGAATATTTGTTTCGAGGGATACAGAATTATAACCCACCGTCCCTGGTCTGGAATCTATGACTTACTTGCAACAAACGTTCTGGCATGTAGTGTCAAACAAGGCCTACCTTGTGGTCAATATGCGGCAGAACATTTCATTTTCTGAAATTTTTTAGCTGAATAAAGTGGGCCTGTCTGTAAGAGCTTCGTTTACTCACCTTGGAAACTTCGATAGGAAGCAGGGCCTACAAAATCTGTCGTTTCTCCGAAAATTTAAGGATGTTTGTGATGTCCGAGGCATTCACGAAGGAGCCGTCGTCTTGGTCCTGAGTACTTTCCTGGAAGGCGATTTTAGACAATTTTTCATGACTAAGTCAGGCGCGGCAGTGAGGCAGTCTTACTGTGCCTCGAGTAGATCTTTTGCTGTTACAATAAATTATTGGCCGAGGGTAGTTCAAAACTTTCTAAAGAGATATTGTAGCGGGGAATTCCTGAGCAAAGCAAATGGTAAGTTCAAGAGAATAATTCAAGAGGAGGGATATACTGAAGCCTAGTTTGCTTCCCGTATCCAAGATGCCTCAATACTTCATCTAGACGTCTTCACAGAGCAATCGCTGATTCGTAAATTTGTGAAAGGTTTGAATCCAATAGCTAGTTCCGCCGTGATTGAATGCAGAGATTCGGTTCGGTGGATTTTTATTTTGCTCGACAGATAGCCGTGTCAGTTGGATACACACATTGAGCATACTTGAATTCTTTTTCCAAGGTCAAGAAGAGACCAGGTGGTTTTCTGGTCTTAAAAAAGTAAGAGGACGGCGAATAACCTCGAAAAGAGCTTCTATTCGACAATGAAGTACCTTCAATGTTGGCGATATCGATAGATAAAGGAAATGCAGGGTCAAACGGTCAAATGAAAAGCTCTGGAGTTACTCTCATTCCAAATTAGAATAAAGCGCTAGGTTCGAACGATGTCGTGAAAGAGCCACAGATATTGACTTACAACGAGCTCCAGAAGGCCAGATTTATGTTTTATGGTTGGAAATATTCGCATCGTTGCAGAGGCTGTCGTGAGAATGGCCGCGATCTATATGTGCGCCCATATTTCCGCTGTCTTTCCGCCTCTTTTTTGCATTTACTAACTAAAAATTCCAAAAAGAAAGACAAGAGGGCAAATAACATGGAATTGTATAGGGATCTGGATCATATCACAGCAAGTTCAGGGCCAAGAAAGTGACCATTGCCCAGCTACCAGTACGGTCTCGGACTTAAGACGCTCGGCCAATGAATATGATGGTAGTAGTAGTACAGAATATCAATGGTGGTGTCAAGGAACGGGAAAAAGGGAGCTATTGGTTTCTAAAGTGATGTTGGAGGTAACGCAGATTGGGGAGCTATCGCTGAGGAAGGGTAACTGCCTTCGCTTTAGTCAACGTTTTTTGTAAAACTATCAACAATAAATTGGTGTTCGCAGCATTAAATGTTCTAAAGTATCTTAAATTAGCCCCTGATGAGTCTCAGCACTTTTTGAAAGATTCAAATTCATGAAAATATTCCTACTATCCTTATCAAAAAAAATTACCCGGCTTAAAGAGTCGCGAAAAAAGTTTAAACAGTCTGTGGAAACAATGGTTCCCGCATCAAAATGAGTGAGTTGCATCCAATAGAGGAAAGAGGAAGAATTACCGAAGCTTGTTGATGATGCAAGGCCAAAGAAGAAGGATATATTTACGTATTGGTTCATACGCACTATAAATCCACTGTCATCGGGTCCATGGGGTTGACTGTTCATTAAATGCCACCAAATCTGATCAAGATTCACATTAGATCACCAAGGAAATTCATTCCAAAAAGTGAGTTACCGACCAAATAATTATCCTCAGAATACCCCATTGACCAGGGCCCTTTCTTGGAGGATGCTAACTGGAACCCCTTCCGATTCACATGAGTCATAAGAATTATGGAATAGGTGTCCAAAAGATTCTGGGGAGCCGAAATTTTGTGGCCGAAGAGAACTCTGGTGTTCCTGTGTTATTCGAAACCTGTTTCACGACGCGAAATGCCCAGAAACTCCGATTTGGAGACCAGCAAATTGACTTCTAAGAGCCCCGTGCCAAAATAGGGAATTCGAATGTGACCAACCCCACACCACTGAACGATTCGGGAACCATAAATGTGTTGAAAGTAGCTACATATAGTAAAATTTTGCTCAAATAAGGATGAAGTAACCTGCATTTGAATTTAGTCTTTCACCGAAAAGCTCCATCTCGTGAAAAACAAAGCCATATGAAAAAATACGTGATTCAATTCACCCTGTCCTATTCTCCAGAAATAAATTGGCGAACCCGCACCATGACATTCAGTGAGTCGGTAACTAAGTCACATGCTATTCTAATGCACTCCATACCGTCGGTGTTAAACACTTCAAGGGGGAATGTTTCATGGTCGGCGGAAGGTTATCGATTTTATCCAAACTTAAACATACCCAGAAGTAAAGGATTGAGAACTCGACGGTCTAATTGAAACTTTATTTAAAATTGACATCATTAAAGCTACTGTTGGTACCAAATAACTCATGTGCCTATTTTGGGTGGTTCAGCCATGCAAAAGTTCCCTCTACGAAATGTCGAGTCCAGTGATCAGTTATTGAAGAGTCCCGTTCCAGAGTCCATGCAAAACTTCGAAGAGTCGTTGAAAAAGTGCGCGGGAATGGATGTGCGGGATGCATGTTTGGAGGAATCATTGGACAAGACGATAAGCTGTTTATTTGATGTTGATTAGCTACCACGGTAAAGATTTTCAGTCACAGGACGATATAGTTATTTATCTGCTTGTTAAATTCTGTATAGGGGTGGGAACGGTACATAAACGGTCCTTTCTGTGACAACAAATTTTTTTTTCTGGTAGTATAGGTTTGAAAATGGCCATAACAGATTCTAAAAAGGTTCTGTATAAAATCGGGGGACAAAAAAATCTAAAAAAATGAACTGCGATTCCTCAGATAAGAATGAAATAAAACGTTAGGGAAACGAAAATATTCATATTGAACCGGGCCACGATTTGAATACCGCTCTAGACTTCCTCAAATCTTCTATTTGCGCAAAGACCCAGCGCTCCAAGTTGATATCTTGAAAATATGGCATTTTCAAAGAAGTATAGAAGAATGTGGAAACCTTACATTTAATTGTCCTTATGGACCCTGTATCCTTCTAAACCAATATTAATGGTGGGAGAAATTAAAAAGAATGATTTCTAACTTCGTCTATATGGAAGCAGCCTACTTGGAGAAGGTAGCGCCCTAGCCCTGAAATACAATGCATCTGCATCACGTTAAAAAGTAATGGGAAGAATAATTAAATTTATTTAAAGATAACCCTAAATTATTACCAACGAAATAATACTTCGATATTCTGAGTCAAAAATACAGGAACTTCGCACTCGGAAAACGTTCAACTTCCAGTAGAGAGCCGATCGGGAGGATTTCGGAAGAACAATAGATCCTATGCTTTCATCATTAATAGAGCAGCGAAAATATAAAATGAGTGTACTAGAAATAGACAAATTGATCTTAGTACAATATGGGATGACTGAATTGCCAAAATATTTTCGCTGTTATTGCAATAGTTAGTAACCGGATCTCATTTGTTTTCCATGACTGTAACGGATCTATAGTTCTCTCTACAGTATCAGTTTCCCGAAAAAGTTCTGTATCATATCCACAAGAGATACAGACAAGTTCTGAACCTCATACATTATCTGATCGAGTTGACAATTATAAAGTCAAGATAAGGTTTTTTCCCTGTCCTCTTTGGATATTACAGTTCATAAAGTCCCGTCGGTGTAAATACCCTTTTGGGTTGGCCAAATCGCACTTTGTCCCATCAAAAGAGATACTTTCCATTTCGGTGACTTACGGGACAAACAAGTCTTGCAGTACTGAGACACTTCAACCTGTTTGTTCCTAAAGGTTATTTAACAGACACTGCAATATCTATATGCTTACTGGGTATTCAACACGCCATTTGAGGCCGTGTTCGTCATTCGTTGATATCACACCCAGGTTTTTTCTATAGGTGGTAAAAGACTCATCTATCACGAAATTGGTCAAGAAATCCGGGCAATTATTTCCTGATGTAATGTGGTCCACAAAAACCGAGCCGTTTTCCGCTTGGTCAACGACTCTGTTGAACTTGACCTGAACGTGATTTACCTTGCGAGGCCCTATCATCTCGGAGCTCCAAGCGATGGTCCCCAAGTTTTCCTCTGGTCGACATGGCTCGGACCGTGCGGTGGTAAAACAAAATCTGTCAGGAGCTACCGCATCCAGCCGGCATCACGAACTCAGTCTGAAGTAGCAGCAAAATCTACCTGACAGGTCGACACGGTAGTTACCGTGGTGGACTGCAACTTAGAATTCCACAGTACCGGGGTGGACTTGAAATATACAACTTATACGGCACAGGAGCGAGTTGTTAATTTTAGGGAATTAGAGGCCATAGCTGGTCGTTCCTTTAAAGTAACGAACAACATGCTTCAAGGCCTTCCAATCATGAGGTCCATGGTCATTATGGAACTTCGTCCGGAGAGAGAAAGCAACTACCAGATAGGGTCTCGTGCTATTATCTAGGTACAGTAACTGACCAAGTACAGTCCTATTCGGCTTTTCTTGCATCTCCATCTTTTCCGATTCGGTTGTAGACACTCGCTCTTCAAACAGATGGTGCGCAAGGGGCAATGGGGTCGGTGACGGCTTGTAGCCTGTCATATTTGCGGTCTCATTAATCCATCCGGCATAATCACTCAGTGAAAGAGTAAGACCATTGCCCGTGCGGTAAATCTTCATGTCAAGAAAATATAGGCATAAACAGTTATCGGTGACCGTGAAAAGCTTCGATAGAACCTTCTTTGTTTCATGAATACCGCTTGGATTACCAATGATTAGAATATAGTCCACATTGCCGATGAGACCGATGTAACCGTTCGGTGTTTCCTGCACGAAAAGGCGGAAACTTGCCCCGAACTTCTTGAATCCAAAGTCCTCCATTGCCTTGGCAAAAAGAATTGTACCACAGCCTGGGAGCCTGACGGAGACCATAGAGCGACTCTACTAATCTGAAACTTTTACCGGAGACTGACTCCAATTTTGGCATCTCGGGGAGTCGCATACAGAATTCTTCACTGGCGGGTGGGGTAGCGTGTAAAAACATCCCTTTGAAATCAATATGATAGATTTCATAATCCACCGAGACCTCGACGGCAATCATCAAGCTGACAATTTCGATATAGGCAATCGGTGCATAAAGGTCCATCTCCACGTCTAATGTGATTGGAAGTTAACCCGTGCGGGATTATTTTGTTCAACTCTTGATCCTGATGGAGATAACCGACGGAAGAACCTTGGCGTTAGCTGGCGGATTGCCACGGACATCCAATGTCCCATTTTTTTCGAGAAAGTTAGACTCCTCATGTATGGGGTTCAGCCATAGGTTCCGTCCTGTATATTTCAACGCAATTGGGAGTTTAGGTTCATCATCAGTGGTGACTACCTTAGTGAGAGCCACGTGGGTGTACCGTACAGGGGGTTTCGGATTAACAAGAAAGGAGTATCCAGGGACAGATATTTCAGTCCGATTGGTGTCTTCAATGAAGTCAGAAGAGGATTCCCTCTCTCCATGATGACTCGGCATGCGTGGATGTTAGTTAGCGCCTCATCATCACTACGATGGTTCGACTCAACATCATCATCGCTGTAGGAACTGTCAGTAGGGCTCTCAAAAAAGGAAAAGGGAAACGAATAGACATCTTCAAGAGCTTCGCCACGATTAGAGTCACCGTCGGTGAATGTCGCATAACCACTGAACTCAACATCGGAGTCATCTTGGTCAGAGCTGAAAGTGGATGATCCAAGCTTACAGTGATCCAATTTCAAAGGGAAGTAATCTTTAATGAGGCGTACGTGCTTACTTCGAACTAAAGCGCTATTAGTTCCGGATCTTTTCAGTATGTGGTATACACTTCCTGCATTATTCTGTAAGCATACTCCCTATCGCCTTCGCTCTTCAAAGAAATTCAGCTTTGGAGTCAAAAGCTTGACATACGAGCAATTTAGATGGCTTACGCTCAGTGCAGACTCACGATAAAGCAAATCGTCGGGAATTCTGCCAGTAGTGGAATGTGGATCGGCAATTTTACAATCTGACACCTGTATGACAGGGTCATGCCAATAAAATAGCGGTAGTACAGATTGTGACCGGCAGGTGTGGGCCATGTTGATTATAATTTCATTCTACCATTCGGCGAGACCATTTGATTAGGGTGTATAGGGTGTATTCATAACGGTACTGACACCCTGATACTCCAGAAACTTTAAGACTCCATTAAATTCACTACCAAATTCGGAATTTACAGGCTTTAATTTACCATAGGTGTGTCACTCAAACCTTGCAGGTAACTGAGCAGTTCATCCAACGCCTCCTTCTCGGAGTGTATCGTAAATTACAGAGGAATAGCGGGATAACTCTTCTACCACTATCAGGAAAAAGTGGCGAACCACGGAGGAGGGCGTCCCAATCTTGCCCTTAGAGTCCACGTGTAAGTGGCCAGTCCTTGCGTTTTCTTGTGAGGCTAACAGAGAACCGCCGGCTGAATATTCATTTCGTATAGTTTAGAACAATCGACGGCAATACATGTCTGTGGTGGGAACACATAATTCTTGAGGTGTAAAATAATAGCTTTGACACCTACTGCGTGCGTCCGACGGCGATGCCAAATCGATGCTGCACTACGGCTCAGTTGCTTACATGAACGCTCGTTATCAAAGTCAGCGACATTTTCATCCAATAAACTATTAGATACAGTCTTTTCAAAGGTTCCGGTACACTCTTCGCCGGTTTCAGTGTTTTAATTGCTGGCAGTGTCGAAATTTACCAGTTGGCGATCGTTGGTAATCCTTAACGATGACATAGATATTTTGAGTTCCTGCCAGTTTTGATGTATTTATCAATTTTTTCATCAACCGGCGGCGGTTTTTTCCGAACATCAGCAGTGAGCCTTCTGACAGTAGCCATCACGGCTGTTGTGCAGTGCTTAGTCTTCTTCCCTAAACGGCTTGAATTACTGTCATATTCAGAAATGTTGAATATGCTGTTCGTGTCATGCTGTGCATACCCGAGTTACTTATTGTTATTCTCAAGATCGATAAGAACAGCGTTGTAAGGAGTAAAGAGGACGGCAATATTTTTATCACCAAATCCAGAACGGATAACAGACTAGTTTTCATGTTCGGAATATGAATGGTTTCCGCGCGCCTGACAGTAGTTCTAACACTGTCGGCTTTCAACTTCGCGGGCATTTTACCGATTTGGGCCAAACTGAATGTGGAATCGTCGGCCAACTTGATTTCCTTACTTTGCCTATTCGAGTCAAAAAGACGATTCCCGTGCGGAGCCGTGTGAGCAGTCGTGGCACTATCGAGCATTATGCGGTCTACCTGCTTGGACTTTTCACCTTTTCCATGGCCGAACGGTCTTTACCCAGCTTGAATCCTCCATTATTCATTTTCTAACTGCTCTCTTTGCATGGCCTTTGAATCTTAGAACCACCGTGATCGGTACTTCTCTGAAAGTAGACCAATCCACTGCCAACTTGTTAATTTTATTGAGAGTAAGGAAGAAAGATCCCTTGCAGTGTTTAAGACTCTGACAGATGGCGTATGAACGCTCATAGTGTCGAGCTTGACGTGAGCTTTGTCCCGGTCGGATTAAAACGACTTGACTTTTATTAAACGTGCGGTCAATTATTCCCATTTTATTTCCTCAGAGAGAGTCTTGATGGCGGCGAAAGCCGGCCTGAGCTCATCAACGGTGATGAAGTCAAAAAGGATGCCGATAAATAACGGTTCATCCAGGGTCGTAGCCATGGCCCGGAGCTGTTACACCAGCGCGGCAAGCTCATCTACATGGAAAGGCATTACTTCCATTAGATTGTTGTACCGAACGGAGACTAACTCCACCATCTTAGTTATATTAGAAGCGTTGGTCTTTGAGTCGTGTCAGTTGTCCAGCTTGACCACCATGTATGCTCTATCGCTGATCACCCAACGGACGACGTGTAATGTGTGATCTAACAGGGAACTGAAGAGCACGTTACTGGCTTCTTCCATCTTCTTTAGGACCTTCTCATCATCCTCGTCGACTGAATAGCCGAACAAAACATTTAACTTCCAAGCAGAGATAACCGCACGGACCCTGATTCGCCAAAGAGAGTAATCGTATTTTTCCTCCAACGATACGATGCGTATCTTGGCTGTTTCTTCCATGATTAGATGTTAACTGAAAACTGGCAGTAATGAGAAGAGAGAAAAGAAACTTGTTTTGGTAAGAGGGAGAGAAAGAGGTGGAAATCGCCAGCGATCGTGCTCGTAGGCGGAGTTAAGGGTGAGGACATGGGTCTATAATCTTTTAAAGTCAAGGTGAGTTTTTTTTCTTGCCATCTCTGGATCTTACAGTTCAGAAATTCTTTTCGGTACGTATACCCTTCTGAGTCGGGCGAATCGCGCTTTATCCTATCAAAAGAGAGACTTTTCTTTTCGGTGAGATTTACGGGACGAAGTGGTCTCGTATTACTAAGACACACCAAGCCGTAGATGCTTACAGGGTATTCAACAGACACTGCAAGCCGTCGGTTCTCAGATGGTATTCAAAAACAATTAATTTTTTCAGAATGAACGCTCGGTTTAACTGAAACCAGCGAGCTGATATTCTCGCGCAAAATGAATAGCACATCAGAATATTTTCCCGGACACGTAGATATAGAATTTTTTCCAAAGGATTAGTCAAATTATTAAAATTATTTTCATACATTTATAACTTTATGAATCCATTTCCAGGTCCATCTCGCTTTTGCGGTAGTCTTTTTGGCTGACCAATGAAAAAATTTTGCAATAAAAACCATAACCCACAAAAAATGGAGCTCATAGTGACGTAGTTTGTGTAAAGCTATGATCCCAAAGGTATGCGGTAGGGATCTTCAGTAATAACCGAAATTCAGTTTCTGTTTATCTGGTCACTAGTTGAAGAACAATTAGCAGTATACCATGAACCCCTTCACTGGTTCTGATATTCGCTACGCTTCATAAATTTTAACGCGTAGACACGTTTCCTAAACTTTTCGTCACTAAATGATAGTTAAGCATTTGTAACTTTTCAAATGGGACTTAAATATGCGAAAATCGTAGCGAACCACTTCGTGAACCGTCGCGCCCCGTGTTTTGTTAACTCACGACCTACGCGTTCTTCGCAACATTTTTCCATTCCCTTCGACATCAGATCGCTATCCGCTGCCTGAACAACTTCGAGGCTTCGTCGTTTTCCTTTTACAATCTGTCCTGCGGGAATAAACGTAATTTTCTCGGTAGTATCAAGCAGAGATTGAATCTTTTGACCAGTGTTGTTTTAACGGTCTCCCCATTAGGGAATGTTTCCGCTACACATTGGCCTTTCGTTTTCCCCTGGAATGGGAACTACATTCCTTAGCGTAGCCTTACTCTCTACCATCCGGTCTTCCTGTGACTATTTTTAGTTCTTTTTCCGCTAACTTTGCCGCTGTCCCTAGTTTTGAGGACTTTAGTACCATAAGTCACATTCAGCTACGCATAATTCCAATAGGTTCTCATAGTTTTCTAGCTGTTCTTAACATGTCCATAAAGACTACGAGCTTCTCTTCCTTACAAGTTTTAAAGAGAAAACTTCTTCCTCAAACTCCTTAAATATGCTCGATACAGCGCTTTGTACATAATTTTGAGCCTGATTTCCTTGTAAAGATAGAATCTACAACTAAATAAGATTGGCATACTCTTCTCATATTTTTCTAGTCTAAGGCGGAAATCATGATTTGTAGATAGATCCTCAGAGCTTTTGAGAAAAGACCTAAGGATATGTTTTGCTTTTAAGCTGTTTCGATTAGCATTAATGTCTAAAACAAGTGGTGTTCTACATATAGCGAAGAAAACGTAGCCTTTTGCCCGAGATCAACTTCAATCTGTTCAAAAACTTCTCGGAATTATCAGAATGCCAAACTAATAGAATAAGAGATCGTATGGAAATTGGCTACCAAAAATCTCCAGACTTCTTGGGAACCCAGTTTTCATGAAATGGCCAACCATCGCATGTGAATTAAATAGAGGTGAGAAATGTCGCAGGGTACTTCTTTATCCTTTCTGAAAGTATTCTCATAACCCTTGCTTTGTCAATAGTATTACCAGTAGTGAAATATTTCACATGAACCACTATATTACGTCCTAAAAGAGTTTCATAGAGTAATTCTGTGTCCAAGCCACCAGAATCATTAGTTATATATATCGTAAAATAGAAAAGAAGACTCAATATTCTACACCTTTTTAACGGAAAGTTATACACCACTCATAGACACTAAAATACCCGGCGTAGCACGAAAAGGAAAAAATTGAAGGGAAATAACAGGTAAACTTTTTGAGCTTCGCTTGGTTATCGTTCCATGCGTTTGAACGGTTAATTATGCGTCACAAATTCCCATAAACCTAATAAAATATATGTATTCGCTTGAACTAAAGCACAAATCAGAGTTCATTATCCGGCGGTAAATGTAAGATGTAATGGATTTTTGTACTATTATTCTGTGATTTAATTTGTAAGAAACAATTTTATTCAATACATAGAGTTTTTTATGTTTTAAAAGTCAAGAACCGTGTCGCTTCGCTTTTCTTGTAAGATGCGTCGTTGAACTGTTTTAATTTACCTCAAAAGATCATGATACACCTCAAATTAATCTGGCACTAATATCTAAATACTTGATGTGCTACCAAAAACGGATTCTCAGCTTTCAACGCTTGCAGTCGGGTTTCTGTTATCTCGACTCTGCATAACCGCGTCAGATAGAATTGGGGTCCGACGGTGGCAAATCGCTGGAATTGTATGGATTAATTGTTGATAACGTGTCTCTGTGCATTTCTTTTAGCGTGAGGGTGCATTCCGCAGGAGTGAGAACGTTTAGCAGTTTTATATCAATATTTTGGCCTTTTTCATACCTGTGCTACAAAAGTTTCGTAGTCTTTTGCAATTAGTTCACACGTGTTTTTTTTCAGATGCTGGGTTTGCTAACGATAGGTGGTAGTACGTGGGACTTAAAGCCAAATAATTTGTTAGCTGTGGTGTTCGTGAAAAGGTACCAGATCATACAATTTGTATTATTCATATTTGCTGTGAACAACCTACCGTGATTGTAATGTATCACCTTTTACCCAAGCGAATACTCAATACTTTGATCTAGATACATTTACAAGCCTTTACAAACAGATGTATGTAGGGCTTTCCTATGTCTATGTAGTGAAATAATACCCTTTCAGACAGGCAAATACATACTCCTACTTTTTTAAGATGAGAACCTACCTCTAAAACACAAACACATTTTTTATTCTACGTGTTCGAGGCATATATAAATTTATATTGAGTAAATCACTAATTATTTATTTGAAAATCTTCACATCGTGTCATTTCCAACCTCCATGTCCTAAATTTATCAAATAAATGTAATTTTTCCGCCATTGTAGTAGAAATATGTTTATACATGCTTCTTCATTATATTTCATACTTGTTAAAGTGTTTCACATGACTCTGTCCGGAACTTTCTGAAGAATTTTCAGAGATTTACGTGATTGAGCCCGCGCGGAATGACATATTTCGAGATTTATTTTCATTTTTCGTGGGACTGCATCTCGAGACCGTAAATTTCTCTCTGAGTCAGTAACTAATTATTATATTTTCTGAACTAAAATTAATGAAAGCCGGAACGTAGTGGAATGCACCGGTTCAGGTCATTGTTTCGTGTAAATATGCCCAATTAGTTTATATATGTGTTAAAGTTATCCTAAATTGGTCCATTTAACCTTACCGTATCGATTTTATGATATTTCATGTCTATCGGTCGAGGGATTCAGTCATTGTGTTAATTTTTATGCCGATAGTAACACAAGGGGTGAAAATTCCGACATATAGATGACAAGATTTCAATTCTACTTGACTGATCAAAGATATGGGCCATGGTGTAGCTTCTTGATCCATGATTACTCCTTGATAACTATTGAGAGGTGAAATTCCGCTAAATACCGGCTAAAGTCAGCCGCATAGGAGAAGGTAAAGGTAACGGCCGGAAATGAGAAATTTGGCAATGAAGTAGATTTCTTTTAGTTCGTCTTGAACGCCCCATGTACCTGTATGTAGGCTGTTGTGGGCTTTTAAGGCAGAAAATAATTGAAGATTAGTTCTTTATAAATGACTGAAATTCAGGTACATTGTCGCGTAAAATTTAGTCGTGACCTCCATAAAATAATAATAATAAAATTTTTTCCAAATTAGCAGAAGCAAAATAGCACTACTTTGCCTTCAAAAAAGAACCATGAGTATAGTAAATAAGCGCTGCTTATGTGCTGTACTGATGACTGCGAAATCCGGACTCCTTTTAGGGCATGCAGCTCTCAGCAAACATTTTGCTCCTCCAGTCGCGCTACCAAGTTAATCCCTGCCACTCTGAACTATAATAAGTGCAGTTTCAGTCTTCTTGTATACTTGCGGCGCATCATCGCTCTTTTTAGATTCCAAAAAGTTTCAGTCGAGAGATTCGAACGGAATATGTGTATAAAAAGAAGTTAATGCGCCATTTTGCTCCGGAAATCGGATTCATCTGCACGTAAGCTGTCATCAACATACTATCCAGAGAGTTCTGCATATTTACCTTGATTAAATTCAATCATGGTCTTGAGTTGACTGCAGGTGCGATAATTTTGAAATTGTATTTCAAGTAGTGTGTAAAATATTAATTCCAGTATCTATATCAGCTAGCCCATAGAGAGACTTCAACAATTTTAAGAGCTGATTTGATGCAGGACTCGGATCCTTTGGCTGTTTAGCATAAAATTTATAGGCACTGGGTCTTCTGATTATGGATACGCTTGAGTTACGTTCTGTGACCAGGTTAGACAGTCGAATATATCTGCCAGGGCTATGGGAAGTCTGAAATAGATAGTAAGCAGTGTTAAAACGTGGTGTACCAGGCGTTATTGCTCTTGATAACTAAATCCGTTAATAAAATATCGGCCTTTGAATAGCTCGGTTCCATTAATCACAGTTAATTAACTTTTTCTCCCTGTAATTTTGGTGTTGCGAGGAATCTTCTATTTTGGAACGACTTCAAATATATATTTTGTCTATTGTTCCATTCAGTTTCCTCTTTTGGTGATCCGGTAGAAGGGGGTGGTGGACCTAGGGTCTCCTAGTTGGGTCACTCCAGTATATTAAGCGCACTAGGGAATTTTGGACTGGTACACGGATAAGAAATAATTTATATGGGACATGAGTCCAGTTACACCAGCATGTTGAGAGGGAAAAGTGTGATATAATGAATCTTGAGCTACTTTTTAACTGCATTTTTTCTCCATACATTACTTTCGAGCGTTCTCGTAGTCTTTAGTGGTCCATTTCGCTGTGTAATAGTTGCTTACGATAAGGAAAACTTATCCCTGCGGGAACTAGGTTGTCTGTAGCTGAAGGTAATTTTTCCTTTCCAGCTCGCTGAATTTAAGCTATTCAAATATATCAACCATTTACAGTAGAGCCAGCTGCAGAGCTTATATTTAGTCCGCTTGAGAATTTAACGGTGAAGAGTGTGGTGTAAAAAGCTCAGTTTTTCCCAAGACTTGCAGTGATGATACTAGGTCATCAAGGTCGCATATGTCGTTAATCTCTTTCAATGAAGGCTATGTTGCAATATTTCAGTCTACTTGTGGAACATCTTCCAATACTTTGAGTAACATACGTCTTAGAGTTGTATGATAACGTTCTCCATTTCCAATTGCGTTGGACGAATGCTCACATTATATTTGCATCTCTATTCCTGTAGATTTACATATCTCATTAAATTATTTCCCTTTGAATATACTCTCTGGTTCGACCTTGACTTTTTCTGGGTAACCAAAGTGCTTTCAGTCCAACGTACGGTAAACATGTTCCAAATGTTAGCGGTGTACTTATCCGGTATGAAAATTGCTGGTGTAAACTTTTTCGTGTCTACCGCACGAAGTTCTGTATTTCCTTTCAACTATACAAGATCCAAAGCCAATTCATGGTTAAAGATAAAATTTCCAGATGATAATGTCACATGGAAACAAAGCAGGCCCTTGTGGTCTCGTTTACATGTATAACAAACTTTGCTTATGTCTTCCAATTTTCTTAGTGTCTCAGTAGACATATCCGCAGGCTTTATCCGCCTGAATAGGTTACAGGGTTTTGTTGCTGAGGGGTTCCAAAAATGCCAGGGCAGATTTCTTAGTTCTGGTCGAGTGTGAAATATTTTGAAAGTATCCAAAGTGATCTATAGATGTCTTCGACGGCGAACGATAGGCATCTTCAAAGCATAACCTCTATTGTAAAGCTTTTTCTACACGATTTCGGCGACAAATTGATCTTAATCTTGCATGTCGAGACCAGTTAACTGTTCCATGTATGCCTTCATAATATCCATGTCGATTTAAGTGTACAAGACGTATGAGCTTGTAATACGGATTGAAAGGAGGCCAAGACTCGTGTAAATAATATCGCCAAGCTTGAAGCTATAATCAGACTTCTAAAGTTTAAAGATGTGCTTTGTAAGGAATAAAAGTGCTTGAGCATTACTTTCCCCATACGTGAACGTTTGGCTCCATTATAGAGACATACACCATTACAATTTCGCGTTATTGTGAATTTAAGTTGGTTACCACGGTGGTTCACTGATTTGACAATAAGCTTTCCAAACAAAAGTAGTCTTTACGGGGAAGAATAATGTTGACCATTCGAAATTCAACATGGTGAGATGTCAGGACGTGGGTTTTTTAGGCATACTAGCATCTCTTTAAATTGTCCCATCCGCAAAAACTTGATCATGTGATAACTCTTCTTTGTCATCTAGTGCATTTGATAGGGACGCAAGTGATCCAAATTTGTTACCATCATGTATAAAAAATATGGAAGTGAAGTTTGACAGAATTTGTCAAAAATTGATTGTAGATAACTCCCTGAGTATCTTTTAGTGGATAAAATAAGATACTCTTCCTCTTCAGATGAATTATTGCCATCGATCGTGACTGAACGAAACGAAGTATCCATTTCAAGTGCTTTTCCATTGCCATCAGCTTGTACATTATTTATTGCAGTACATAACTCATCTTACAGAATGTTGACGTATTCGAATTTTCCGCATAAAATTCTCTTCAAAATCCTGACTTAGTTTTTCTCTTGTCACGTAGTATAAACTTGATATTGTGACGCATTTTGCGGTCGAAATGAAGAAAATTAGTGCACTTTTTCGGAATATGAACCTTTCCATTTGAATTGAAGCACTTAGGTTCGGGGTGGATGGTGAGCTTAGAATTTTGAAGACATATTTCACGTGGACCTATACCGTAAGGCGCAGTTCAAATTTACCATGTTTGTACTTCGTGGTTTCCGAGCCTCCCAAAAGTTGAAAGTGGGACTTCTGAGAGTTTGGAGTTCTAAGTTGACTGATATCGCTTGCTTGCTGGGTTAATTTTCAAATTCCAGGAGTGAATCTTTCATGTGATAAAGGTGTTCGTTAGGAGCAAGCATGTCGAGGAATCGTTTTTATATTCCATCTCCCTATACTATCGATGTGACTGGTGCATCAGCCCATAAATTTTTTCGAACTGCTTGGTACAAGGCTTTGCGCACACCTCTGTTCTGTTTACTTCCGTCAAGGCATTTTGGGACAGATTGGAATGAGGCGGTTGATTTTTAGAGTATTTAACTAACTCTAAACGGTCTGCATTCTTGCTCTATTGCAATAGCTGCTGTAAAGTGCAGCTTCAATACCCATCTTATCATCTTGAACTGAAAGTAGTAATACTGTAGAAACTTGTCTCGGAGTATGACATGTACAAACTTGACTTTCTGTTCTTCACTTACTTTCGATGAATCATATATGTTGTTGTTTTGAGGAAAGGAAAGTCCCAAGTTCTCGTCTGGGGGGCAGACCTATAAAATTTCGGTCACTGCTCTTGTAAGATGAGTTGATCCTGTTGCATATACTCTCTGCTCGAGTGGTTAGATCACGATGGTTGAGATGAAGACGGGTAGTCGTTATTATAGAACATTCTTCTCGATCAGGTTGTCTGGATCTGTACAGGTGTTGAATACCCTTTGCTGAGCGGTATATTTCCATGCCTCTATTCAAGATATCGTTCCACGACTGCTTCAACCACTTCCTCTTTTTAATTCTCATATTAGGTTGCAGCAGTAATATGAATCATAGTTCAATTTGTTCCCTTATAGAACGGGAAGAGCTGACTAACACGATCCTCGAAAAATGTTTGACAGATTTGTTAATAGTTGAATTATGTGAAACTTCAACCCGAGAAAACTGCCGGATAGTAAAGCTCATCCATAAGAATTTGGCAAAGCTGATCCCTTCCAATTTTCCGATTGTGGTCATCAATATTGGAAAATATTTGATCATGGAACGCTATTCAATATTCTCAGGTTCGTTCCTGTTCCAGTTGATCTGGCGATGGATTTACTGGTTCCAACCAGGAGCTCATTCTGTCATTGTTCAGGATCAGTTCTAATATGCAATAAGGAGAAAAAAAGTTTGAAATTAAAATTGAGGTTAATATGCTCTATGCACAAACCCTGATTCCAAAATGTATATAGATTGCAATAAGTGCGAAATTTAGACTTCTGACTGGCTAATTGATTAGTTGATTGATCAGTTTATTGTTTTTGTTGGTTGGTTGGTTGGAGATTATGCATAATAAGTCTCTTTTTATTTAATTCTTGTCTAGTAACCTGTCTTATGCAGACTTTCATGGACTTTTTAAGCTAGAGAACCTTTTTCGGTAATGACGTAGATAACAGTTTCCGAAAAAGGACCAGTAACAGCAACACCGATCAGCACTTGTCTAAGATACGGTAGGCCCAGCATATATACTGCAAAAATGATGTTCCTAATGGAGTTAACTCACTACGGCTATTAGTGGTTAGGGTACTGTCCCAGATATTCATTTATAATGCGGTCCATACATTGTGGTCATAGAAGTCCAAGATAAGCGACTAAATTACAGTATGATAAAAATGCTTAGAATACTGGCCATGCATTGCGCTAATGTTGAAAACGTTATGTTCGTTAGTAATAACGGAGCTTTATGTGCAAATTAAGGCCTGAATTAGAGTAAGAGCAAATGGTGAATGTCACACTTTTTTCGCAGAGGCCAAGTCGGGGCGAGTTGATCGGCACAAACCGGCTGCCTGTCTAACTCTCTTTTCTTTTCGACGCATTCCTTTATTCTGTCATCACTATGCTCTCTTTTTACAGTGATCGACCCTCCCAAATTTGGTAATTTCAGTACCTTGTCTCCTATCAGATCAAATTTAACCTCTAGGAAATGCAAAAGCTTTTTCCTGCACCCATTAGTGCCATAGCCCCCCACTTCAGTGAACAGGGCGTATTAAAGACACATAAGCTCTGCTATACTGTGGCATTTCACCTTCCGTGAAAATTACAGACTGCAGCCGCATATATCTAATGCCTTCCGCACCCATATCTCTAGCGCGCTCTGTTCAGACTACTCAAGTGGTTTTCCCATGTAATGGTGACCCAAGCGCCACCATATGGAGTTCCACAGGCATTATTCATCAATTCAATGTTCCCGGAATGGGTACTGCTTTTGCTTGCACTTATCAGCTACACTAACTCATCTCGCCTAATCATGGACTGAATCAAAACCCGTCGGTTCCTTTCATGTTCTGCATTCAAATAAAATCTACCTCATTCCATTCTGCTCAACTCATTCACGCCATGGAGTGTACTCAAAACATACACATATTACACCATTTTCATTACAGTGAATCCTGCTTTAACATGCCCATCAGTCGTGTGAACAGATTATATGACGTTCTACTCAGTCACTGTAGCTTCGTCAATGCTTTGTATACTATTATGGTATCTGAGGAATGTTGGATCTCTTTCAAGTACCTAAAAATTTCTTAGATTTTGAAAATGGCATCCAAATCTTGCCGAACCACATCTCAGGGATTTTATTCACTTGTAAATTGCTCCAGAAATCCGTGCTTGATTTTTTCGTATTGCTTCTTCTCTGAAACCATTTCTACACCTGACGAAAAGTGTCCAAATAGAAGTCGAGATTATCACCTTGTATATCCCGGAGGATTGTAAACTTGTTGTCTAGTTCAGCTCTAGAAGCTATGACGAGGTTTTATAGAGAAAGAAGAGTTTAAGCACATCGCTGAAGCCATAAAAAATTTTGTGCTGGTGTAGAAATATTCTTTTCTATTCAGTAGTACTGTGATAGACGTTTAGGGGGTAAAAGCTGCTAGGTGACGGTTAGTGAAGGTCGCGTACGAGATGCAAAGCCTGGCGAAGAGATTGATGTTTTTGCCGGGCACGCCTCATGTGCCCGTATAAACGCAGTCGCCGACATTTGTGGCGGAAAGACAATAGAATGTTTGGGCCTTATAAATAACTAAATTTGGATAGGAATCAAGATAGGGGAGGCAAATTGATACAGCGACTACTTTGAATGATGGACCGCGCCCTAATTACGATTGCGTCAATGAGGAGCTTATCCCAAAATTAATACATTTATTGACCGCTATAGTGTTATGAAAAGGATGGTTGGGTCATCTGCGAGCTCCAAAATTGAAAAAAGGAACAAATAATAGAGGAGTTGCTGGCGCATCAATTAAACAAAGTTTAGAAATGTAGACATTCCTGGAAAGTATCAATATGAAGGAAAGGATATTAATTTCAAATTATCCAAAGAACTTCAATATAATTGTGAGAATTGTAAATAAAAGTTGTGAGAATTGGAATTTAAGAACCGGTTTCCATTTATTTTGGAGGCTGAATCTGTATTTGTGAATAATTTCTTTAAATTGAAACTGTTTTTCTGGAGCTCCCGTTTCTTGGAATAGATTATTGCAGAAAAAGATTTCCAGTCTGCAAAAGTTGCGTCCAACTCTCTCTATACTGAACGAAGTACAAATGATAAATTGCTATGTTTTCCAGTGTTGGAAGATATTTTTTGATGCCGTGGAGGTAATTTTATACGCTCAGACACAGTTAAGGACTTCCTGGCATCCTAACATACACGTGGCTCTACTACTTGTCCAGAACTGCTAGGAGAAGTTGGGGCAAATTATTTTTGGTTGAAAATTGGATCATAGTATAATTGGAGGCAATTGAGCATCTTGTTCTAATCTTCTTTTCTACATCATTTTGACGGATCTAGAAGAAAAATAAGTATTCATGACCTGTGGTTGGTCGGTTGTTATCTGTACCCTAATTAAAGAGATTAATTGTTTATTCCAGACTTCACGGAATATCACAACTGCAGAAAAGGGCAGAAAGGTGTTGAAGAATCTTGACAGAATGTTTCACGGTCATGGCTCTACAAACGTATTATACTGCAGATACTAGACCGGTACTTTGTGGAAGTTAAAGTTCTTTTTACCCCTACAACCATCTGTAGTCTTCCCATTGCACAATAATAAATATCATCACCCTTCTTTTCAAAAAAATCTAAATGTTTTTTCCTTTTAATAAACTAAGTTCACTTAGTTTCCCAATTTTTACTTTATACTTTAGGGTTTTGATCCTCAGATTTGAAGAAAAAACTTTCGAATTTTTATCTGCTTCATGATTGAAATTGTTTTCTGATATGTTATCAGGTAGATTATTTTATAGCGCCCCTAAATTTGCGCAAAGTCAAGAAATATATAGTTGACATACATTTTTAGCCTATCAAGATCTTGAAAAATGTACTGCCTGACCCTAAGTTATAAGGACGAAATCGCCGCCTAAGCCTCACTATCAACAACTTCATCAACTAATGAGCTCCCCTCTCGACCCTCTGAACAAAATAACAACTAGTTACCCCTACCTGATCATCAAAAATGAACCTGAAGGCCTAAATAAGTCAACACCCTGGCTTTGCTGCAGTATGAGCCAACAGAATACGACGAGCACAAAATTACTTGCGGATTCCGTACCAAGCGCGGTTACCCGCCGCACAAATAAGTATCCGACCTTACTTTAAACAGTTTCAGAACATCGTTGCATATGAGTTGAGATTGAGGACGCCCGCGAATCAGCGGAGAAGGCAAAAAAACTCGCATGCAGCACGGGTGAACATACAAACGGCCCAACGGTAGCAGCAAGCACCCGAACTGGTGGGTTATACAGCCCTGCATCAACCGTTCATACATAAAAACACACTGATAGCGAGTCCACAAACATCGCATTCCACCTGTCATAGTCCAGGTTCTGTTTTCAGCGCAAATAATCCAACGCGTGCAGATTCTCAGCGCCCGTAAGGCGGCACCACGGCTCCTCAGAGAGATACTGCAACGCCAAGTGCAAATGCCAAAAGGGTTGCCGCCCAGCAGACGCCACAGTCTAATGAGCATGACATGCCGCTCAAACACATCACCAAATAGAGCAAGCATATCCAAATTGCGTAGAGGAGGACGGAAACGGGCCCAGTGGACCGGATACAAGCGCCAAGATTTCCTTTCAGGGTCTGGTGAGGGAGTGGGCTAATTGAGTGTGCGGATCGGAGTTATGGACTAGTGATTATGATCTCGTTAAATGCTGAAGTAAAAGTTGATTACATGGTTGTTTTGTTTTTGTGGATTCTATTGTGACAATTGAAAACCCTTTTTTACAAGTATTGGAAAACTATTTAATTTGTTTTCCACATCAAATACAGTGATGATACATTGTGGAACAATATTTTATCAGAGGCCCACAATTTATATTTATTGTGAATCATCGATGAGTAATTTTATCTATTTTTCATTGGCCCGCGTTTTTTACTGTATTAAATGTGAAGTAATTTTTATGTCTATCAGTTAGTTTTTAAAATCTACAGTGATAATTACTTGAATTATTTTGCTAGCAAATTATTATTTGGTTTCACGCTCACCTGGAGAATCTCTATACATATTCCTGGGCATGAATTTGGTCAACAAAAAATATTATACCGCTGGAATCATCTTTTTAGTAGTTCTACTCTGATCTATGTACTGTACAGTATAAATAGTCTTAGGTTGTCAGAAAAGCTTAGCAAGCCTCGAGCCATCTTATTATCCCCGTCAATCAGTGTCGTGAAACCCGCTCTGTTGCTCTTTCTTCTCGGTTTGTACAATCAAACCGAGGGGATAAGAAAGGAATGCGAGATAAGTAGAGTAAAGAATTGATTTAATAAAGAAGGGGCCAGCGCTGTCACGACGGCAGATACCACGGACTCGATGTCAACGTAGTATGTCTTCTTCAAAAAATCGTGCCCTCCGAAGGGAAAGAGGTCCGGCTTGAGAGGTCGGTTAAAGTACTGTACTGTGACTCGATGATCTGATCTGATAGTGTAATCGGATCAGGGGTTTCAAATCCCAAGTATGATACAGGCGACATGCCGTAGTACAATGTCTGTGCACCTGAGGTGGGACCCATATTCGACACTCCCCCGATTTGAACATGTCATCGGGGCGCAACCCCATTAAATTCAAATAAAAATTCACATGCCAAGTAATCAAAAAAAAATATGTAAAAAAAAATTTGGTGAGGGCGGGGTAAGGAGTGCAGATCTTTTAAAACCATGGAGCGAAAGATGCCAACGGCCAAGCCTTCCCCCCTTGGCACGTTCGACCGATACCTGCAATTGCGGCTAAGCGTGTTCGTTCGTCTTTCCATCTCTTTGTCCCCTTCTGTTGCCCTGTTACCATGGTGCGATGCATGAGCGCAAAACCAAGATTGCTCCGAGGCGCAGTGACCAAAACACCGAACCATCCCGCAGCTACCGTGCATAGCTTATCGAAACCCCAACGCAATGTCAGGGAGGACAGTGCAGAGTGGACAGTTGATGCTGTCATGTATGGTAGTGGTGCAACCGTCAACGGTGTTGAGTTCCGGAAGGGTTGTTGGTTCGGTTGCTCAGCCAAGGTTCGTGATGTATCGAGTTATTTCGCTATCGATATCAAGTCGTTATCGCCACCACATGTTGGATATCGAGCAGTTGGTTTTCAAACCATTCCTCTTGCTCCCTCGAAACATAGGAAGATACCGCGACACTGTGTTATTCCCGGACCCCGGCAGCTCCGTCACATGACGGAGGACCGTTTTGATAGGTCTGCTTTGAACACAATTCTGCATTTTTGTCGCAGAAACCCGGGGGTGTCTGTGCACACAGGGGTGTGCGGGGCAAGGGAGACAAGCACCAAACTCAACGAGTTCCAGGTAGAAGAGCATACGGACATGATCGGTATCAGTGGAATGCTCGATTGTATTCCAGCATCAATTGTGAACGGGGTTCTTTGTCTGCTTGGGAATGAGGCTGCAATTCGTGCACGCGACCAGTTGGTGGATTGCGGAAAGCGGCCAACCAGTATCGGCAGGGCAGGTGAGCTCATTCAAAGCCTTGGAATGCGACTCAACATTAGGAAGTTCCCGGGTGCTAAGAGTGTTAGCAAAGGCGAAATTGATGAGGCATGCCAGATTGTTGGGAATTTGCACAAAGGTGTTTGGCTTGTACGTCTACTTCAAAACGCGGCGCCGTTGGTGGACCATTGTGTTCTGGTTGACGCAAATCGTCGAATCATTTTAGATTCTGCTGAGGCGTTCCCAATTAGACTTTGCCCAGAGAGCTTGAAATTGTGTGGCGGACCAAATACTCCTAAGCTTAGGGTAGCGGAGGTGAAACAGTTGATAGTAGTGTAGTAAAACTTCAAGTGACTCCGGAGTCTCTAATGATCCACTGCTCTGGTTCCAAATTAACCTCGCCTGTGGCAATTACGTTGCGCAACAGGGCTTGGCTCATCGCCTTGGTAAGACCATCTGCAACATTCCTACTGCTTCTAACAAAACCAATATCAGATATCAGCTTGTCACGGAAACCTTCCCTCGCAGCGGCGATGTCTAACATGGTACGCTTCTCAGACGTACGAGATCCCTTTGATATTACATCAAACAAACTCTTGCTGTCCGTAAGAAGCTGCACGGGTACATGCTGGTTTAAAACTAATTGCAATTCCTGTGCAATGGAAATCGCAATATCGAACATGTCGCTAAAAGCGATCACTTCACCAGACATAGCTGAACGCGTGACTCTTCTCGACTTGTACGATTTGAAGTGGATCGGTACGACGTTGTTCAATGCATCACCCAAGAATACGATATGCCCAAGCTGGGATGACAAGTCATCGTTGTTGGCGAACGATGAGTCAGAAAATCCGACTACTTTCAGTGTGTCCCTCTTGAGTTTTCGGACTCGAAGGAGAACGCGGTTGTCAACAGCATACTTCACTGCTTTGTTTAACCTCTTGATAATCGACGCACGTTGATTTTCAAACTTGTCTTCAGTGACTTGCGCAAGTTGTGAAATCTCAAAAAGGCAGTCAGGCCTGGTGTTAGCTAACCATGCTAACTTCATGCGCATTGACCGGAACCGCTTAAACGATGCATCTGAGGGTAGACATTCCAGGTTTTTTAGGTATTGGCTCTGGTCCATGACGAGAGAGCCATCTTTGTTACGATCGATAATAAAACCTGTGAATTCTGACGGAAGCCTCTCATCGTCATCCATCTCGAAGCGCTTGTTCGTCAAATTTGAGACCTCACGGAAAGATTCGTTCCCACATCGGAGGAGATCGTCAACGTACGCTCCGCTTCAGCCTTGCAAAACTTTGTTGGTCATCAGGTAGTAGAGCGAGGGATCTATCTTAAAGGGCTTCATGCCCAGCTCATCCCTGTGATGCTTGTCCAAGGTATTGTGCCATAAGTCCCCGGCATCGCAGAGACCATAAAGAGGGCGCAGAAGCTGCAAGCACTGATCTGGGTCGAGTTCAAACTCGGGCGCAGGCCTTTCAATAAATACTTCTCGCGCAAGCGGTTCGGACGATTGCAAATAAGCTTGTTTGATGTCTGCAGTCCAAACATCGAATCCGAATATTGTTGCTAGCGCGAGAAGTAGACGGACAGATTGCGGTTGCAACGTGGAGGATGTATGGACGAGGATATTCTTGAGCTTGTCTCGGTGCCCTCCTATTACGTAGCGAGCTTTGTACTTCGTCTTACCGTCGACTGTGGACTTAAGTGCAAGGACAAAACGGCCAGGAAGAACGTTTCCATCTGAAGGAATATCCTCCCTCAGTATAACCTTGAACGTTCCACGTTCCAATAAACCTTTGATCTCCTTCTTCTTGGCCTCCTCCATCTCCTTACTTAAAGCTCGGTCATCATCTGGGTCAAGTACCTCTGTTGCCAATATCAAATCATCACTTGGAGATCGAAATCCTTTCAAGCTATAGTCAAGGTCACACAGAAAGGAATGAGATAGGAATTCAGGGGTTAAGTACGGTTTCACCTGGGAGATATTAAAGGGCCGTGCTGGACTGTTAGGATCGTCGCTAACATAGACTAGTTTCTTGTCGTAATCAACGTCAGAGACTTCGAATGGGCCTAGCCATTCTCCGATGCGACTAGCAACAATCTTCTCCCTCCATACCAGAACCTTATCCCCAGCCTCGAAGCTACGGTCAGCGGCCGGTGGGACGGCGTAACTAAGCGCCCGCTTAAGCTTGATAGCTGCCACCTGAGACTCCATTTCTTTTCGAGCGATATTAGCGATAGCTGCCCGTTCTTGAAGGGTTCCTCGTGTAGGACGTAGCTCAGATCTCGTAGCAACTTGGGGGTAGTCCCCGAATACTAATGCGGACGGAACGATTCCTTCGGGACCGAGAGTATCATTCATGGCTTTCACAGCGCACGAAAGAGCCAAGTCCTTTTTCACATTGGGCTGTGAAACCTTAATCTTCCTGAAGGTAGACCTTAACGGTTCGTGATATCTCTCCCCCAATCCTAAACTTGAGTGAGCCTCAATACCAGTCTGATGAACCTCAACATCCGCAAGCTTCGCAAAGTGAATGAATCGCTCTCCGAGTTGCGATCCTTGATCGGTAAGGATCTTGTTCGGAAGGCCAGTGTACACTGTAGCCCAACAGATTAGGAGTGTCTCCCAGATCGCATCTGTGGAAACGTTTGGCAAAAATCTAGCTGCGCTGAACTTCGTACCTTCATCCACGATATGCAACACTGGATCACCGTCGAGATACATAATATCAAGTAATACCTTGTCGTTAAATTGGACATACTCAGCTCCCAAAGTGACTCTGAACCTTCTTGGTGCGTGTTGAATGCGTTGACAAGGGTCACATTGCTTCGATAGATCTTCAAGGGTTCGCATAGTCTCCTGAGTAGCATGCTCCGGACGGGCTCTCTTGATCAGATTGAACAACTTCCCCGCGCTTGGATGGAAGAACTGTCTGTGGAGCTTCGCCAGTTGCGTCCGAGTAAAATACATGTCTGTTGAGAAGTGCATTTCAGCGTAAAAATGATTCGATGCAGAGCGAATCATCGGAACATGCCACTCATCTAGGTAAATAGTATTACCGTGTCGACCAGTATGAGGAACTCGCTTGATGAGTCTGTTCGATACTGTGCAGGGGTGTCATGGATTCCTTATCCAGGACATCTAGTCCTAGCAATGCTGGAATATCTGCATCCACAATGTCCAACTCAATGTAAATGCGCGATATTCCGGATGGTGTGCGTAGAGGAATTCATACCCGGCCAAGGGAGTCGTACGTAGCGTCAGCGAATCTGAAACGGTTTCTTGACGGAGGGTACCTTCTTGTTATATATACCGAGAGCGTTGTGTATCCTATTCAACTCCTTTCGTCCGACAACTGATTTAGGGGCGCCGATGTCGCAAAGAAAGCCGATTGGGCGTTTGGATCTCATCTCAGAGCTCATCTGTTGAACATAAACGTCCGTCATCATTATCTCATTCCACTCTCTCCCATCTCTGCTCCTTGCCTTCCATTTCACTGATTTCCGGCGACGAGTTGGCGATTTTAAGCGCTCCCGTCGCCTAGACGAAAATCCTGTCCTATGTCTGGTCTTTCGTTATGGAACTCCAGGGATGACGCAATGTGCGTTTGAACTATGTCTTCGTCTATCTTCTCCAAGGGATTTTTCTCAAGGTATCCCTCTAATAAGTGAGAGTCGAATGCGTTCAATTCTTGGTGATTTGAATTAGCCTCGCTCTCGTCGGAGCTCTCATCCGATTGTTGGGATGTCATCTTCTCAGCCCTGATAAAATCGGCAAGGATGTGAACTGAGGATTCACCATCCTGTAGACGGCTTCTTGCGTGCTTCTCGATGTCCTCTGGTGAGCACTTATGGCGGGGGTTCCAAGGACCACCACATTTAACACACTTGTTCATGCGGCGAGCTTCTTCGAAAGCCTTCGATGAGTAGCGGCTGCGACTCGCGGTCGGACGGGTACGTTGGCCATGTCCACGATACTCACGACTCCTGCCTCGGAAATGGCGATTGCTCCTACCATAACGCATCATATTAGTTTCGATGTCCTCATCTTGTTGTACCACACCAGTCTCAGTTGTTCGTTCCGTCTCCCCGGTCAGAAGACGAATTTGGCGCAAATTCTGAATGGATTCATGAAGGGTCGTGACGAACTTGTTATAAGAATAAGACTGGGATGTGATATTCTGAATCGGAATGCTTGACCAGTTCTAAAATTCTGTTACTGCCTTGCGGAGATAATCAATTTTGTGAGAGTCGGAGCGGAAATCAGGGGGACACTGCGGAGCCAGCTCATTGATGTATTCCACAATCTTACTTAGACCGTCAGATACGTCCAATAGATTCCTCTCCTTCATGAAACTTCGTAGGCGAAGTGTTTCCAGGGTTCCCTTGATTTGCAACTGCCTTGCGTCACTCACATACTCGGTCAACATTACCTTGGCGATTTCATTAAAGGACATATCTTCGCGACAATTGTCGAAAAAGAACTTCCTAGCGGATCCATCAAGTACATGGACGAAGAAATCGGCCTTTTGCGACGGCGAGAGATTGTACTGCCTGGCACAAATAGCATACAGTTTCATCGTTTCCATTATGTCCTGCTGAATGTCGCCGGAGAATTTGCTCTCCTTGAACATCTGCATCACATAATTGGCCTTACACGAGTCATCATTGGAGTTATGACCACTCCAGACGAAATGGATTCCTTGACCAACGGGGTCCGTCGAAATAACATTTCCATCACCACCTTGCATGACAACGAAGTGGCGAGTGGGTTCTTGAGATGACGGAATCGGCGATCTGCTCTGCGTTCCCGTGGTTGCACCATTTTCGTGGGCACCTGAAGAGCGATTACCCTGAGAACCAATATTTCCAGAGAAATTGTTGCGATTCACTTCTTGCGCCACCTGAGGGTTAACTGTTGCGAGTCGACTGGAAGGTGCAGCATCTTGGGTAGGATTGACGATAGGATTATTGCTACTCCCAGGCAGCCCTCCTCTATTCAACTTCATCTTCTGGATAACAACGCGACAGAAATCTCCATTACAATTCATGAAGTAGCAGAACCAAACATTCAGCATGACGCGCCTGTCCTCTTTGTCTGCATCGGACAACTGAGCAGCTTCACCGTACGCGGCGGTAAATCCATCAAATGAGTATAGCTTGGCAACATCATTCAGAATAGTAACAGCAAACATAGGCATCTTGAAGAACTGCGGAGTGAATACGTGAGACGGCGAAGGAAGTAGATCCAGAAGGTATTCGTGCACATCTTCTCCATCAGGCATGACAAACGTAGTGGACTCAGTCGATGATCCATCTTGCGGTTCAGGCATGAAGAATAGAACTGTGGCTTTAGCAGCGGCCAAAAGAGAAGACGACAGCTCATCCTGCAGGGATGAAGTATTGATCTTCTTCAAGACCTTGTCGATTTGCGACTTGAACTGCGCACGTGAGATAGGCATATTGAGACGATGTCTTTCGGTTCAAACCTTAGAATCTCAGGATATGACAGACAACACAAACGGGTCTCGAATCCGGATTGTCGTGAAACCCGCTCTGTTGCTCTTTTTTCTCGGTTTGTACAATCAAACCGAGGGGATAAGAAAGGAATGCGAGATAAGTAGAGTAAAGAATTGATTTAATAAAGAAGGGGCCAGCGCTGTCACGACGGCAGATACCACGGACTCGATGTCAACGTAGTATGTCTTCTTCAAAAAATCGTGCCCTCCGAAGGGAAAGAGGTCCGGCTTGAGAGGTCGGTTAAAGTACTGTACTGTGACTCGATGATCTGATCTGATAGTGTAATCGGATCAGGGGTTTCAAATCCCAAGTATGATACAGGCGACATGCCGTAGTACAATGTCTGTGCACCTGAGGTGGGACCCATATTCGACAATCAGCTATCAATAAATATTGGTTTTCTATTCATTATTTTCAGTCCTATTCAGGTAGTTTTATCACCCTTTTATTTGGAATTATGTATTTTGGGTATATGTATTTCACTTAATTTTTACATCTATAGCTATGTCGCAGTTTATGAGTCAATGCGTGGTGAACACGAGCAAAAAAATTTACAATAGTTTACACTAGAGTTCCCAAATGCTTCATCCAAAGCTCAGAAATGACGGGTGTGCAATAGTACCTTTTCGTCTCAAGTAGACTCAACATTTAATCTTGCCACTTTCTTGTTGCCATTTTGATTTATTGTATTTTTTAAATGGGTTGATATGGATGAGCTGTTTCCCGGGAAAAGGGGGGGGATGTAGGGTGGTATAATATTAGGGAGATACCAGTATGGTCGGTTGTGGCCCGGAATATTCCAGAGGGTGACCAGTAGTAACTCTTAAGTGTAATTTTCCCTACAAAGCCGGCTCAAGGCCGTTCAGCAGGCATGCTTCGGTGGACATTACGGCCGCGGCAGCGTACCTTTGGGCAAGCACCGATAGTGTTTGAATACACTGTACAGTACTGTAATACAGTACAATACGGTACAGTACTGTACAGAGCGTGTCATTTCTGTCCTGTTTGTTGATTCGTAACCTTTCTTTCTGCTGTGGTCGTACAGTACAGTACACAGCACTGGGGGATTACACCCCCGTCTCACCACTTCCCACAGCACTATGGATTACTCCACTCCACAGGATTTGACGGAGTTTGGTGCTCTGAAAAGGTTTGCGGCTGAGATCTAGGCTACTGAAAAGAGTTGCGGCGAAACATTTATTTGATTACTGACGAGAAGCCATGTACGGTAAAGGGCTGGGTAATCTTGCTAATGGATACTGGGGGGGAATGTGGGGTGCCTTACAGTAATATATGAAATGATAAAAGACGAATTGAAAATAAAAAAAAAAAGATATGGTCGGTTGTGGCCCGTAATATCCTAGAAGGTGGATACTGTGATGCAAAAAAAGCCATGGCCTTGTTTGGCGAAATTGAACATGCATCGTTATGCCCTTCCAGGATGCATGTGGTAGAGTGGTCCAAGGCAGTGAAACGTTCGCGATGGGGGTGTGGCACTGTGATGGCTTCTCGAAGCTGCAGGAGCTGTCTTTCGATGAGGGGATTGTTCCAGAGTTCCATGGTCCGGATTACACGTATGTGGGGCGTAAGGTGACTCGAAGAAACTTTACTTCATTGAGTATCTATCTGCGAACTGCGAAGTGAATATTTTTTGCGAGATGCTCACAACTTGATTTGGAATTATTGTTTTTTCCCGCGAATCACTTTTACCTTCCTACAACACTCAACTTCCTCACAAAATCTCTCCAAAACAAATAATTTTCCAACCACCAACGTCACCATCCTCATGCCCGCTTCCCCCCCGGCGCCTCCCGCGCGCCCGCCCGGCGCCCCGCTGCGCTCGGCATGGATGAGTACATCCTATGCCGCCGTGGCTTCACGCCCGCCCCGCCGCCTATAAACCGCCCCCACCCTAGTGCCCATCACCAAGGTCGAGCTTCCACGCGTCGACCCTGCTATTGGCGCACGTGTCATGAGCCTCCCGCAGGCTCAAGCGCTCATTGGCCAACCGGCCAACTCATCTCCTCAGGCCCTCGCCAGTGCTCGGGAGCTCGTTGCTCTCGGCGCCGCCGCCCCCGGTCGTCTCAATCCGCGCACGGGGGATCTTGAGCCCACGCCCCCTCCCGCCCCGCAACTCGCCCACTTGGGGATCGCAACTACCTCGGAACGCTCCTTCGCCTCCTACCAGGCCGCCCAAAAGTTCCTCGGGGAGGCTGCCACCCTCGCCAACACCTCGCTGCCCCCGCACGTCCTCATCCCTCACGTGGGAAAATGGACGTTCATTTACTTCCCCGATGCCGCCCGCAAGGAGATGTTCTCCATCCTGGCCCACCTGCAGTGCCTGTTTCCGGACCTGCAAACAAACACTTCGACCATCGCGGCCACCGCCGCAGCCCTGGACGACTCCGCTTCCCAAGGGGCCGTGACCCGCCTAGGCCGAGAGGCCACCCGCCTGCTTGACCCAACCCTTCGCTCCTGGGTCCTCCCCTACGTTCGCACGGCCCTCGCAACGACCCTGCGTCACCACGCCCGCGACGTGATCGACACCCGTCGTGCCGCCCGAGCCCGCCCCTCACCCGCCCAACCCAAGACCCCCGTCCCACCCAAGACCCCCGCAAATCCCGCCCGCCCACCTGTTGTGAGCCCCGCTCACCCCACCGCCCCGACCTCTCCCGGCTCCGCCCGCAACAAGCGCCCCAACGCGCTTCCGGCCTCCTCCTCCGCCCCTCCCGCCCCCGGGCCCGCCCCTCAACAATCCCCCGACCTCACCCTGCAATCCCCGGGCTCTTCCCCCTCGGCAACCAAACGCCGCTGCGCGGCAACCGAAGAGGCCCCCGCGGCGGAGTTCCTTATGGTGCCCACCGCAACCCCGACGCCCCTGGCTGTTCTTCCCCCCACTGTCGCCGCCTCGGCGCCACAGGGTCGGGAGTCATTAAACCTACGGTTGCCCATCGGCGCTCCTAGGAGCTCGAAGCCGTCGTGGGAGCACTCGGACAGAGGAAATTCGCGGAGGAAGTCCGTGCGGTCCGGCAGGAGCGTGTTCGGCCAGTGAATGCGCGTCTTCCTCGCGTTGACATGGAGACCAACAGCCGGACCCTCAGCCTGCAGGAGGCGGAGAGCACGGCGCAGACCCTGGAGTGTCCCTATGAGGGTCCCGTCGTCTGCGTACCATTGATTCAGCACGATGTTGCTGTCCTCGGCGATTTTCCGGATTAGTGGTTGAATCGTGAGGGAAAACAGCAACATACTGGCCGGGTCGCCCTGCTGGGTGCCCTGAGCACTCGAGATGACCGTGTTCTGGCGATTCGGTATAAGCAACGGTGGCTGAGTACGACCATATATCATATTCACGAAGCGGGCTAGAGAAGGAGCGAGTGCTGGAAGTTGGGACAGCATTGACTGGCGATCAACGCGGTTGAAAGCGTTGTGCGCGCCAATGAGGACCGTGAAAACATGCGGAGCACCAGTGAAACGGCGAAGCAGGGTGCGGGTGTCATGGATGACCGCGTCCATCCCGGCCTTGATACCGTTGGCCGTTTGGAATGGCGCGAGGAAGTCTCGAGAGTCGTCGATGGCGCTCGGCAGCAGCGTCTTGGTGACGATGCGGCGGAGGACCGATCCCACAGCGATGGGACGGATTTTGTCCGGTTTCGGCCGTAGCGGGAGTAATGTTGCGGCAGCGAGCAGGGGCAGGACCGAGTCCGGCAGTTCCCCACGCGCGATCCGCGTCACCAACCTCGTCAGCATACTTTTCCCTGTCACCCCGGCGGCCGGGCTGACCGATGTTTTGACTAGCAAGTGGAACCAGCGTGCCGGCGTGCGGTCCGGTCCCGCGGTCGTACCACGAGAAATACCTCGTACAGCCTGCTCTACGGCTTCTGCCGTGATTGATGGTGGAGGAGGAAGGCCTTCTTCAGTAATGGGCGTGATCGGGCGCGTGGGCGCGGGGTGAAGATCACGCAGCGCTTGGATGGTGTGCGGGTCATTCACATCGGCTAGTGGAGCGTTGTGCAGGGACCGCATGGCCTTGCCGTAGCGGGCGTCTGCACAGAGGGCTTCAGCGCGACGGGCGCGCCGTGCGTCGCTGGAGCCTGAGCCGTAAGCGGGGCGGTGCTGCTGGATCCACTCAGAGCGTGCTTCATGGGCGCGCAGGGCTTCAAACCACAGCGCGTTCCACTCAGCTCCAGTATGGGCACGCCGGATTCGGGCGCCGAGAGCGGCCCGTTGACCTTTGTTATGCTGCCAGCCGTCCTCCCCGCGCAAGCTGCGGCGGAGGACAGCGGTTGGCAGCATGTGGAGGTGCAGGAAAGCACGGTAGGTGGCCTCGTCCCCCCTTGCGTTGGCGGCGGCTTGTACCAGCTTGATAAAAAGGAGAGTGAAGGGCTTGAGACATGGGAATGGGATATCCTGGAAGATGTCCCTTTCCCGGTATGGGGTGCGGAGGATGTCTTCGGGGCTTGGTAAGGGAGAGGCAGCGGAGGAGGGAGGAGGGGGTGGGGTGGAGATTTCCATGAGGAGGGTGGTTAGGCGGAGGAGCCGTCACCCGACCGCACTCCTTCCATTGCGGACGCGCCGATAGGGGGAGGGAGGGGGCAGCGGAGGTCTTATGCGGGTCCGTGGGCCGGAGGTGGGACTTCTTGCATGCCTGCGGACGACAGCGGCATGGCAGCGGGTGTGGCGGACTCCCGACCCTGTGGCGCCGAGGCGGCGACAGTGGGGGGAAGAACAGCCAGGGGCGTCGGGGTTGCGGTGGGCACCATAAGGAACTCCGCCGCGGGGGCCTCTTCGGTTGCCGCGCAGCGGCGTTTGGTTGCCGAGGGGGAAGAGCCCGGGGATTGCAGGGTGAGGTCGGGGGATTGTTGAGGGGCGGGCCCGGGGGCGGGAGGGGCGGAGGAGGAGGCCGGAAGCGCGTTGGGGCGCTTGTTGCGGGCGGAGCCGGGAGAGGTCGGGGCGGTGGGGTGAGCGGGGCTCACAACAGGTGGGCGGGCGGGATTTGCGGGGGTCTTGGGTGGGACGGGGGTCTTGGGTTGGGCGGGTGAGGGGCGGGCTCGGGCGGCACGACGGGTGTCGATCACGTCGCGGGCGTGGTGACGCAGGGTCGTTGCGAGGGCCGTGCGAACGTAGGGGAGGACCCAGGAGCGAAGGGTTGGGTCAAGCAGGCGGGTGGCCTCTCGGCCTAGGCGGGTCACGGCCCCTTGGGAAGCGGAGTCGTCCAGGGCTGCGGCGGTGGCCGCGATGGTCGAAGTGTTTGTTTGCAGGTCCGGAAACAGGCACTGCAGGTGGGCCAGGATGGAGAACATCTCCTTGCGGGCGGCATCGGGGAAGTAAATGAACGTCCATTTTCCCACGTGAGGGATGAGGACGTGCGGGGGCAGCGAGGTGTTGGCGAGGGTGGCAGCCTCCCCGAGGAACTTTTGGGCGGCCTGGTAGGAGGCGAAGGAGCGTTCCGAGGTAGTTGCGATCCCCAAGTGGGCGAGTTGCGGGGCGGGAGGGGGCGTGGGCTCAAGATCCCCCGTGCGCGGATTGAGACGACCGGGGGCGGCGGCGCCGAGAGCAACGAGCTCCCGAGCACTGGCGAGGGCCTGAGGAGATGAGTTGGCCGGTTGGTCAATGAGCGCTTGAGCCTGCGGGAGGCTCATGACACGTGCGCCAATAGCAGGGTCGACGCGTGGAAGCTCGACCTTGGTGATGGGCACTAGGGTGGGGGCGGTTTATAGGCGGCGGGGCGGGCGTGAAGCCACGGCGGCATAGGATGTACTCATCCATGCCGAGCGCAGCGGGGCGCCGGGCGGGCGCGCGGGAGGCGCCGGGGGGGAAGCGGGCATGAGGATGGTGACGTTGGTGGTTGGAAAATTATTTGTTTTGGAGAGATTTTGTGAGGAAGTTGAGTGTTGTAGGGAAGTGTTGAGAGAAGTTTAATAGCTCCCAATGGGGCGCCCTATGGGCTGATGCTGCCAACGCCCATCACCACCGGGCCGAGTGGATTATCGAACACTGCCCCAATGCTCGCACACCTGCTTCATCCGACAACGCCAAACGCTCCCGGCGAGCCGAAGCTCTCTGCGCTGACGCCCGCTACGGCAAGGCGATGCGGACCCTTCACAATGCCCCATGTGCCGACGTTAACGCGCCTACCACCATCCAGCGTCTGCTTGACCTTCACCCGTCGCCGCCACAGCCCATCGCCCCGCTTCCCGAGGAAAGCCTCCCACCTACTCCGCAACTCACTGAAGCCGCTGTCGCGCAGTCCGCGCGTCGCATCCCGCGGGATACCACCGCGGGCCCGGACCGGACGCCCTCGAGGTGGTTCCACCTGCTCGTTAACACTGCTCTTAGCCCCGAGGCCGGTGTCACTGGCATCGGAGTTCTGACGAAGCTGGTCAACCGCATAGCAAAGGGAGACCTCCCCGATTCGGTTCTTCCCCTGCTCTCCGCAGCAACCCTCCTCCCCCTGCAGCCCAAGCCTGGGAAGATCCGTCCCATCGCGGTCGGCTCTGTCCTCCGGCACCTGGTCACGAAGACGCTGCTCCCGTCGGCTATTGACGACTCCCGTGCATTTCTGGCCCCCTTCCAAACTGCCAATGGCATCAAGGCAGGCATGGATGCGATCGTCCATGACGTTCGCACGATGTTGCGAAGAGTGTCGTCGGATCCAAACGTCGCCACCGTCCTCATTGATGCCCGGAACGCTTTCAACTGCGTCGATCGGCAAGCAATGCTCGACATGCTGCCAGCCCGTGCCCCCACACTTGCCCGATTCGCAAACATGGTGTACGGTCGATCCCGACCACCGCTAATCGTCCCAAACCGGGAGAAGACGATGCTTTCTAGCGCCCAGGGAACCCAGCAAGGGGACCCTGCGAGTATGCTGTTGTTCTCGTTGACGATACAACCGCTCATCAGGCGGGTCGCCGACGAGGAGGGTATCATTTTAAATCAGTGGTACGCCGACGACGGTACAATCGTGGGATCACTTGACGGCCTACGGCGAGCACTACGGTCCCTCGCGCTCTACGGTCCTTCATACGGTCTGTTTATCAACCCTCGCAAGACACGCATCTCCTGGCCGCACACTCCGCCAGCTGATCGCGCTGCTTTCCTGGCCGAGTTCCCGCTTGCAGAATGCGCCGGCGATGGTTTCGAGCTCCTCGGGGCCCCGTTGGGTAACGCTGCTTTCACGAAAACATTCTTACGCAGCAAGATAGAGGGGTGCCGTCGCACCCTGGCGCTGCTGGAAAGGGTCCAAGACCCCAGGGCCCGCTTCCACATGCACCGCTTATGTGCATCCGCATGCCGGGTGCTTCACGCCTTTCGGCTTGCGGACCCTCAGCATGCCGCGGAGCCTGCAAGGGAGTTCGACTCAGTGCAGCGAGCCGCTTACGCCACGCTCCATAAGGTCCCCCTCACCGACGACGCATGGGAACAAGCTTGTCTCCCCCTCTGTCTCGGGGGGCACGGGTTCTCAAGGATTGGCCCTGCACTGCACGCGGCTGTCGCCGCCAGCATTCTGGAAGCTGCCCCCGCCCGCCTACGCACCGCTGACTATGCAACACCCCGCTCCGTCGCCGTCCTTGGGAAACAGGCACGGGGCAACCGACACTTCCTCGTCAACCAGGCACGCCGGCCCCTGCGCGATTTCGTCCGACAGATCCAAGATGACCCGTTTGCCACCGACCTAGGCCCCTTTGAACCCGCCTCCCTTGCCGCCATGCCCGTCAACCTGCAATCTCATCTAAATCGGGCGCAGCAAGAAGCCAGGGCAAAGGAGTTTTGGGAGGATGAACTATGGAAGAGAGTGCCACATCCTAGCTGCCACGCCGACACGTCCACACGTCGCCGGATTCGAGGCTTGGCCTTCCATAACACCGGTGCGGCGGCGTTCTTATGGGCCCACCCCACCACAGCGACGAAGGTGTCATCAGCACACTGGAGCATCATGCTGCGCAGGCACCTCGGTCTCCCAGTCTACACAGACTCGGTGCCATTGAAATGCCACCACTGCCAGCAGGACATGGATGTCCACGATGACCATGCCACCGACCGCTGCGTCTCAGAGTTCGGGCGCATTCACCGCCACAACTCCGTTCGCAATGTGTTCGCGTGGCACGTGTTCCGTGCCGCCGGCCTTGACTACGAGTTCGAAGCTGAGAATCTCCTCCCCGGGACGGACTACAGGCCCGCTGACATTCTCCTCGTGCATCCCCCCCGTGACACTGAAGCTGCCCTACCAGACCGACCCATTGCATGTGACGTCGCCGTCACGTCTCCGTTCAAGCAGACCTCCATCACCAAAGCGACGCAAGTCGCCGGTGGGGCTGCCGCCCTCATGCACCATCGCAAGATCCAGGACCTACAGCACAAGCTGTCAAGGCGCCTGGTCCCCCCCGCTCTGCCCTCCCGGGACCCAGGTTTCCGATTCCAACCTCTGGTCTTCGACTCCCTCGGTGCCCCTTCTCCGGATACCGCATTATTTATCGAAGAGTTTGTGCCACGTGTAGCTACGAAATGCCACACCTCGGACGCTGCGATTCGCACACGCATCTACCAGCGTATCAGTTGCACTTTATGGTCGTCGGTGGCTATGGCCATCATATCGCGGGCCCCACTGCACGTGACCGATGTGGTCCATCCAGTTAGCCCGTAACTGAATAGTCGGTCAGTCGGTGTACACTCAAGATAAGTAAAAAGAGTAAAAGATTAAAAAAAAACCTACTGTAAGTCCGTACGGTACTAAGAGGCACGCTGAAGCGGCCGTAATGTCCAACGCAGCCTGTCTGCTGGGGGGCCTTGAGCCGGCTTTTTAGGGTAATTTCAGAGGTATTACTGCGCACCCTGTAGGATATTCCGGGCCACAACCGACCATATCTTTCAAATATTAAATCACCCCACATTTTCCCCCCTGTTACCTACTGCTTGCACGGCCGAGAGCGAATTGAGCGTCACTGCCGGCGGGTTACGGTCCTCACGTCGGACTTAGCAAAGGCCGCGCGACACCCCTTCATGGAGCCCCATCCCAATGGCCAACACCGCACAAGGCCAGACATCAAGGCTTTAGGGAGCACCGGAGGGACAGAATTCTTCGACGTTACCTTCGTCAATCCACTTGCCCCCTCCAACACACGGGCCCGTTGCTTCAACCCCCTGACATCTCTGAACGCCGCGAAAGCGTCAAAGTTCAGGAGGAACCAAGACTTCATCACCACGCATGCCAGGTCCCGACTGATCCCAGTGCCGATATCCACTATTGGCGGGTGGTACCCAGACGCATTCGCGGTGCTCAGAGACGTGGCTAGGCACGTCGCCATACGAGCCATGGTGACCTTCGGGCGGGTGCGATTTGTCCTTATGCAAAGACACGCTGCGGCGACGGTTTCGTCCAACGCAGCATGCCTTACGGCTGGCCTCACACGAGCCCTGTGAGGTAGTACCTCATGACCCGGGCTCATTTCCAGACTCCATTACACAGACCTGTCCCCCTTAGCCTTTGGAAAATAGCCGTCCTGCATCCCTAATCAGTAAAGCACCCCAAAAATTCCCCCCTTTTACCTACTAGTCTCGCAAGCAGGTTGAGCGCTATTAAGATAATTCTGAAGGTGATGGTGATTTGGTAGGTTCCCCATCTTCCGCGTGCGTTCCACTCCCTTTCATCTCTCACCTCGCTGCCCGCAGGTTGAGTTACTTCCCTCTCATCCTCCCATCCCACCACTTGCGTTGATGTGGTCCATTGGCCCCCCACACAATCACCGAAGCCGGCCAGCACTCACTCCGTCTTGCAGAACTACCCGTGTATGGCCCTGCTTAGGGCTTCGGCCCCCGACATTGGTTCCCCCAATTTCTTCCACCACGTGCAGCCTGTCTAGTGGTCTGTGGGGTGGATCCGTCCTCTTAACCCCCGAACTGGTCGCTGGAACCTGCCCCTGCCCCCGCCCCTCATTTCCCTTGTTGCCGCTGTCCCCTCTCAAGACGTCACCGTAGCCTTTACCGTTCACACCGGCGTTCAAACCTCCCTCTCACCCGCGCAGCCATCGCTCGCCTCGATCTACCGCCCCACTCCATTATCCCTTTGAGTGGGTCTCGGAGCTGTTGTCTAAGTCCATCAGCTCTTTCCTCCCTACCAACATTTACGCCCTTTCCGCTGCTTCTCTATTCCTGCGCACCCTTCAGATCCATCATGCTCCACTCCTGGGCAAACTTCACAGTTGGAACTCCACCGCATTCGCTGACGTGCACCGCTGCCGCAACGAAATCGCCGGCCTCCAAAGCCCTAAACTTCACTCCAATGCCCCACCTACCCCCCGCATGACTATGGCCCGCGCCCTCCATTCCCACTCTGACACCCTTGCTGCTTCCCGCCGCGTCCCTTCCTCACCCCCTGCGAACGACCCCACCCCTTCTTCGAGTCACGAGAGCAACCCTATCCCCCAGAGCAACCTTACCCCCAAGAACAATCCTGCCCCCGAGAACAACCCTACCCCTTCCGGTACCTCTCCGTCCCATACTACGCCTGTTCACACCCCCCTAACCAACCCTGCTCCCGTTAGTGCACCCCAGCTAAACCCTAACCCTCCCGCTCCCGCCGGCGCCGTACCTGCCGCCGCCACTTTGCCGGCAGTTGGTGGCTCCACGGCCGCCTCCTTCGCTCTTCCGTCTCTGCGCAGACCACTCATGTCAGCAACTCCACTCCATCCGTTCATCCCCAAGCAAATCCAGCTCCTGCCACCGCCCTGCCCCACGAGAGCTCCTCTGCCCGGCACGGTGATGTGCCTCATCCTCAACAAGTTGCTCCGACGCGTCTCTTCAAGCGTCCCAAACCATGCCAACCCGCCCCCGCCACGCTTCTACTCCCATCCCCACATCTCCTAACCATCCGCGCTCCGCTGGTCTCAGTGCGCTGAACGTGGCCCCCGGCCGTCAACAATCACCCACCCCGGTCCCGAGCCGCCAACGCAGTCTCATCCCCCGCGCCCAGGGCACTCAACAGGGAGAACCTTGCCAGTATGCTCCTGTTTTCCCGTACAATGAACTCCCTTGTCGTTCGGATCGCAGACTTTATCAATATTATCCTCAACTAATAGTCCGCGGATGACGGTACCCTCACTGGCACGCTCGATAATCTTCGCACTGCTCTCATTTTGCTCCAGTGCCATTGGCCCGCCGTCGGCCTCTTCCTCAATCTACGCAAAACTCAGATCTTCTGGCTTGCTACACCCTCCCAAGCCCGCTACGCCTTCAGCCATGACTTCCCCCTCAAAGAATGCACAGATGACGACTTCGAAACTAGTACGGTAAGTGCCCCTCTCGGCAACCGTCACTTCACAAACCCCCTTCTTCAAGCCAACACATAGGCTTGTCGGACCACCCTTCGCTGGTGCATGTCGTTCGCGATCCGCGTGTAGGTTTCTACAATCATCGCCTTTGCGCCTCGGCCTGCCTCGTCGCACACGCTTTCTACCTCTCCGAACTGCAGCTCTCGACGAGCGCTGCTCTCCAATTTAAACACCAACAATGGACCTCTGACAGGCCCCGGCGTCACCCTCGCCGACCAAGCGTGGATCCAGGCTTGCCTCCCAGTCTGCATAGGTGGCCAGGTTTTCTCCGAGATTCATTCCTCTCTACAAGCAGCTGCCGCCGCCAGCATCATTGATTCGGCCCCAGCTCGAGCTCGCACCGCTCGATACTCTCAACTCCCCGAATCTCCCGACTTCTCCGGCGACCATGCCCTGCTGCCACCTGTTCCCTCCTTTCGTAAGCCGAGCTTTCTATACGATCTTTCTTCGCTATAGTCCCGGCTAGGGGTTTTCCCGGCTAACCTTCGTACCCTGACCTTGGCCCCTACGCCCCCAGCGTCCTGGCTGTCTCATTCACTCTCTCCATCCTAAACAGGAAGCAACAAGACCCTACGGCCCCGACCCATTGGAAGGACGATGAGTTGGACACCACTCCGAAACCCTCCCAACACAGTGATGCGCACTTATGCCTTCGCAGTCATGGACTTGCCTTCCGCCACAGTCCTGGCGCTGCCTCCCCTAGCACCCACCCCACCAACACCACCACTGTCCCGCTACCCACTCGGCAATGATGCTCAGGCGTCACTGAGGCCTCTCGGTCTTCCCCGAGAGCCCACCATTCACTTTCCACCACTTGCGTAGACATATGGATGTCTTCGAGGACCATGCTGCTGATCTCAGGCCGTCAGGTTCAGCAGACTCCGCAGCCACAACTCGATTCGTCTCGGTTCGTAACGCGCTTGCGTTACCTGTGATTCGCGCTGGCGGTCGAGAATGCGAGTTTGAGGCCCCCGTCCTTGTCCACGGGAGCGAAATTGGCGCTGCTAACATTCTCCTGCAACCCGGACCTACGCCCTCTACGTCGGACTCCCTCCCCGTCGCATTGGATACCACCATCGTCTCCCCATTCAAATCGAACACAAGAACAAAGGCGACTCTACTCGTTACTGTTGCCGCTGAGATCTCCCATCGTAACAAGCTCGCGACCTCGCGCACTAACTGGCCCGCTAACCCCTGAATATCCCCCACAGCTTGATCCCCTCTCCCAACTTTTCGTTCCAGAATCTCATCGCCTTTGACTCCCCTAGTGCCACGTGAAATGCCGCCACTCGCCTTCTTGAATTGTTTATCCCCACAGTCGCCCGCTGGTTCTTCAAGGATACCAGTGCAGTTCGCAACGCGATCCCTGAACGCCGTATTTTTGTCATTTGGTTGTGTATAGCGATGGCAGCGATTCCAGGCGAGGCAATGCCGGGACGATCAAGGCTAGGATGGGATTTTGTACCACTAGCCTTCGACTCGTTAGGAACACCCTCTTTAGAAACATCCAAGGTTATAGAGACATACGCGGCAGCAGTAGCGTCTCGTAGCGGATGCTCGACTGGGGGAGTGAAGACCCGCCTGTATCAGAAGCTTAGCTACTCAATCTGGTCAACATGTGCAGCATCCGTAATTTGCCGCGCACCGCAACACGCAGAGCTTAGTCACCCAATTCCAACTTAATTTTAAGTACTTTGCAACGTTGCACATTTAGACTGTACACCAATGATAAAAGTTGAAAAATAGATGTCCATCATCTTTCCGAGCCTCGTTTCTCTCGTAGCACACTTGGTTACATTCTTGACTGTAAGGTCAGCTATGCCAGTGAGCTCTCGTAGGATATTATCGAAATTATTGATTATTCAGTAATAATCAAACTCAGTTTGTACACTGTAGGTACAGTACAGTAGATACTGTACCGATGTCCTCATATTTCCTCTGGTGCTTCCGTATGTGGGTGTACAGTACAGTACTATGCGTACAGTAGGTTTACAGTTCGGTACAATACTGTACCGTAAGGAAAAGATCCGCCAGGGAAAGGAAACCTGCCAGAAACCAACAAGCTATTTTGCAGTACAGTATGATATTCTCAATTCCCCGTGTCAGCTCTTGCATTAGAAATGATACTGTGTTGATCAATAATATGTTGATACTATTGCCGAGCTAACATTCCCCAGCCTTGACAAGTGACGGCAATGCGAAGCCATCACTTACGGCATTTGCATCCCAACAGATATCTTTTTCCTCTTTTCTCCCTCCGCAGAGTCTTTGGCCTCTTTGCTATGGCTCGCGAACAATCCACTGACGTTAAACTCAACCGAGACTGTCGGTCCTCGGGGGGATTTTGTTATCTACCTCCGGCCGTCTCATCAATCACTCCACGTTCCTCATGATGCGAAAGTTGCCGCCTTCGCTACCATTCTGCCACGAGTGAATTGAGATTTCTTCAAGCCAGCTGACAGTCTCCAAGGTTCATTGCGAGCCATCGCCGGGCATTCATAATCCAGGCATTTCAGCCTCCGCCATGCTTCATCCTCATTGCCTCCATCCACTTCTCAGTTCAACCATTCTTTCGCTACCTTTCCTTTTTTCAACTGCAAAAGCCTTCGAAAAGAGCAATTTTCTTCAACTTCAGCACATCTATAATAGCTCCAATGTGGGTTCAGCTTTGCCTATTACTTTGTTGCGTTCTTCGCGTTTATTCTTTCACAGAGGTTTTCTCAATTACGAAGGATGAGATGCAAAACTCATACTACGTCGGTAACCAGGAATCAAACTTTTTCATCGGTAAGCGCGATCCTTCCTGCGGCTTTGAATGGACCAGTACAGATGGTTCCACCAGTGGGGATGACGACAGAGATCGGAATGACGAAATCCTTTACAGCGTCATTGTTGCCGATGACGGCTTTATTTACGCCACTGGCTCCACGAGGGGAAACTTTTCTTCTCCGGTAGATGAAGCTCCGAATTTGGATGCTGCTGTTGTTGTCTACGAAGCTGCGGATGGAAGGGCAGTACGGCAGAAGCAGTATGATATTGCTGCCTCCTTTGACAATGTTGCCAGCGCTATTGTTCAGAAGACAGATGGATTACTCTTGGTCTCCGTGTATGGATCATTGACTAACGTTCAGAATTCTGCTATCTTTGAAACCCGTCTCCTGGAGATCAACAGGGAGACTTTGGAAACGCAGAACGTCTACACGCTTACTGTGACTACATCAGAGTTCTTCAGAGTTACAGGTGGTCCAAAAATTCTCGACTTTATTTACGATGACAGTTCCAATACAATTGTCGCTGTAGGACACATTTTGGGCAGGGGCATATTGTGGAGGTACAGCTTAGACTCGGGTTCGGTCATCAGTCAAGCTGAATGGGGGGCTGCATTTGGTAGCTACGAGATTAGCGGCTTTACCTCAGATGGAGAGGGCGCATTTTATGTCGTTGGATCCAGTTTAGAAAATGTGTTGGGTAATACCGACTTGTCAAGTCCTGGTGGTTCGGATTTCCATGCCTACGTGATCAGGTATGACGAATTAACAGAGGCTACTACCACTGAAACATGGGTACGACAACTGGATGCTCCTGGAAGTAGTCAATCCGGAAGTGGTGTCACCATCGACCCCGTCACTGGTGAGATCGTCGTTATTGGCACATTTGATGCCGACTTTGAGGTAACCGATCCTCAAACATCGCAGGTGTTTCAAGTTCCGTCCATTACGAATAATGGGCTCACTGACGTATTTATCTGGGCTCTCGAGCCATTAAGTGGAAACTTTACCGACATTCGGATCTCTGATCTGGCGAGTACGTTCTCTGAGGATCGTGCAAACGCTGTTCAAGTGTTGTCCAACCGTCGATTGGAGATTGGGGGTGTTATTAACGATGGAACAAATGGTGATCCTGTTGTCTGTGATGATTCAAAAGTTCCAAGTCCTTCGCCAACCGCGTCAGGATCACCCTCACTATCATCGACACCAAGTCCCAGCCCTTCCTCATCTCCAACTCCAACCGCAAGCCAATCACCTTCTACATCGCCAACCGCAAGCCGCACACCGTCGGTATCACCATCCCCGAGCCATACTATTTCGGCAACTCCATCCCACAGCATTTCAGCATCAATATCACCGACTCAAACCCCAATCTCGACGCCTTCCCAAACTCAGTCCGTGCTTCAGTCAGTACTGGGAAGTCCGGCTTTTACCTTGGCGCTCAGCTTTAGCCCGATTTTCAGCCTAACCCTCAGTGCGGACTCTACTCAAGGCTTGAGTCCTAGCGCATCCCAGGACTCTAGCCTAAGTATGATACCGAGCCCACTTGTGGTATTAACGGCGAGTGCTAGCCCTATTTCAATGACACAAGCGGCAGATATCACTCCTAGCACCATCTCCTCGGCGACCCAGAGCTTGTTCCAAGATGCTCTCGGAAGTTCTCCCCTGCCTTCTCTCTTTGAGACCTCTGCTTTTGAGTCAGCACCACCATCGCCGTCATCGCTGGTTAGTCCGTCATCCCTGTTGCAGACTGCTGACTTTAGCGCAGCCGTAACTCCCTTTTCGCCAAGTTTAATTATGTCTCCGGATGGGTTTTCAAATTCCCCCATAAGGAGCAGTCCGCTGATCACATTAGAGATAATTGGATCTATATCTCTTCAACCATCCACTACCATAGCACTGACTGTCAGTCCGTTTTCAACCTCCACACCTGGCGGTGTTTTGAGGATTTCTGCAATACCCTCCCCGTCCTTCGCTCAAATCCCCTCTATCACTCCTAGTGGCATCGTCAGCATGACCGCATCAATTGGAGCCTCGATGGCACCGACATCTACATTTATCGTCGCAACCTCAGAATCTGTCACCCCCATTCCCTCGACTCTCGTTGTGTCTTTGTCTGCTTCTCCAGATGTCCTATTTGCCATAACTACTCCTTTTCTACCGGAGAATAACCAAACGCTGGTTACACCAACTCTCCCAGGTCCTAGTGAAGAAACAATCCTTGGGCACATGCTTCCTAGTATTTCCAACGCTGGTATTGCACCCGAAAAATCTCTGGCAGCGATGGAAATTACAATTTTCCCGTCCTTCCACATATTCAACACTCTTCCCGAGGAATCTTTACTTCCCTCATTTTCTGCAATGGCCGTACCTGGAGATTATATCATCACCCCGTCCACTATGGTGTTCCCGCAGTTTTCTATTGAGACATCATACATTGGCGTCTTTTCTCCCACATTTGTTCTGGACCCAGTCGGTGGGTTGGACGCCATAGCCTCCACAGCCTTTGAGGATGTTGGCTTCTCCCCCGTGCTTCCATTGGTTCCCTCCAATCCAGAGTATGCGATGCTTCAGTCCGAGCAGGTTCTCCCGAGGGAAAGTTTTTCATTTTCACTAGCCCCGTTTCCCTTGGCTGAAGAATCTCTGGACGCTGAGGTCTCAAGTGGCGTTTCTCAGACTTCACCAGGGGGCTTCCAGGACATGCCCTTTGCTCCATCACCAATCGAGATACCTGAGTTTGGCGGAAGCCCATCATTGCTCGCTTCTCCAATGGACTTCCGCGCATTTCCATTAACAGTCGCGCCCGAAAGCCAACCGGTAATTGAGCTCTCGGATGAAGGAGGCGCCGAGTCCGTGAATACTGCCGAGGTATCGTTTACCCCTTCATTTGAAACCGCACCGATCATATCTCCAAGCCTACTGCCTGAAGTTGATGAAGTGCTATCGTTGCAAACATCACCAGAAGAAACAGCCCCTAGCAACTTCTCCCCTGAGCTGGAAATGACTAAGAGCCCACCCGTACTTGGGAGTCCGGTTGAAGAGGGAGAATTTCACGCTGCTAGTTCAGCAGACGTCTCTCTCGTCCCTTCTGTACTCCTCCCCGAACCGTCCTCACTACAAGGAGCGGAAATTCCTCCGTCTTTTGGCCCGGCAGAGGTGGGTTCTCCATTTGAGACCGATAGCTCAACGGAAGGAAGTATTCAAATTGATCCCAGTCCGTCAGCAGAAATATCCGACGGAGAGGCACTTATTGAGACGAGAGATCCATTTATGGAAGAGGAGAGAGTGGTGCCCTCTCCAGCTGAGTCCGATGCTTCAATGGAAGGAAGGATTCAAATTGATCCCAGTCCGTCAGCAGAGATATCCGACGGAGAGGCACTTACTGAGACGAGAGATCCATTTATGGAAGAGGAGAGAGTGGTGCCCTCTCCAGCTGAGTCCGATGCTTCAATGGAAGGAAGGATTCAAATTGATCCCAGTCCGTCAGCAGAGATATCCGACGGAGAGGCACTTACTGAGACGAGAGATCCATTTATGGAAGAGGAGAGAGTGGTGCCCTCTCCAGCTGAGTCCGATGCTTCAATGGAAGGAAGGATTCAAATTGATCCCAGTCCGTCAGCAGAGATATCCGACGGAGAGGCACTTACTGAGACGAGAGATCCATTTATGGAAGAAGAGAGAGTGGTGCCCTCTCCAGCTGAGTCCGATGCTTCAATGGAAGGAAGGATTCAAATTGATCCCAGTCCATCAGTAGAGATTTCCGGAGGAGAATCACTTTCTGAGACGAGAGATCCGCTTACGGAAGAAGAAAGAGTAGTACCCTCTCCAGTTGAGTCGGATGGCTTAGCGGAGGGAAGGATTCAAAGTAATCCCAGTCCGTCAGCAGAGATATCCGACGGAGAGGCACTTTCTGAGACGGGAGATCCAATTATGGAAGAAGAGAGAGTGTTACCCTCTCCAGGTGAGTCAGATGGCTTAAAGGAAGGAATGATGAGAAGTGATCCCAGTCCATCACCAGAGATATTCAAAGAAGCATTTTCTGAGACGAGAGATCCAATTATGGAAGAAGAGAGAGTGTTACCCTCTCCAGGTGAGTCAGATGGCTCAAAGGAAGGAATGATGAGAAGTGATCCCAGTCCATCGGCAGAGATATTCGAAGAAGCATTTTCTGAGACGAGAGGTCCATTTACAGAAGAAGAAAAAGAGCCGAAATTACCTATTGCCGAGTCTTCCGCTCCATCACAATATCCGCTTGAAGATGAACTGTTGTCTACCTCTGAGAGCACTAGTCCGCCAACATCAACATTTTTCTCAGAGACAGCGGTAATTATGACAGGTGCATCAGTCGAGCCACGGATCCCGGAGCCATCCTCTGCTGTATTCCCCAGCCCCTCAGCCTTACCGGTAATTAGTTTGGCAGTCTCCAGCACTCCCGTGACCACATTGCCGCCTCAGGTCTCTACTGAATTATCACCTGCAGACTCTGATCTTGCTTCAGGTGCTTCCCCCACTTTGCACTTTCCGGAGTTTCAAACGCCTAACGAATTCGGTGATGACAGTTTACCTCCGTCCCAGAGTGTGCTCCTGCTGAGCTCGCCACCCGGTTTCTCAGTGATGGACGTACCGCAAACACCCTCTTTGCTTTCTCCGACAGTATTTCCTGCACTGATCGATGTGTCACCCATGGTAGATATCTCATTTGCCCCGATTGCACTACAGACGTTCGAGCAGTCACCCGAGAAGAGCATGGTTTTCGTTTTTCGGACTCCGGAACCGATGGGGATCGTTCTTATTACGGTCACACCGCAAATTTTCGCTTCCATAGCATCCACTTTTGAATCAACAATCGAACCACGTGATGATGGAGCTCTTGTTCCTTCCCAAGAGTTATTCGCTGCAAGCTCTCAACCTCAGGCCACTCGTGGAGTTGATTTGAACCCCACTGTCTCACCAACTAGGACGCCACGTCCTACTGTAACGGTTGGTACATTATTTAGCCCCACAGTGACGGTTACGCCGTCGCCTATCACTTCCTCTGTGTCGGTTATCCCCAGTGCATCAAGATCAGCAGATCCGGTGTCATCTTTTGGAGGCTCAACATCTCCATCTATCTTGGGACCTGAGCCGTCCGAGTCATTTGCTTCCAAGGCTTCGCCATCTTCGTCAGTCACGTTGCTATCGGAGCCAGTTGTTTCGGTATCGATTCCGTCCGAATCGGCAACCTTATCCTTGGCGTCTCTCAGTTCCACGCCTCTGCCATCTTCATCAGTCTTATTACCCGCGGATTCCTTTCTTCCATCTCCCTCTACAACGATACCCATGCTGTCATTCGCTCCAACATTGCTGCCTTCTCAATCGGCCACGCAAACTGGAGAGTTTATCAGTTCTACACCTCTGTTTTCTCCCTCCGCGACGTCATCTTTGGAGCTAGTAGGCCCCACAATTCTTCTGCCTCCACCTACGACTTCGTTTTCTCAGTCATTTTCATTCACACCACTGCCAAGTTTATCTCCAAGACCATCCCTGGAGTCCGTTAGCCCAGCTTCTTTGCCGTCTGCGTCAAACAGGCTACCTTCAACGTCATCATCGTCCACATATCTTCCATCTCCATCGGCGACGTCTGGTACAGGGTCAGCAAGTTTTCCGACGGTTGAGTCGAGTCCAAGTACCTCAGGGATGGGACCATCGCAGTTGGCATCTATTGCGCCTACGTCAAGCTTATCGCCGACGCAAGAAGCAGAACAGGAAAACTCAGATGATACTGGCCTATCTCCATCGATGTCGCCTAATAATATGAGCCAATCCGCCTTGCAGGCTACATCGCCTCCACCAGAGAACCCGGCTTCGTTAATTGGCCCTTCTGCTGTACCGGAAGCAGTGTCTCAGACACCTTTCTTCAAAGAGGAGGCCACACCGATACTCCTACCTACGAAGACACCTACCCCGCTGCCTTTGCTTTCCGCCATAGTGACCCCAGCAAATCCGGTGGCTTCCGAATCTGCTCTTCCTCCGCAAGTAACCAATTCACCCACCATCGACCCAATAGCTTCCGCAACACTTTCGTCTCCAAGTTCAGCTATTGTCGAGCCCTCACCGTCTTCATTCCGAAGCTTGGCGCCATCTAGTATATTGGCTAGTACATCTTTGAGCCCCAGGGCTAGCCAAAGTCAACGAGTCCTAACTACAGGGTCAAGCCTTCCTTTCGGCTCCGCAGAACCGTCTCCATCGGAATCAACCACACCCAGCATATTGTTTTCTGTTCAATTATCCACTCTCAAGCCCTCGGCATCAGCAGTGTTTCTGGCCCAGTCTCCGTCACAGACTGTTACCGCTCAAGCAACGAATCAGGTGATCGCTTCTCCCTTGTTCTCTACGCCCCCAGCAACATCACCAAATACGATGTCAGAAAGCCAAGAGCCTTCTCCCAACTCGTCTGGGTTTGAATCTCCAGCTTTCGCCACAGCGATTTTGGAGATGTCAGTTTTTGAGGCAATTGGGCCGACTAGAACCCCTACACCTATGGTTAGCAGATCTCCATCAACGACACCAAACAAGGCAAGAACTGCAAATCCAAGTCCTAGCAGCTCAAAAATTCCTTCGCCGAGTAACTCTGAATCAGGAACTGCGGTAACGGACTCTGAACAGCAAGTATCACCCGCTGTCGATGCAACCGAAACACCACTGAGTGACTTGGACGACACACCGCTCCCCTCAGTACCGGAATTATGTTGCACACCAGAAATAAGCCAGAGTTCTTCTCCGTCAGCCTCGATGAATATCTCGAGTTCCCCACCACCAGCGATCACCCCTACTCCCTTTGATTTTCTTTTCTCGCCGGAGCAGACACCAACTACTAGCCCTAGCCCGACCAATATTCCGGATTTTTCATGCAACAGGCCTTATTTTGCTTTTGACCCATCACATCTTCTGGAAGCAAGTAACTTTCAGCGGGTGGAGATTGTCATTCAAGTGGCAGGGCCAAATCTTACTAATGCCTGCGGTCTCAACTTTCCAATCGCACAACGATTTATGAACCTTAGCGCAGTCAATACGCAGTCTGCGGCCTCACTTTGGTTTGTAACACTAGTTGAGGATGGTCCGCCTGTGTTCAGCAGCTCATCCTCCTTGGTGACAATTGAGGTAGTGAATAATGCACCAGCTTCAGCAGAGACGGGTAGTGTATCACCTTCACCATCCCCATCAAGTGGGGAGGATAGCCAAATATTATTCGCGGGCTCTGTCGTCTTTCATGTCACTGCATACATGAATTCGTTATCAATAGGTCTGGCTGAAGGATCTTACGTGGAGTACATCGACTCCCAGAACATTGTTCGCAGGATGAAGGAAGAGGGACATGAAGACATCGAATGGACTGGGATGATTACGGTGCCAAGAGTCATTGATGCGCGGGGGAGCACGGGAGATGCTAACGAAGCGCGGGGGATTACTGTAGGGGCAATAGGGGCTGCCAGTGCTGTAACGGCTATGATTGTCGGTATCGCAGTTCTTATTTTTAAGGACGGGATAGCAATGGCAACCAATGCCGATTCTGAATCAGATCCTCCCCTTGCGGAGATGGTGTAGCAGGAATGTATATGCGCTGGGTTACATGGTAGAATGACGTCGATACGTAACAGCGCTCATTTCCTAACTTAACTATTAAACGGATTAGATCCTCTTGTGCTCAAGTCCCTTTGCCATGTAGTCTAAAACATGAGCTAACTATCAAAATCAGTGATCACTCGGCTTCATCTACATTCCGATCGCAGGGAAGATTCAGTCGTTCCTCAGTCATCACCAAGTGAAAACAGAGAAAGAAAAGATAGAGAAAGTAACTGGATATTCAAATGATTATGGTCATGGGGCCAAATTATTCGTAAGGCAGGCGGGCAAAAGGGGGGAGATTTTGGGTATTTTACTGATTAGGATCTCGTCCTCGACGACCCCCTCTTCGCTCCCTCCTCGCAAGGAATCGACGTCACCATCGTCAGCCCGCACTCTCGCCCCTACCGAGGCCTCGCCGATGGCGGAACATCCGCGCTCGAACGAGCCACCCTGAAGAAGCACAACTACTACGGCCCTCCTTGCCGGTCCGAGGGCATCGAACTGCGCCCCTTGGCAATCGACGTTTATGGCCAGATCGACATCTCCGGCCTCCAGCTCCTCCAGGACATTGCCAACGGCACCGCCGCTAGGCGGGGAAAGCCTGCCTTCACGGAGTTTCGCGCGCTTCGTACAATGGTGTCAGCATTCGTGCAGCGGTATACTGCCGTCATGATCAACCAGCGCAAATTCTGCGCGGTTGAACCCCAATAGGTCCAGCCGGGGGTCACCATTTCCCCCTGATTAGGGATGTGGAGCGGCTACTTCCCGGTGCAAAGGTGGATAAAGGTAACGTCAAACTATTACCTGGGTTATGTGACTCATAACTCATAACCATCTCCGCAACCACCGTTCTTGTTTCGTCGAAGTCATCCATGAACAGCGATTGGAGGCTAGCGAGCACTTAGACAGAAAAGTAAACGTATTTTACTCAAGAAAACAGGTTGCGCACAGCAAATGCGGTTTCACTAGTTTAAATCAGCTACTTTCTCCGATTTAACAAGGAAGCCGAGTTTTCTCGTTACCGGCTATCAGAAGAGGCGCCAGTTACATACGAAAATCTCTAATGCTTGCTTCAGGATGTCATCATTATATAAAAACTACTCTGCAATTCTGATGTAGATGTGTCAATCCAAACAAGTACTGCCGAAATCCATTGACCGGATGTGTATCGCATGAATATGGGCTTTGAATATCTATATCAACAGTCTGGAATACTGATGGGCAGTATCTGCAAACATATTGCATTTCCTATTCGGCCACGGAGCAAACTACCGTTTCCTTGGACTAACCTTAATCGCATTTCACAAACATAGGAAAGCTCAATACCACGCACAAGCACTGGCGCATGGAAATTAGTGGCCAAGGGCTAGGTACTGATAGATGCGGTCGCAAGTGAATGAAATTCTATATTTAAAGTCCTCTTCGCTTAGAAAATCCCCAACACCGCCTATCGGTATGAAAATTCGACCCCACCAGGGAACTCGTCCAATGTTGCATCTCTGTAATACTATTTCACCATTCTCTGCAGCTTGCGGGAAAGCTCAATCCAGGGAGTAGATTTCTTAAAACTTGTAAAGGTTGTATCAAAAAAATAAATCCCGAAATATACACACATCCTGCTAAGCAATAATAGCTAGGTTCCCAGCATATAACCCAGTGTACAAAATTGCACTGCATCCTCCAGTTTTGTTGGCTGCAGCAGCAGTTCGGCTTTCATACATGAGAGCTTTCCAAATTGAGCATACGTAAGTACAAAGTGATGCAACCCTGCCAAGTAGTAGAAAATATGTTTTCCTGTGGACGTCACTCCATGCGCCTTTTGAACCATGTTTTCCATCTCTATATCGATTCGAAGTCAGAGAAAGAAAACAGAAAAGCATGTAGAGGCAGTCTTTCGAGCCCAGCGAGAAGAGATGGGTTGCACAGCAGCACTGACGACGCACACAGGGCCAATAGCAGCTTAATTTATTGAAACAATAATGATCTCTGGGATAAAGATCTGTGCAAGGTCAGTACAGGTTTATTCGAGAATTCTTAAAGCTTCTGCCAGCAGCAGTACTGTACCGTACAGTGTCCCCTAATTAGGAAGTTAGCAAAGCAGTGCATCAAGGAAGTCCCAGGCAATTGCCTGTGAGCATTGTACCACGTAGTGAATTATGTACATAGCATGCGTTCCGAAGCATGCTGTAGCTGCTGGGAAAAAGGAGTCCAGCTGCAATTACAAATATGTTCTTGTTGCCAAGCTGGAAATATAGTAGTATTTTTTGGCTTCATGCTGTCACGCTTGCTATGGTGATGAGAACCATGCGAGGGCGAAAGGCCATCCGTGAAGGTTGTATTCGGCGATAAATCGTGTGCGCTTGAAGTTCGTAAGGAGGCATACCGCAAAGGACAGGAGGACCGTGGTTTCAAATTGCTTGGTCGCCTGTTGATTAAAATGTTTTTTACACTTGTTGAGGTTATAGTTTACACTACAGCTTCTGTGTACAAAGAGTTGCAGAGAGAACAGCTTTGAAAGTCTTCGTTCATACCTGCAGCGTGGTATTTAATGACGCATGTGGTGGTTTTGAATACATATGCATAAATATGCACGCGTACTCACGAGACAGGGGCCCCCGCATGGCCTTTTTCCCATTTGTAGGGAGGGAAGGACTTGTTGAGGCGAGACTGATTGTTGAACAGCGTGTTGGATTTTTGGATTGCAGAAAAGAGCATAGCGGAAAGATACAGTCAATCGGAAGCAAGGGATCAATCCGAACTGGGCAGGAATGAATGTTCATATTTTTTCTGGGGGAGCGAGCGCAGTAGTGCAGTTGTGTAAATTTCATTTTTAGCTGCATCGGATAGATAGTGTATTCCGGTACAAGTTGTAAATCACAAGTTGTTTAGGAGGGCTGACGACATGAAGGATCATGCTAAGGCGTACTGATTTGAAAGAAAATCAGAAGTAACTGTAGTGATTCGGAATGGTGGGAGGTGTGGGGTATTAATGAGGATGTATTGCCAAACCGAGAAAGGTTTCAATTTAACTTGAAAAAACTGTTCACGAGTGGGGTGGCTTATCAGCCTAGTTTCGGAATTCCTAGAATGAATGCGTTTTGATGGATTTGGATTTATATTGTCAACTTTGATTGTGTTGCGAACAGTGCTGCGGAGAAAATGAAACGTCGGTGTCTGCACGCTAATGATAAGGTATGTGTAAGACAAGCAACATGAAAGAGCGTGTTCTTTTTGGGTCTAGGAGAATATGCGGAACACGTGATAAAGAGAAAAGCAGTCATTGATATGAAAGATATTAGATGGGGGCGCGGTTAATGATGAACGGGTAAAGGTTTAACTCATGAGACGGGTCGGCAATCGGGTAGTCGTGAATGTTTCGGGGAAAGAGAGTAAACTGTAAGTTGTATATGTTTGGCTCCTGGGCATACACAGGACTGGGATGAAGGTTGAGTTTTAGGCGTGTAAGGGTTAAAGTTGATTATGAAAGGCATGAACAGGGCAGTTAAAATAAAAACAAAAGCTGTGTGATGCACATGTAGCGACCAGTGCGGTAGTTGATGTGTGAATATGCGTGCCGCAGAATATTGAAGTCGGAGACACAATGTCAAGGGCAGAGAAGTGCGCTGTGCGCCAGTGGAAGGCAGGTTTGTGGCAATGAGAAGGTGATGATGTCCATGAAGAGACTGAGCGGATTTGTCTGGTGTAGGGATTTATTACATGCAGTACAGTACTGTACAGTACAGTACAATACTGAAGAATTTTATCACAGTACATACTATACTGTACAGTACAGTACTACTGTACAGTACAGTGCGATGCAATAAAACTGATTTGCGCAGTGTTGTTGTGGCCGAAGAACTGGAATTTAAATAGAGTTGAACCTCCTTGCTACGGTGCTGTAGGAGAATGACTGGAGATTACACAAGTATGTAGTAGGGAAGCTTGTATTTAATTAGATGAGGGCCGTTTGCTTGTTTTCAGGTAGAGTCTCTGTTTTTCAGCAAGCGGCACTCCGAGACTTAAATTTTCAGAAGATAAGTTCAGTACTGCACAGCACTATATTTTGATTTCATTAATACAGCGCTCCTCTGGTTTGAGTGACAATAAAATAGGGACCTCACATTTTGTTGACTTTATGCCTCGTAATTTATAAAGTTTCGGATTCAATTAAAACATGGGGCACAGTACAGTACTGTACAGCACTCGAAGTATTACATGCATAATTCGGCATTATTTCCAAGCTTAAACTTCATTGGATGTTTATATCACTTAGTGAAATTATCATGCAATATAGTAAAATTAAAATTGCTGAAACCTGTACTGTATTGCCTTTTCTCTATTTCGAACATAAATGATAATTCAAAGTGTGCGCTGTTTACCCCCGAAAAGCCTGCTGTATTACAACACTTAAACACCATTTCTTTTCTTTTGTCACCGTACCGTACTTTAGCACAGGTCTTGAACCATGGAATAGTAGATTCGGTATGATTCGATATGTGGTGTTGCTGGACAAAAAAAATAAAGCGGACCTGGGTCAACACGGTCCCTCATTGGCGCAACGCAAATTGATAATGTACAAAATAGCTTCTGGCTAAGGCTTTGCAGATGAATAGTACTAATCAAAAAAAACATCTTAAAGAGCTATGCAATAGTAGATTTTGCACTGCAGAGTAGTACACAGTTTTTCTTTTTGCTATCTTCTATAAAGTTGGAAATATTACAAAGTATTTTTAAAGTAAATTATAAAGTAGCTGGCAGGGTAATGATAGAATTAATTACCGCAAATTTTACGGTACAGTATCATTTTTGCGGCGAAAGAGAATATCTCTACGCTATGAAGCGAAAAAGCCATTTCGGTTTAGCTATTGCAGCCATCAATCGCACAGTTTCCTACATTGCGCCGGTATCCGCACAACTGCGATGCTCCTTTTGTGAAATCAACTAAACACCACTTGCTCTACCAGACATCGTGTCGTCATTCCTTATACCACTCCCTCCGCTTTGACCCTCCATACATTCCCGCCCTCCCGCTTCCCCCCTCCCTTCCGCCCGAGCACAACAAAAAAAACTTCTATTATGCACTGACTCCATCTCACAGCCTTGCTTAGCCCAACCTCCTCCGCTCACCCAATTCAACCACTATCAAACAACACGTTCAACCGCACTGATAACTATCCCCCCCCTGCAATCTCGTCAGAACACTTCACTTCACGCTCTTCGCCTGGTACATTCACAACCTGCAATCCCCGTTCCTCTTTAACAAATCACTTCCACACTTGTTCTCAACCACATCACACTCTCACACTCACCTGCAGGACTGCCTCCCCCCAACCTCAGCACTGTCTCCAATTACTAACCGATTGCTCACCCTCTTCTCCCCTTCTCCCCCCACTTGCACTGCCTCCATCTAAATCCTTCATGCTGCTTCTCGCTATCCACCCCATCCTATCCTAACCCCACAGCCTCCTCTGATCCAACAATCTCATTGATCCCCACTTCAGCAATCACAATGCCCCCTGCAGATCCCGACGCCCGTGACTTTGCACATTTGCGAGATATGTACAAGCGCTACATGCTCAATACAGTCGTCGCTCAGTGGCTTCTCCCCAGGGATTCCCCCTCCGATTATCAAGTCGTTCGCAAGGAGACAGCTGTTCAGACTTCCATATCCCCGTCTTCCGAACCGGATATCTCTCCAATCGACGCACCACAAGCCCCTTTCCCCACAAGTAATGACCTCATGTTCCTCGACCGCGTCCAAAACGGATTTGCCCTTGGCCACGTAAGTCTATCCCTTTTCACCAGTTGCTCGTGAAATCGCCTCCAACTATGCGCCTCTTTTCAGTACGGCCACATTCCCGAATACCCCTCCCTGTCGCATCAATATATACACTTACCTTGACATTTGAAATGCTGACATTGTTCCTCTTTTTCTCCTGCCCTTTTTTGGTCGCCTCCTGCTGGATCTATCCCGTGTGCTCTTTGTGCTAACCACGCCTGTCAGGTATGGGGACACATTGACACGGAGGAACATCCATACGCAGCCCTTGCCACGCGTGCGGGAAAAAAAGGCTGGGGCCGAGTTCGAAGTCGAAAGTTTGCCTCTGACGTCACTAATGACGACGCGCTAGAGTCTGTCGAGTACGTCTGGTTTGTCGACGATCGCGCCATTGTCATTCTGAGTAGGATTCCTCTTTCCCCGTCCAAGCGCAAGGTGCGAATATCCGAAGTCCTCTTCTTTGATCCAGTGAAACGCACAGATATTCCTCCGCAGCGTCCTGAGTTGGTTGTGCACACCCGTGAGCAGTCACAGTGCGTAGATTGTGTGAGGGAGATTTGCTGCTGTCCCAACAACATTGGTATTGCTCGAGGTTCACTGTCTGAGCTAAATGGCAGATGCACTGGTGGTGAGAATGCCTCGTCCTGTGGACCCGTTCCGCGGGTTCAGATGTCGTGGGAGCAACGCATGCGTATGGTTGCACATGGAAATAAGAGTGGTGTTCTGACTATTGTGTACAGCACACAGGTTGGAAAGTTTCCACGAATCATAGTGCACCAGGATTATGTTTCAAAATGTGCCAACCAGGATGATATAGCTTATCGTATCCAGCAACACCTGACAGAGCTCTTATCAAAGCTCCCGCGGCCCACTGAGAATGACATGCAAGTCCTTGCCCCGGATGCCCCAGTCGCAGAGCAGTCTGCCTTGCGGACGCAACCCTCCGCCCTTCCTCCCTCCGAAGACTGCGGCATGAGCTTCAATCAGGAGTTGTCAGGACAATCGCCGGTTAGTTTTACACCGTCGCCTCAGGGCATGGCTTCGCATGTGAAAGACGCCGAATGGCTCGAGACCTGCCCGCCCCAAGTGAAGCGAAGAATATCGGAGATCCCATCAAGACAGGGCGAGTGTGTAGAGAACAAGGATGATTCTTATCCAAAGCCAGCACCTATGTTTGACCTGAAAAATGGCAGTAGCCCCATTCAAAGCTCTCCAAAGCAGGACAATTGCAACTTGAGTTATGGAGCAACGTCAATACCGAACTTGCTTCCACCTGTGGAATCATTTCCTCAAAGTGCGCCCCTGAGCACTGTTTGCGGACCGGAGAAGGAAGGCGTGTACTGTCATTGCTCTGCTGAAGATATGCCAGATCCGTCACTTGCCCTCATCCTGAATTCAAGCAGAGACCGACCTTCGAAACCAACGACGGAGGTGAATTCATTCATCGATCCTGTCATAGAGAACCCAGTAGCAGCAAATCCCGCGAGTGGTTGCTCACTGGTTATCCCACCAGTCCCGAGACTGGGGCACACACCGCCCGCAGGTTTCTTGCGAGAAGATGATAAGCACGAAATTTCTGATATGTCCACTCGCGTTCGCTTTGGAAGCCAGAGTCCTGAAAGTGGGAAGGATGGAATTGGCGTATTTTCGACGTCCCCTTTGCCCCCTCCTCAGCCGCTACTGCCAGAGGAGCTGCCATCGAAACGACCCAGACTAGAAAATCTCCCCAAGTTTGAATCTGGGGTGCCTTTGGACCAGAGCTGGCATGTTGGTTTCGATGATCGTGAGAAGTTGCCATCATGGAATATGACGACGGCCCCGGAAAGGTCGTTGTCAGCTTTGAGTAGAGCACTAGGAGTCGCTCGCAGTCCCTCTCCGCTTGCATTGATTTCAAACATGCATAGCTCATCGCCCTCGCTGGCCCAGGCAGCACCCTCTGGGAATGGATCGAAACTTCCAAAGGCGACCAACCAAGAAGTAGACTTTCAGAGTCCGTTTGAGTCGATTCTCCCCGTTATAAACGAGGCTGATTTGGCTCCGCAAGAACAAAAGAAGGAGATCCTACCCACGATCAGCCCGGCAAAAAGAATAGCAAAAAGGGAGGCACCCGGTTCTGGAGCGAGGAGCAACATCCAGGGCAATACAATCGACAAAGCTGATGCTCCTAGTGGCGGCAGTGGTGTGTGCTGCGAGATTTGTGGAATAAGTTTTGCAAAGCGAAGTAATAAGTTGCGGCATATCCAGACTGTTCATAATCGCCTGAAACAGTTTGAATGCGACCTATGCGGAACCAAGTTTGGCCTGAAGGCAGATCTAGGGCGACATAGGCACCGAATCCACGAATTGCGAGCGTTTTGTTGTGAAAAGTGTGGAAAGAGCTTCGCGGAACGCAGTCAGCTTGAACTGCACATCCGCGTGACCCATGAAGAGGACTCACGTCCGTGGGAATGCGAACAGTGTGGGATCAGGTTTGGACGCAAGTCTTCACTAACACGACATGAGCAGACTGTCCATCAACAAGCGAGGTTCACATGCAGGTTCTGTGAGAAGTCGTATTCACAAAAGTTTGATGCAATTAGACACGAACGGAAGGTGCATGGTTTTAATGACAAGGCGAACAGATAACGAAGAGGGTAGGAGGAGATGCTAAACTTATCAGAAATAGCTTGTCAATATCTCACGGGAATCTAGCACTGCAAAGCGACTGCGCACACCGTAAGCCAGCTGAGGTTTGAAAAGAGGGAAATTCTCGACGTAAATGTGGAGGAATGTCCTAGCTTCGCAAGGGGCATCGCTGAATTTAGTGACGTGAATTACCAGGCTTGAAAGAGGTCCCTGCGGCCCAACTGCAGCCCAACTTCGGAGAATAGGTGAATGATTTTCTACTACGAGACAGGGGTGGTCAGGAGATCAGCGGATCATTTAATGCTGCTTAGCGATCTTGTGACTTGTGTGCAGGACCAAGCTTAGGAAAAAATCGGGATGGGCACTGTAGTTTCTGCCGCTGAACGAAATTTTTTGGCTAGGTATGTCGCGAAATTTGTTCACTGTGTGCAAAGTAGTAGAACTATATGCTCGCGAAGTGGCAGTGACTCGATATCCATCCACGACCTTGGTACCGGTTTCTTGCAAGTACCACAACCATGGCCATAATAAACCACCTGACCCCGGTGCTCGCGTCTAAGCCTGAGAGCCAGCACTGTCTGTTGAAGTCAAGCGTTCATCTAGGGCAAAACGGGTCTCGCTCCACTTCCTGGTCGCGGTACAGAAACTGTTGTGCAATTATGCGACACTCAAATATTTGAAGCAGGAGCTTGTTACGATCGCAGTCCGTCGCAAAACTACCGTACTGTACAGTACATACAATACATGCACAGTACTGTAATTGTAACGTCCTACCGTACGCAGGTACAGTATTCCTTTTATTTCCCTCGTTTGCTGCCACATTTCTGGGAACATACCACAGAGGACCTGGCATTGATCAGCATCGAGCATTTATGTTGCAAACTTTTTTGATTATTGCAAAATAAGGCGCACCTGTACAGTATAAATAACGTAAATATTCTCCTCCCATACCAAACGATTTTCTTTATCATACTGTACTTTGCCAGTCAGGAAATAAAGTTTCATGACTTTTTCCAAACTTCCGACTGTCGCTTCGAAGTACTCCAGAAGATCACCCAAAACAGTTGTACCCTTAAGAGTAATCTGGCCAGAGATTTCAAGTCGTAAAGCCACAGCATGGCAATATTGTTATTGTACCACTGACAGTCGACGATCGTTGATTTCGTTGAACAGTCAGGCGGCCTGTCAGGCCTCAACCTGGCGCACTTCCGAACTAAAAGCCCTTGCTCAACTGATTGTACACACGTGTACTACCACGTGTACTCATCGACCTTATGGTGCTCTTGTAGACTGCAGTACTCTTCTATGCAAAGTAAGAAACTCGGAGTTTCATTTTCTTGAGGAAACATGCTCGCTGATAACCAGTCAACTTGTATGACAGAGTGCGGGGCGCGGGGCGTTGCGGTGCGGAGTAGGCGGGGGACGGGGAGGAAAAACGCAGCGTTGCTACTCTACAGCGTGATGCACTTTACTTCCCTTAGGCGAGGGGGTAGAGGGTATTGATGGCGCAAGTAAAGTTCAGAAGCCCCGGCAGCGGCTCTGATGGAGATACTGTCTCCTCCTGAGGTATGCAAGGAGCGCTGCGGTCAAGAAAAACCGAAAACCAGCTGTTGAAACGACCCCTAATTGGGGCAGCTAGTCAGGGTGGAATAACACTCTAGTGCTCTTCCATCCCGCCAGGACAAGCGGGTAGGCGTCGACAACTGAAACTGCCTCTATGGTCGTCAGTAGCCTCAGTAGCCTCATAACCAGATGCAGTGTGATCCACAGGTTGATGGGATGCTTGAGAATGCCAGTACTCATGACATCATGTAGCTTAGAAAGGCTGGTCTTCTTCGTGAAGGCATTTTGTAATGAATTCGGAGGGAACCTGAGCAACGTTATCGAGCTATTCTTTGCGTGAGGTCCCTCGAAACGCAGAGATATCATTCAGTAAGCGCTTTCCAGACACCGTAGTCAACCTAGTGATAATATCAAAAAAGGAAGAATCTGTCATCAGCATGATGGTTCCCTTTTCTTGGTTGAAGAGCAGATATCATGCGCTACGATCAATGGCCAATCGAGGCAAGCTGAAAACGCATTAACTTCAGCTGTAAGTCCAGATCTAGTGACTCGACACAAGAGCCAAAGTGAACTATAGCTGCTTGGTCTTTGGAATCCTTCATCAACACAATCATACGAAGTTGAGAGATTAGATCGTTGTTGAACGCAAAACAAGCGTCTGCGAATGCAAAGATTTGCAAGGTATTTATTTCTAATTGACGATAAAGTAGTACATGTTCTATCTTCAGTAGAGCAGCAGCATAATCCATCAGCTTTCGTCCTTCGTTTTCTTTTTTTCTGCTTTGCAAGGGGCGAGTCTTTTGGCGAGAAAAGATAGACCTGATCGTATCGGTTTTGCAACGTATGCGACCTGTCGTGGTTGAAGACCACGTCATCAGCAGGCATTGATGCGCGACAGGTAATAGACTTTGGCGCAAACGTATGACATGCTTTGCAAAGAGCAAATATATACTTTATTACTTCTAAATTATCCTCTGAACAAGCTCTAGGCTTAGACTTCTTAAGTAGATTAATGAGTTATTGAGAACTGAGGTGGCGAAAACGCTTATAGTGTAGTTTCTCTGTTACTGTCGAGTGCGTTCCTTTTTTGTCTCTGCCCTTTTCCCCTCTCTAGTAGGAGAGGTTCGAGTCCATGAATTTGTTTAGAACACACCCTTGCAGGTCATCTCTACCTTGCGTAATAAATAACAAAATATAACTCACAGCCTTGCGGGCTGGTCGTCAAGCTCGCTCGTCCGGAGTTCTCGCCATTGTCGTCACCGTCTCTATCTGTAAGCCTATGAGCTTACAGCGGGGGTGTTTTAAGCCTACTGAATCCACGGTTCATGTGGTGGAGTTTTCTTCCGGTCCCTTTCTCGCTTGAGTGGGCAATTGGTTCAGCCATTGCCAGGAGTCGTCCGTCGAGCAGAAGCCGCAGTTCTTTGTAGTGCGGACTTGTCGACATACAACAAAGATATACATGCAACAAAGCGGAACGCATTTTAGTGTAAAAAAATATATCGCAAGAAAAGAAAACAAGCAAAACTCTAAAAAGGTAGCATCGCGCAAGGCTTACAACATTGGTGTACAGCCTGAACCACATGTTTCAAATTCCCACAACTCTATTTACAGCCATACTATCTCGAATTATCGACTACACCACTTCTTTGTGGTCTTTACCCTTGGATAAGATAGAAATAAACGACTTGTTCGGTGTTCCTTTAGTAAACACATCTGAAATGTTACCTGCTCCACGTACAAAACCAACTTCAGATATTCCAAATTTGTTATACAACTCTCTTGCAGCGACCATATAGATCATCAGACGGCATTCAGTCGTTCCGGAGGAGCTAGTGATGACATCGAATAATTGCTTTGAACCAGTAAGAATTGGAATGGATATTTTCTTTCTATAAATGAACTACAAATCATCCCGAAGCATGAAATATGAAGCAAATCCATCTGTAAAGCGAAAATTTATCCACCCAATATAGAGCGCTCAAACCTTTTTGATTTGCGACTAGAATAGTCGAGAATATGGCATTTATTGCCATATTCGCATAGAAGGATTATGAATCCGAGTCGAGATGTAAGGTCAGTGTTTGCACCAAAAGATTCATATGTATAGACACGGATATGTTAGGAATTCTAATCAAGGGGTAGGTATAAAAGAATAAAATCGTTGCGTTTGACCTTTCGGACTTCCTTGTTCAATTGAGTGATGGAATTAAGAGTAATTTTTCCTGCTGTCGCTTGTGCAACTTGTTCATTATATATGGTCTAGTGTGAGTGAAACATGCTAACGCGGCTCTAGGATTTCGAAATTTGTCCAAAGAAGCGTCTTTCTGGGGCGATAATTAGCTTATATATGTATTATTTCTGGCTTTTCTCGATTTGAATTTCATCATATTTGATTTTTAAACCAAAAAGGTTTATTTTATCCCACTCCCGAGGCTTAGATTCGAGATCAATGCTGATTTAGTCCGTAAGGTTGACGAAATAAGGGCTTCAAGCTCCCAGCGAATCATTGACGTAGAGATATTCTGATTCTCAAATTTCTTCCAAATATATATAGATGGATCTCCACACGAAGGGAACAGGCCTATATTTTCCTGTAGGTATTTACGAATAGTGTGCAACCAGTAGTCTCCGCAATCATACGGACCATATAACGGACGTCGAAGCTTCAAGATCTCATCTGACTTGAGACTGAAACATTCCAGGTATTTCATACGCGGGTGCAAGTATACCTCACGTTTCAGGATATCTTTTCTTTGAAGATAAGCCTGGCTTATGTCATTGCTGAACACTATAATTATCTTCACTTCAGCAAATGAGACGATTAAGAGGGTTAACTTTTGCTGCATAACCGCCCTTCCCTATATGTATCTGGCCTTTGGATTTTGTGTGATTTACCTGGAATGTTCAATACCAATACAAATCTGTCACACAGTACGTTAGGATCCTCTATGACATCTTCTTTCTTAACAAAATCAAAGACCTGCCTATTTATAAGCCCCTGCACCTCTTGCTCTATGTATTTATTGAATTCTTGGCTATTAGCTCTGGAATCATTATGCTGAAGTGCCTCGGTGATGAATGACTCAGAAATGATAAACTAATTGATTTCAAGTGGTTCATGTTGAACCTCTTGTCTGGAGACGACAGCACATAGATCACAATGGCGTCGTCAATTGCATTCAATGAATTTACGACTCTTGGAGCATTAATGTCCTGGGTTGAACTCTGTTTTGTTCCTGGTTCAACGATATCCATGCATCCAGGAGCTCCTACCCTCACATTCATGTTGTTTTGGTATTTATTGACCCTATCAATTGACAATTGTACATCTTTTACTTTAACCTCCATTATCAAGGTCATCAAAACAACATCACGAACAGGAAATGGACCCTTACACCCAGAAGAACCACATCTCTAGACCAACAAGTTTCCGGCGATCCTAATTTCAGCCATTTTAGCGCTTGACATCCTGCTTCCCATTGCCTGACTCAATCTATTTGAGGGAATTGTGCGCAAAATTTCTTTCCGTGTCTCTTCCATGGCTACCATCCTCCCAACTTGTGCTGGCATCTCTGTTAATACGAGGAGAGTTCGAGGCATGACTCTGAAGACAAGTGGTACAAGGCTTTTTTGTTCCGCAGTATCATTGAGGGCTTTCAGAAAGGTTTCTAAAGGAGCATAATTGCTCATGCTTGGGTTCTCAGATTTGACCTTGCGACAGATCCTTCTCCGGAAAGCATAGCACGTTTTCCCTACACCCAGAGAATTACGGCTATCAACTCCTGCTAGCGTCAGCTTGATTCTGGCGCAAATGCAGTAGTTTTTGAAACTGAAAGCTTTGAAATTAGGGCCTTCGTCTGCGTGTATTTCTAGCGGATGTACAATATAACGAGTTGGCCATATACTGAAGTAGGTTTTTTATACTTTATCTGCTGTCTCACTGGAAAGGAAGGCAGCAGCGTTTAAATTAGTCTATTTTCAACAATGTGCAGGACTGTATCACCCGCGACAGAAAAAAGACCAAATTTTAATGTCCTATTGAATAAAATATCCTCTTTTAGCAAGGTGACACGGAATCTACTCGGTTTTTCGCTCAAAAGTTGGAATATACCACATGTAGCTTCAATTTATTGTAGCTTCATTAGCTTTTCTTTTGAAGATTTTTACGGATATGACCAGCAAAGAAAAGAAAAAAGCCGTTGGGACTCTGAATGATAGAAGTGTCGATTATCCTTGCGGAGCTCTTCAACAGAAAATAGTACCTCACTCTTCGCACTCCAGACGATATATAAGTGACCGTTCCGTCTGGTAAGATTTATTTCACAATTACCGGCGTTTTATACAATTTAGTGGTCCAGCAGGTTAATGGTTACTTCGAAATTGTCCGAAAATTCAAAAACCACGATTACACTCACGTTTAAATCCATCATTTCGGCATCAAAAGACAAGAATGACCCTTTATTAACTGTAATCAGGATATCAATGAATCCCATCCCTCCGAATTTATTATTGCCAAATTTTTAGACACGATGGCCACCACCATCTTTGGGCACGAATGGAATATTCATAGCGTTACAATATGCCTTGACTTGTTTAAGGTATCTAAATGATTTATTGGCGTCTTTTTTTGCACAGGCACCGTGAAAAAAGTTTTCCATCTGACGTTTGCTAGGGAAAGTTCAAAGTATGAATCTTTCTCTGTAAGTATAGTTGAAAAATGATCATGCACCGTGTCAAATCCTTCGAGAGATGTATCCCGACTGAAAACTTCAGTGTTTGACCTATCGTTCAGAAAGCTAGTCTGGACTTCGGAGGGGTTTCTAGTCGATGAAACTGTACCGATATGGTTGATATAAATTTTTGCAGAGGATCTTGAGACGTTTAGTGGCTGACTAGATTACTTGAAGAGGTGATTATTCTCAACGAAGCTAAAGCCTCCGGCTATGGAGAGCGGATTGTAAGACACTCGCTATTTCCGGGCATCAATGATTCATTTACAATTTCTTGAGGACGGTTTACGAGAGCAACGTCCCTGTCCGTTATAGAGCACATTTGAAATGCCACTATTCAGAAAAACGACGCTAACTTCATCATTTCGGTCAAATTTCACAAATATATTCCTCTTAAATATCTCATCCTTTAATCGGGCGATCTAGGCCTCTTTAATCAGATGCAACTAGGCTTTCAAATCACCATAAAGCTTTTGAAAGTTCAGGCTGAATGTACCCACTCTGCCAGGAGGGTCTGTAGCCCATGTATAAGTGGCGACAGCAAAGGACAAGTACTTGACTTTATGTGCATCTCCTCTGTGAACAACATGGACCTGACGTGATAGTTTTGTGACGATGTTGTACAGCACTGTATAAATGCTCAAGAGATGCGGCTGTATTAATTCCTTCGTTAACGTAATTGTTCATACGGAGTGATTTAAGGGAACTATGGACCCTTTTAAGCCTTACTGGAGAGCTGTATTCTCTTTCGATCTGATCCACAGCCTGCTGAAATGTCTAAGCATAAACTTCGACGCAGTCTAATTAGAAATGTTTAGAATTTACGCGTAGTATGTTGTGCAAGAAATGCATTCTCTCAGTCGGAGAAAGATTTTAATCGCGGATAGTCTGTCGATACTCGTCAACGAATTCTTGACAACACACTCAAATATCCTCTGAAAAATTCCGTTCATTATCACGGATATTCATTGGAAAATTACGAGCCATTTTCTATGAACCTATACTGTTCGTCGAGGTATAAGATTTCCTATTTAAGGCTGAGCTTGATAGTTCTTCAGCAGTTGGATTTCTGCGATAAGCTACAATGAAACCTCTAACAATATCGATTTATGCATTCACATAATCCTCATTACCGTACAGATTCGTTACGAGGGTCTTAATGATTCTCCGAGACAAGTACAACACTAAATATGCACCGCAGTTATCCAGAAAATTCCGAAGTTCAGCGTACAAGGCGAGAACAGAGCAAAGTTCCTTTCCAAAGATTGTAGCAGGGGGAATAAATCTGCGACTGATCGAATTACATTCGCTCCGACCATGGATTCATTCTACGCAAGAATAAGGATAGTAGTAATGAATCAGCTCTGAATACCGCTCACAGAAGATAAATGAATTCGTAGTTGGAATGGATTGTTTTGGCAGTTTATGTCTCCTGAAGGGTCTTGGTTTCTCATATTTGGGCAGCCTTTGCTTCAAATCTGCGATTTATAGCTCAAACCTTGCTATAAAAACCATCTTTAGAAGATGCTCCAAATGCGTAAGCAAAAATTAGACTGTAAGTTCTCGTTGAAACTACTTGAAAGTTGGCGTTGAATAGAGGAAAAATTATCGTGTCTGGCCGCAAAGTACAACAAAACATCAGAATATGCCACCCAGTTGACACTCAAAGCTCCCGTTATAGAAGCCTGCGACCCCCACAGTCGGAGACCGTTTATCCCAAGGTTTGAATTCAGCAGCATTAGAAAAGCGCTGATTGAAGCCCATAAACCCCCTCTCTGAGAGACAGGGACTCTAAACAGCTCCTCACAGGAGGACTAAAGTATAAGGCGCAGAAGGTAAGTTGCCTTTGTCTATCCAACGACTAACTGTGCACCCTTATTCTTTGTTTTAAGTTGCCACCTGATCGTTTACAGGACTCTCTCACGATACGTACAGTTGAAGACTTAGCCAAATTTCCTCCCTGGATGCGGGTGGCTGATGGTTTAACAGTACATGGTGCCCTGTGCCCCTTAAAGTTCCCCTTTAAATCTCCCTTTATTTATGCTCAACTTGTAGGGTGATAGCACCCAGAACTGATTCCGGAATGTAGAGTCTCTTGGACAAAAGGAAAGTACAGACCGCCGGCATTGATAACAATGTGGCTCCCTTTCCCAACAGTGGGATGTTTTGATGGTACTGTCGAGTGCGTTTCTTTTTTTGTCTCTGTCCTTTTTCCCTCTCTAAGAGAGATTCAAGTCCATGAACTTACACGTAGCACTGCCTTGCAGGTCACCTTTACTTTGCCTAACAAATAACAGAATATAACGTACAAAAAAGCGAAACACTAAAAAGGTAGCATCGCGCAAGGCTTACGGCATTGATTTAATGCCTGTACCACACGTTCCACGTGAAAAACTTCTATTTTCGTGTGTGTATCTCGGATTTATGCCAATGAAACGTGGAATCACTGAGTTACGAGGGTGTTTACATTGATTTTGCGATCGCAATGAGTAGGACTGGATTGAGTAAGGGTATGATGCTTCATAAGAGCATGAGGACTGTTTATGAATATGTGGCAAATGAAATCAACGCGGCTGGATATTGGATGGCATTTGATCAATAAGCAATAAGTTTAAGACAGGAAGGACTCAAAGAAAATTGGAAGGACTCAAATTAGGCAAGCTAGAGATCTACGATGTGTGAGCTATCATAGGTGTACATTATTTACTCTGTAATACAGTTCTGAGATCCTAATTTACAAGTTTCACTCGAAAGATTCCCCGTATGCCAGGCCTGTTCCACCAAGTCTGCAGTAGAGGAATGAAATGTCTGCGTCGGATGACTTTGTTGGGCCGATGGAGAGGCTCGGCAAAGATGTATCAAGGCAACTTATGAAGGCGGTAGCTACACTGAGTGAAAGCAACGCAACAAAAAGAGTTGTAAAAGGGAGCGCTGCTGGGGATAAATAGTCTCCCTAAGAATCAGGTACCCGGTACGACCAGGACCTCAGAAACGAACCGAGGCTTGACGCCAGCCATTTCCATCCAATTTATGCTGCATGCCAACCCAGGTTGGGGAACGATATCCGGTATCAGTCCCATTTTCCTAGGACAGGGACCCCTCTTGATGGCAGATATACCACAATATGCGGAGTACGAAAGGTTCGCTTCCCGAGATTTGGAGAAGGGATGTCGAACTGGCGTCTAAAAAGAGTTGAAAGAAGGGCATTAATTGAGAGCGGAGGAACGCAGGGCAGTGTTATCGTCGGCTTCTTTGATTTGGCGAGGATCAGATTCGAAAAAGTTGTTTCATCGTTAATTTATTGTAGCTAAGCAAACATTGGTGAAAAAGATCTGTCTGAATGGATTCTTTGGCCTAATTTGCGGAAAGAACTCAGGAACGAGACCAATGTATATAATTAGACCTGTGAAAGGGCTTCAAGCATCTACATATATCCCTTTCAATGTGAGATTGGTTTATTTTCCATTACAAAAACCAATACTTCCAATGTGTAGCACTCTAGTTCTGGTTGAGAGGATCCTCGCTATGGTCCAAGTAGTTAATAGAACCGTTTTTAAAAGAAAAATACAGGAGAGTTTCCATGTCTTGGCATGTATCGACGATTTTTTGCCATTTCTTCCCCTAGGGGATCTTATCCACAATTCATTGGCTGCATTTTCTGCGCGGCTTCGCTAGTAATTTCAAGCCTCATTCAAGCGCTTGGACTATATAGAAAAGCGAGAGAAGTCTATGGGGCAAGTACAACAAATGTTGTCTATCTGAGAATAGGAATAGAAAGTATGGAGATGAAATTCATTGTCATGACAGAGAAGATATACAAGATCTAGAGCGTAGCCTCTAAGCTGCGTGGTTTGGAAGAAAGTGGAGTTTGTAGCAGATTTTAGCTAAATTTTGCGGGGTAGATTTAGCCTCGATCTTTACACTGGGACATGAGCGCTCGAAAGCCCATAGATTTACGTGGGTGCATTAGTCTCAGTCATCAGATTTTGCGAGACCTTCGCAAGTGGAGATCACTAAGAGAGACGGAGCGTTCCGAGAGACGTATGCTCTACTTCGGACCAGAGGTTACGTTTCACACGGATGCCGCCGATCTAGGATATGGGAATACTCTAGTCGCTAGCAATCCAGGGCCTGGAATAGATGGAGAATGACACAACAAGCGAATCGGTGAATCCCTCTTAGAGAGTGGTATTTAAACGTCTAATGGCGCCTTCATCTCAGCCGAGACGTAAACGCAGCAACTGCGGCCGTATCTGCAGGTCTACGCGTATTAATCGAGGCGACAAGCCGTAGTCAAACTTGTTTAACACGTATTGAATCCATTCGGGGCGGATTGAGATGTTTTGATAACCGAGAATATTTTTCAATATTCGTAATTACCGCATCATCCAGATACTTGCAATGTTGACTGCCGCAGCTGTGACTGCCACAGAGGCCATTTTTTCACCTGTGTGGGGCTGCTCACGGCAGAAAGAGAAGCGATAATTCTACATGTCAGCAGCATATTACCCCCACAATAATTCATTGCCGAACGTCAAGTAAAGGTCAGGCTCACCGGCGTCCTATGTCCTCGTTTCGGTTCTTGTTTCACTTGATTCGGCTCACAGTCGGTGGGAGGAGGCAGAATTTCCCCAGCGAAATATCTGGTGTGGCCTGACCGCTACGAAGCTCCCTGCCAGAATTTTAAATTTGTGCTGCTAGACGCATGGACAGAGAAGGGGGAAATAAAACGGGGACCCGGGCGGATAAACGTTGCTATAGCCAAAATTGCCGTTGGCAAAGTTTCTCCAGAGGCGGAAGTTGGGAGTCAAGTCCAGTGTGGGGTGTTAAGCGCACACAGGCAGATCAAGGTAGAACTGTGGTTGAAATTTTGGTTGAGGCTGGCTGGATTAAGCCGGCCGCTCCAAACCAGGGTTTATATAGAACTGAAGATAGCTACAATAGCTACAAACGAAAGGAAAATGCAGTCTAACAGTAGCGAATTCAAAGGTGTTCCCGTAAAACAGCCCTGACGGTATCGTAAGTAGCGCTCTCAGAATTGTAGTCGGCACGAGTGACATACTCTGACAAGATGTAAGAAGTACATTGGTCCAGGTAGCATGGGATAGCAAGGCGACTTTTGATTGGTAAAGCAATGCTATAATATCCCATTGTGCAACTCGCCCGTAACTATTCCAAGTGTACCAATGGGGTCAAACGCTGTGTTCAGAACTGTAAGGAAGGTGTAATGACAGCGAAGTGCCTAGTAGCCCTGGTTGCAAGGTTACCAGTGGTTTGAATGTACAGTACAGTAGATGCAGTAAATTCGTGTAAAGCTGTAAGGTCTGTGAAGTGAAATACAACATTTATAGCCAACACTGGGGTGGCTGTTTAATCTGGGGCTCTGGTTGCCAGGTAGGTATAAATACTAGTTAGCCAGGTTAGGGTTATCCAAGACGGCGAGGTGAGTGAAGCTAGGGTCAGCCAAGTAAGGGAGATCCAAGTTAGAGATAAGTAAATTAGACACTTGGCCCAATAGGTGCCTTTCACCTGCGAAAATATGAGGTACAATTCGGGGGCCGAGTGGTCCAGATTGCAAGCCTCCTCGGGAGGTTATACAGTACCCGGAATAATAGTGGGCGACAAGCGAAAATTTCCCTTACTGTACAGTACAGTGCCTGCTGGTTAGAAGTGAATCAAATCATAAAAAGATCATCAAAATCAGCTCTGACGATGGCAGTACAGTGCGAGTGCCAATTGCACTACATCCTGCACTATCCAACAATGCTTTACACTATTATTCATTACTGATACACCGGGAGGGCGTTAATCTTCGCACTGAGTCGGCACTGGAGCATACACAGAGCAAGTTTTGTTAGGTTTACCAGTTGAGGTCCGATTACCTCTTTTTGGGCGGGCGCCTCAAAGCAGTTCTGATATGGCTGGTACTTTCTTTGGAATTTCAACTGCACTCCTGTCTGTATCTTTCTGGGTGTTGTTTGACCCCATTCCTGCCCCAGTGTCCGCTTCCCCCGCTAATGTTTGACGTGGCCATCGCTTTGCTCTAGACAGGACCCCACTTTTGCGGGAACGTTATTGGAGATCTGTGTGTAAGCAGACCGCAGATTTATGCGCATGATACGTGGAATCGCTGAATTGAAAGGCACTTTAAATTAATTTGACGAGCGCGCTGTGTAGGAATGATCCTACTGCTCCGTCGGCCGCTTATGACTCTTCAGCACATGTTAGATCGCAGACACTACATGCGGTCGACGATGCGGTCATACTTTTCGCTTTCCTACCCTCCCCCAGGCTCCGATGCGCATGCCTCTATCTTTCCTGTAGAATGAAGAACTTTCAACTGTATCGTGAAACTTGGTACAGAAAAACTTCGACAAGATTCCATCCGGACGTTTTCATTAAATTAAACTCAGCAACTCAGCGCAAATCCGAGGAAACCCGCCTTAAGACTCTCCAAGAATCTCTCTGGCTTTTGGAGTGACTGGAGAAGGAATAAAATGGCCGTATAAGCCCTACAGTTTTCGGGATTAGTCTGTTTACGAGACTTCCTTTCGGTGCTAGGGTATTTTATTTGATACAGATATTTTTGGAAGCGCTCTGAGATGATGCTTGGCCTTATTTTGGGCATTTCTGGTCGTAAAGATAAAATGTTTCAGCTCTGGTCGAGTAAGCAATTCCTCAGTGACTTTCCACGAGACCCAGAGAAGTAGGTGCTTGTAGTTGACAGAGATAGTTGTATCCGAGAGTTAATTCATGGAATTTATTGTTGTATCCATCGGAACTACATATGTGTATCTTGGGTTGATCGAGTTCGAACATTAATGAAATATCTTGATCTATTATGTCAGTTTGGAAATCAAAAAAGTGTTCGTCGAGCGACATGTGCACTGAAGCTGCACCTATATACGGAACGATTCATCAAGCAATACGAAGCGTCCATTATTTACGCGAAGCTTCGGTTCAATACCAAAGAAGTCACAGCAGCGTAGGTAGCCGACTAAAACTGACGGCGTTGAAGCTGCTTCGTTATCCGATATGATTACTTGGATAGAATTCTGATTAAATGGTGCTGCTTTTTTGGATATCAAAATATTTCAATTCTAATGATGGTGCTGTTTATCGTTTAGCACGGTAAGAGTAGTACTGCACTAGAAAAAAATTTAGGCAACACAAATTTAACTCGTTCCGTGCGTCTTCTTGTGTTCAAAGGCCAAAGTTGCCGAGGTGTAGTCATTGACTCCCTCTGGAAATACCATACAGTCTTCCCTCAAAACTCCACGCAACAGTAAATCACCTCCTCTGTTAATGTTAGCATTTGGTCATCTCCTCCGTATGTGATCTTCAAGTGAACTTAAACACTCATAATGTACTACAGATGCAGTATCCCATTACTTTTGCTGTCGATAGACTGAGTTACAGTGAAAAATTACAAAAAAAGAAAAGGAAGGGTTGAATAAACAGAAAAATGTTCGCCATAGTACGCGGCAACGCGGTGGAGCCTTGCAACTCGGTGTTTAAAGTCAAATTCTACACAAGGGACTGTTTCATACTAGACCCAGGAAAGAAAACACTTCCAGCTAATGAAGAATAATGATGTTTCCACAAGCTATATCCGGATGAGTAATGCAATGGGAATGTATAATTTCAAGCTCGGCTTTGGGGTTTTATAAGATAGATTACACCTGTTTCTCAGACGTGATCGCGTTCCTAGTGCCATACATCGATTTGTCCAGGACAGAGCTTTCACAGTGTACTCCGCAGTGATTGCATCGCGAAGGACCCCTGGCGTTTACGTCCCAGTGCTACCAGCTTACACTGAGGAAAAGATCAATTACGAGGACAGCATCATGTCAAATGAAAATTGTACGGTGTGGAAAGCAATACTGGAGGGTACACGTGTAGTAGTAGTGAAAACCCCTGCTTGTATTCGGAATCTCGCCGCAGAGATTTTCGATCCTATCAAACTCAACAAGACCGTTGGTGAGAAGGCAACTAAGCTACTGTGAATTTAAAATTGAAAAGAAAAGCAGAATGGTGCTTGCGGGCGACTCTGAAAAAAAACGACAGCTTTTTCTTTTGTGGGCTTATTTGTGTGTTGATAAAAATGTTGAATTGGGTCTTCTCTTTACCAACTCTAGCCGTCTAGCACCATCTAGACTTGTCTCCCGAGGAAAACAAGATTCCTAAACTGGCCACCTAGTGTGTGCCCTTCGCGGGCCATATTACTACACATAGTATCCATAAATATATAAATTACAAGTCATCTATGGAACTAGTGGACCAGAAAGATCTGACGTAAAATGTAACCCAAAAATATCTAAGGGAAATAAGAAGCGGAACAAAATATTCGTAGGACGATACAACTGACGATTTTTACGGTAAATATGAGCGCGAATGCGTACTTTGATAGGCGACACACACTAGCGTGTGCTTTTAGTTTCAAATTTACCTCTCTTTCTCCCATACTATGTCCGCTACTGAATCTCAGATCATAGAACACACTGCTCAAAACGAGGACCTAATTCCAGTTGGCGTATTTCTTTTCTATCACACTTACCTAGTAAAATCATTTCGTCAGGGGTTCTGGCCACCGATAGGGTTTTAATAAAATTTTAATTTCCTATAAGGCATATGTAGCAGTAAAGTGAAATAGTTTGGAGTTCATTTTATACTTTACATATTTCTTCTGGGAATTATAATAACTTTCTTGTAACTGATATTCCGGCTCAGAAAGATGGACAGAAACCGTGTAGTATGCACTGAAATCTGTCGTGAGTCTACCCAATTGGCACTTCAGATGCGTCTTTACAAACCTTGTTGGCTACGAAGGCAATCATCTTAGTTTTATTCTGGAATACTAATTCTCGAATTAAGTGTAAATTGAATCCCAAAACTCTATAAGCATGAGTTTTAGGTTTTTTCCATCAGTTTGATATCATTTTATTGCAAGTAGAATGGAGATTAATGAAAAAGTAACGTTTTTCAGGCTGAGAGTAGAAAAAAAGCTCAACGAATCAGGTTTAGTTTCATTATTTTCGGTTCAAAGCATCGTTGCATAGAAAATGCTCATGATTGCAAGATGAATTGCCTTTTGGACCGCGTTTGCATCGATGTCTCTATTTTAGGGTCAAACTGGGTGGTTAACCTTAAAATAAATGACTATGATATCCGTTGCTGTGATTAAAATGCTTATCTGTCCTGTTGTCTCGCAGTAACACTTATATAATCTTGAAAGTAATATTAAGCGTAGCTTGTAGCTTTTGCTTGTTAGAAAACACATGAGAAGGCTGTTCTAGTATTATAGCCTCAGTTAATTCGATCAGACTAACTTTAATTTTGTTTGCGAAGTGCATTTGTGCCTTGATCATAACTGATCTCTCTCAGAATAAATCCATAACTTTAGCCCATGTAGGATACGAAATGTTTTACACACGAATACTGAAAGGATTTGATCGGCTAAGTAAATGGTCAAGCAAGATTGGTGAAGGCACCATGTATAAGCTTATTAAAGGCTTCCTCATGAGCAGCGATCGAATCAAAAATTTCGCTTAAATATAGTTGCGATGCGAAATATTTGTGGCTCGATCATATTAATAACCGCATCAAATTGTTGATATGCTGAAAGATTTCATAAATGAGCCCTATTTTTGTGCCCGGCGTGGAAATGAACAGACCCAGGTTCTCTGACGGGCGTCTAGAGTAGGCAGCTTCAGGAGTGTAGTAGTCTTTAGCCATTTTTCCAACTATACCATGAGTAACTTTGGCGTTAGCGATAGGTAGAAAATTAATCGTCGCACAAGAGAAGTAAAAGTGCTGAAGAAACTGCTACAAAATGAGAGCGAGCGGGAGGTCGATTAATTAGAGAATTTAGTTGAAAAAAACGATGTATACTGCAGCGTATAGTAGGCGAGGAATAGGGATGAAAAAAGAAGCGTTGAAACTTCAAAACGTGTCGCACCTTACTTCCCCTTCGGCGGAGGGCGGTGGAGAGCTCGCCAGGCGCAAAATTAAAGTAGAAAAGCGCGACCTCATCGATGCAAATACTCTAAAGAAGAGCTTGAACTGCATTGGGGCTAAAGGAATTGAAGTCCCCAAAATTGCCGATTTCCGCACTATGCACCGAAAATAGAAATACCAATTTGGTGAACTTTAAATTGTCCAGAATATACTTTCAATGCACGAAATTAAAGGCCTGACAGTACAAGATCTGAAAGAAAATATGCTCGTCTACGATTTGTACTCTGAAATACCCCAAAACTAAAATAGTCGCCTCAGCCATGAACATGAATTACCAGATGTTGCTTGATGAAAAATTCATGGTTTCATCCGATGAAGAGTTTACCCAATCATGATTTCATATCTTATACATAAAATAGTGTAATCATGAAGAATGTAGAATTATTTTAAAACCAGTGTGTAATGTATTTGGAGCTACAACCTAGGTGACAATGCACAAAAATCTGGCGCACCTCCGATTCATTGTCAATCCCTGCCAGAAAAATCACATGATTACATTAAAAGTCTTCGAGCTTTCGGTATTTCTGCATCAGCATGAAAGTACGTGGAAACATTAGAGATGTGAGGCAATTTTCATTAGAACACGATTTTTGTACGTGAAGGTATGAAAATTAGTGAGTTTAGCAAGACATGTAAACTAAAATTCGTCATTTTTGGCTTCGAAAATGGTTAGGTGAGTACTATTGTATTTTATTCTGCCGCTATAGGGTAGAAGACTGCTACAGCACCACAGCACGATTTCGATCAGTCAAATATTCAAAAAAAGAACTCCATAGCCCTTGGAAATCCCGCTAATGCACTCGGAAAGTACAGCGACCTCGGCCCCCACAGTGAAACATTCCAATAAATCTCCCCTTTAACATTTATACCCGGAGAGAATCCAAAGTTACTTCCTCAAAGGCACTTTAAACGATTAAAGCCTCCTTTACAGGTAACACAGAAAAAGGAGCCCTTACTTCAAGGCGAAAAAATGCAACTCTAAAATTGCGCAATCAGAAATCGCACTTCCTATATTAAGAAAATATGTACCTTTTTATATTTCATTGAAACTTCCATCGCTTCGACCCCCCTGTAAGCGTGCACAATCACAAAAGAGAATACACATTTTACAATTGCAATCAAATCAAAACATGTCTTGTTCCCTATTTTTTGTGCTCTTTCTTTGCGACTATCCACTGCACGGAGCTCGAGTGCCCATGAATTAAGTTTTATGTCGCTAGAAGGTGAGGTAACTCCCTGCTTTTGTATGAAACAGTAAAGTATATTTCGAGAGCTTTAAATCGTTAAAATGGAATTGCTGAAAACGCCCTGCTGTATGTAACTCTTGAAGTAAAGATATTAGAATACTATGTATTATTATTTATGCACCAGAATCAACTTACCGTTCAATTCTACTGGGCCAAAATGACTGTTGGGTTCTGGAAAGCGTACGACCGTTCCTCAATCGCACGAAAACCACCGTACACTATGCGTGTCGTAGTATTGGCCGAACCTAAATAACACTGTTCCTTTGAAAAATCGTAACATCTAAATGGTAACCTAATTCTTTCTGTATACCTGATTTTCTCATGTATCCGTTCTCTGCGCCCTCTAAGTCTCATAGAGAACCCCAAGCATTCCACATGGGTGACACGGCGCACCACAAGTTCTTTCACCTTGTTACAGGCCTTGTGCAGGATCCCTGGGCTAAAAAGCTCGGCAGGCCACGCAACTTTGATTTCCAGAACATTAATCCCATCACCAACAGGCAATTGATCTTCCTTGAATCAAAAAACTGTGAACAGCAAAACTTCAACTGGAAACAGCTTCATTCCTGTCTCCTCAAATTACCATACAGAATACTCATGAAACGGGCAAAAGAACAGTCTCTATCAATAATCCCATCCTTAACCGGTCCACATACTTCCTGTTCCTCTTCAGAATCATCCAAAAGCTCCTATTCCCCCGCTTCTGCTTTTCTCCATGCGGTGCCGAAATAATTTGAGTATCCGTAGCTATAAAAAAGCAGTAAGCAACAGAAATAAAAACAAAAAAAAGAGAAGAAAAGGAACCTACTTTTTCCAAAGCTCACTGCGACACTCAAATCGTTATTGCAGACCCTGAAGATGTCGATGCCACTTTCATGAAAGAGAGGATATATTTTTTGACAATTACAACGGTTTCCAACACGGTGATTTTGCTATTTTGCTCCACGGGGCTAGATTTATTTTTTGAGTCGGGGCATGGTGCTCACCTTGGAAGGTAAGTGGTGGCCACATGAATGTTTTTTACTTTACTCTATATATAACAATTTTAATGCTTAGGATGGTCTATTTGTTATCAACCAAGTAGAGTGTTTCTGTTTCCCGGCAAATGTAGTTTACTATCTCCCGCCAAACTTTTCTCCCTTTTTTGGGCGAGGTTTTTGATTTGTTTAAATGGCGCCGGGGATAAAACAAGGACTTGTTTAATGTTGGCAATGTAATTCCTGGGCTCCAAAAAGTATAGTTTGAACTAAGCTGTATGCTGCATTTTGTGCAGTATGCAAAAAAGGCACACTATAATTAATATATTTCTCTGTAGCTGTTCAAGGATTGATATTCTAGTCTAGTACATGTTTTGTAATGCGTTAAAGTTACAAAGATACATAAAATTTATTTATTTATATTTTACTGTCCTGTAGTGTAGCTATTCTTTCCCTACTACTAATTCCATTCTACGTAGTCTATATTTCTCTATCCTATTGTAATTTTAGCGATTCCTGTTAGCTTCGTTATAACTTCAGGGTCAGTAGGACTGTGCCCAGGACCATCCGCTAGGGCGTTTAGGTAGTAGTTAGTAGATGTAATTGAGAAAGTCGACGGCATCTACTGCCTATAAAAGGCCTTGCTGCCTTGGGCACTGGAGTAAAACAGCATAAAAAATTTTATTCTCAACATATTTAACTGGTCTACAGTGACGAGAAAGTCTACTGTTTTTTCAGGCCCGCCGCTAACGCCGCCGGTCTGCTTTTTATCTCTTGAAATTTCATGACATAATGGACTACTACTCTATTTATAGGCATTTTAATTTCCATGCTAAAGACTGTGTTGTACAGTGCAGTACTTAGTAAAATATATAATACTGCATACAGAACTGTATTGTACAGCATTATACTAGGTATGATAGTAAAATAGATCTATACCTCAGTTATTGATGAAATACAGATTTATCGATCTATACGCAACTGAAACATTCTCTTTATTTCTACGTACATACAACTAAGTGATTGCCATAACAGTTAATGAATTGTAGACATTAAAATATATGCAATTTTACGCAAAAAAATACCTTCTACACGTAAAGATACATTTTACTGTAAAACTCAAGCTGACTTAGTTTCTGCATCAGATGGGTAGTATGGTGTGGAACGGACCCTCAACTGTACTTCTATATGCTTCCGACGATTATCCCGGTACTTGGCTTGAGCTCCAGCCCTCTTCAATGCCGCCACCTCACCAATCTTTTGAAGGCGATTTTTCAACTTGACCAAAAAAACTTGGTCGCTAGCCCGTAAAGCGTGCCACCCTACATGCATATTAGTCACCCCCAAACAGCAACGGAAGAAAGTGGCATAAAACTTCCCGTTCCACCTAAAAATGTGAGATAAAACGCCCCAGAGACTACACAGACGGCCAAAAAAAATTTAACGATTATTCTGTCGCTGGCATCAGTCTTATTAAAAAAGTGCTCATCCCAGGTTAACTCGCTGCTGAGGGGCTTCTTTTTCGGGTGAAACATTCTAATAATCTCCATAGGCCCTTGATACCCTTTGTCAGCGTGCACTGCCCACATATTTTCGAAAGCTTCCGCCCCAATTCCAAAATCAGTTTCAATCTTGACAATCAGTTTTCCCCAGCTCCTCCTCATGCCAATTCAGATTCTTATGGAAAATATTTATGTCAGAAAACGACCCCGGGTACAACGGAGAATATCCAATTGCTATGCCTGTCGGAAGAACTGAAACCTCCACTTTTAAACTGTACAACTTGTGTCTTCCAGAGAAATATTTCTTCGCTTCCTGCAAGGTACCACTCGGCCGGCTACACTTCTGGAAGGTGACTCATGTAGCGTAACGGGCGTACAGAAAGTTCTGAAATTGCATTTCACTCCACCGTAGTTTCTCAAAAGTCCAGTGCTCACAAATACCACTTACACACAAGCGGTAAATCTCCGGTGAAAGCATAGCAATAAAAGCCGAAACTGTACGCTCGAACGTGGGTACACTTATGCCGAATGCCTTGCCCACGAAATACCAAGCACCCCCATGTTTCAACAAAGTAAGAGTCATGAATAAAATGTCTTTGCCCGTAAACTGGGATCAATGGTCGCTCCCTACGTTATAATTGGCTGAAATTAAATGCGAAAATGTCCCCAGATCGACTGAAACTCTTGTGCCGTAATGTTGGTCATTTCAAAGATGTTTTGGGAGCCGCCACCATTGTAATATGATTTGAAAATTGGGGCATCTCTTTCTGTCTCGTCATCAGAGTGGGGGCGATCGCGTGTGGAGTTATGGCTTTTGAGATCTTTACAGCGTTCTTCCGCCGCTTCCACAAGCATTGCCAGCCCGCCGGTTGCTTGAGAGGCAGTGAATGTCGAGTGGGTTGCGGGCATGGTAGTTGAGTTGGTGTGTGTTTAATTTGGCGTAGGAAGGAGTGAACTGTCGGGTGTGTGGTGGTGGGCTGCGGTAGTTCAACTCTGAATTGTTTTGGTGAGAATATAGGTTGGAGAAAAGGCGGATATTGATCGATTTCGTATGAAGTTCTAAACTTCCGAAAAGACCGCCTAATTTGGGAAGGGATTGAGGTTCTGTGTAATTACTGAGTCATAAAAATTTTACTATTTTTTCAATCAACTGTTGTTTTCTTTGAATACCATTTCTTTGTACTTTCAGTGTCTTTTTGCATTTATTTTTATGATACTGAAGTACGGCTTTTATTTAATGTTAATATAATTATTCTTGTATTTCCTCAACAACTGTGTGAGCGATCTAGTACTATGCAGTGCGAAAGTATGCTGGAGTTGCGCAAATACTGTACTGTACTTAATGATACCCAGTACAGTACTGTGTTAATTACAGTACAGTACTGTGCAGTTCTGTACATATTTTAATCTTTTCTCATTTATCACTAAGATATCACAGTGATAAATGGGTGTAATTGTTCAACACTTTGAAATCACTAAAAATATTAATTTTGAGTCGAGTCGCTAAGTTCTGCGTGTTGCGGGGCACGACATATTGTATGCGCCGCACATGGGGATCAAGTAGCGTAGCTAAGTTTCTGATATAAACGGGCCTTGACTCTCCCAGTAGAACATCCGCTGCGGGACGCGACAGCTACCGCGTATTTCTCTATGATTGGATGATGTCTCAGAAGGTGAACCTAGCGAGTCAAAAGTCAGCGACACAAAATTCCATCCTAACCTCGATCATCCCGGCAGGACTCGCCAGGAATGGAAGTCACTTTCGCGGCTAGGTCCCTCTTCTTCCGCTTGTCTACTGCAGTGGCAACGGCTTGCGCTTTCTGCGCTCCCATTGACACATAATTTTATGTACAGGGCGGAGTGCAGTATTCTGTAATTTACTCTACCGTATGTGGTATGGTATAAAGTACTGTACAGTAAATGTACTGTAAAGAACTGTACTACACTGCGAGTTCAGTACTGTACTGGACAGTACATACACTGCCGCCTATAATTATAAAGCACCCCCCCAGAATGCGGGAGTATCAGCTATACACGTATATTTTTAAAAAGTAGTACCGGATATGAATTCAGCGCCCTCTTAAGCGATGGACACCGAGGAAGTTTTGTACAGTTAATGCAATTGTAGTGCAAAAAGTATAAAAATGTCAATTTGGGGGCAACTATAACTATAAAGCACCTTCACTAAACTCAGCATACCAGGGCCTTCACGAGCTTCGCAGCCACTTTATTCACACAGAAATAATGAGTAGCTCCTCCGGAACGCTCAAGCACCTCGATACACCTATTCGGCAATGAACAAAGTAGAGAATTAACAACAGAACTGGGCATTTCACTCCAACATTGTTTTACACAATTAATAAGCTCTTCAACTGACCCAAACTGCCTTGCATGCGCTTATAAATTTCTTACTTTCCATCCCCCAAACATTCTCTGTCGGATTCAAGTCGGGAGACCACGCGAGCCAGTACACTAGACGAATTCCATTCTACGAAACCACTCCCTTGAGTCTTGACTCACATGGATGGGAGCATTTTCTTGTTGATATGTCCAATATAACGGCATAAAATTTTCCGTAATGGAAGCAAGTGCTCCTTTATCAGCTTCAGATTGGTCTTTGTGATTTGTCTTCCATTCAAAACAACCACATCTGTCTTCCTAAAGGAAGACAGATGTCTTCCTAAAGGAAGTACTGTACTGTATCTTGAAAGCAGCAACTCGATGAAAGGCTCGCCGATAAACTTGTCCAAGATTCGCACTACAAAAAGTTATATTTCCGCCTCCAAAACCTGGGATTTACTACATGTCCTGTAAAAATGCCTGCAAGACGCGCAATTAGAAGTTGTTAAATATAACACCATAAACAAAGAAAGAGTAGTTTAAATTGGAAAAAATCTATGTCAGAACCCGAAACACGGATCAAGAAGCTGTTATTTCTCCAAAATCGCCTTTTTTCTCTCTCTTCCGAAGCCGAGATTCACATCGATAAAATTGTTTCGGGGATCAAATGTCTGTTCATATGTTATTCGCCTCAGTCTAGACGCAACTATTTACTGGTAGCGATAAATGGTAAATTAGAGCCACAAAATAATGTTGAAATATTTTGAGCCATTTCCGGGAACATGCTTTTGGAAAGAAAGGTTCGCCGAAACTTTTATGTCTAAATTATGCTAGCGTTAAAATAGCTGTAAGTTGCCAAACAAGAAATAGATATATTGTAGTAACCATTACACTTTAAAAATGTTTATGCCCAAAAATCGTAGTGTGATAATTCAGAACTCAAAATAAGCAACATTTTTATGGTTTTTCTTGACATCAAATTTTATTATTCTTTTAACTGTATTAGGAGGATGAAAATGAAGTTCTGTTCACAAAAAGGAAGTTTTATCGACTAAAAGTGATCATCACTGCGTTTTCTGTCGTGAAAATGTAAACAGAAAAGGCTCTATAGATCGCTTTCTGTGATAATGACACAAAACATCTGCATTTCATATAACATATATTCATATGATAAATTGAATGGATTGCAAAGTTGACACTCCGAGAAAAAGAACTTCCGACAAAACTATTTTGATGCATCTCAATTTAAATTTGTAACAAATTTACGATAACTGTAACAAAGTTACGATCCACTCACACTAATTTTTATTTCATATTTAAGGCTCTCATTAGTTGCATTCATTTTGTTTGAGATTATTACGTTCATAGGCATTGTATGTTTAGCTCGCTTACACTGCATAGAGGTTTTATCTGAGACTTCTGTATATAAGGTACCTCATTGCCATAAACTTGAAGAAGATGCGAATTTAAATACTGTGAACAACTTTTCAATGGCTTCAACATCGAATATTACTGTATTAACATTTACTTTTTCTTTTCAGAGCCTTATGAGGGAGGGCTCAAGTCAATCTACTAGTTCTTCCTCATTTAGACGACGATTCATTTCTCTCTTTAGATTATAATCTGCTTTGGTTTGTTTCAAGGCTTGGCTTCACATACCCGAAAGAAGGGAAAGCGGAATGGTACTTTTCTATCTTTTCCGAGCACTGAATTTCTTGAAAGAAAAGGATCTGAATCCATAAATTGCACAATTGCTGGTTGCGACGAGAAAAAATTTCGTGAGTGGTCATGGAAAGTGATTGATTGTTTCGAAACACTAATCTGATAAGTTTTATTTTAATTTTCTTTGTGAGATTTATTCGTAAATCAACTGATTCTTTCTGATGAGTCAGTCAAATCGACTCCGACATCCTGCCGTTTCTCGAATGGATTTGGTTGCCGATGAAATTTTGATTACCCTGTTAATGATCCCAGAGAGTTCGATACTTGCTGGTACTCACATGGGCTGCATTCCTCAGGTCTACCACATGAAATTGCGGTGAGCATTGTGAGTGGCGATAGTGCATGGTTTAGCGGATCATTTTCATGCGGAATTCATCCTGCTTTCAACATTTATAGGATGAACCTGAAGATGCAGTTGTCAGATCGTGAAATGGTTGCTGCATATAAGAGTTATCCAGACTCTACATGTCTCCTTTTACCAACCTCCCACATAGATGCCCGAATTTTTTCGAAGAATCCGGGCAAGAAATGAAGTTGCGAATAGCCTGATAAAGCAGTTTAAGGTGTTGTAGATTCCACTAAGGCATAGGTAGTACCTGTACTGAAACTTTTTTATCGCAGTTTCACGTTTGTAAACGTTTTGTCCAGTAATTGTTCGAAAGCGGATATTATTTGTTTGATTTGAAGTTTTAAAACAAAAATTCTAGTTTTAAAGCAATACTTCGGTTTAAATTTTATAAATGTTGATTTTTACTTGAAAATTTTCTATAGAATGGGCAATAAGTATTTCATCGCACTTACTATCCGCTTGAAATCCAACGCAATGTGCTTTTCTGTAATCCTTTCAGGGTCTCTGACTGGAAACTTTTTCTCTGGTGTCTTTTGTTATATTTGAAAGCATCTAGTTCTTTGTTATATTTGAAAGCATCTAGTTCTTAGGGTGGAAGCTTGTGTGTCCCAAGAAATTTTTTTAATTTTTCACCGGTAGAATAGCACGGCTCCGAACGCAAGTTGGTATTTTACTTCGATGATCCCGCATCCTCTTAAAACCAACCACACGATTAGCCCTTTCGAAAATACCGAAATTTTCATCTTTTGATACACTGCTCCCCATCATACCGCCGTTAATTCATGCATTTGCCAACTTAAAATTGCAATAAGTAATGTTACAAACTCTATTATAGCTCAACTTGTCATCTTCCATCTCGCCGCTGGTAATCCTGTCACTTCAAATCCTGCAGCAGAAAAAAGTCTTGGTGCTCATCCCGCCAGTGAATTCCCGATGCTACTCACCCTGCCGATTCCCACCATGAGCCTGCCAATCTCCCCGCTTTTTATCACTTCACCGGCAATCCTTACAGCGCCAATACCGCCGGTGCCCTTAATGCCACTTCTAATACCGCCATTGCCCACCTCCGAACTTTTTATCCCATCGTTAATCATTCCAATACCTATAGTCTGACTACAACCAATATATTTAGTGCAAATAAAATCATTGCCAGTCCCGCCGCCATCAGTTTCGCAATTTTGTATCCTGGTGCTACCGATCTGGCCACTGCTTATTCTGATACTGTCCACCCCACCGTAGCCCATCTAAAAATTGATCATCTCGTCTCTGTTCTTCCCATCACCCCCAATCGGGTTATGGCCCGTGGCCCTAGTGCAAAAAAACACAACTACCAATCCAGCCATTTCTCTTTCCCCACTTTTAATCTGCGAGAGGATACTTCACAGGCCGCAACGGTGCTATTTTTATAATTTGAGCTAAATTTACTTCAGGTACGACCCCTGCATTTCACATCGCGACAAGTTTCATGATAAACGCGAAAAAAAGCTCAAAAGCTTCTTCTTTGCATAGCAATACGATTTATTCCTCCACATTGTCGCAAGATCAGTTAACGCCAATGTTTCAGAGCGGAATCTCAAAAAGGCTCTTTTCGCACAAGTAGTGAGTATTCAATGCACATAATACCTCTTGATATACTCAAAATAATGAAAACCCATTTGTAAGAAAAAAGTTTTTCGATTGCTCGAATCGCATTGTATCCCAAACAATGCTACTTTTTAAGGTACGGTTGAAAAATTAATTGAGAGATAAGTGTTATCAGATGATATTTTTCAAGAAATCAACATCAAATTGATTTTTTTTTCTCCTGAAAGAAACGGAAAAGAGGCAACAAACCCACAAATTATCATCTTATAGCAATAATGTCTGGCTTTCTGTGGTGAAAAGAGCTTAGAAAAGCTCTAAGTTCGCAAAGATCTTTAGACACCAATAAAAACTGATAAAAAGCGATCAATCATTTGGAATAGAAAATGTCGTGGAATCCAAAAGTTCAAGCTTCTTAGATAAGGAGAGTATGAAGATGAATTAATGCCTTGTTTTTTTGGCTCCAATAAGAAAAGATGGTAATATGAAAGGAAGTACCCTGATTTTGAAGAGTATCGAATACAGATAGACCTATGAAAAGCATCTACATAGGCTAGATGCTTAAATAAATTCGGATATCAGCAACCGCAGGCTCGACTGGGATGAAAATCTTCCAGAGCCATAGCAATAGAGATATAGTAGGAGTAGTTTAAGAATTAACATGCAGGAGAAAAAGCAGCTGGTCGCAGTGCTCGAATTGATGGCTAGAAATATATAGGAGTACATCTTTGGTCCCCTATTATTGAATTCAGTTATACGGGATAACAATGCAGCCAGCAGCAAAAGATAATCACTAATGGGGAAATGATGAGTAAATAATTTGAAGATAAAGAGAGTATCATGACAAAAACGAAGAAACATGGGGAGATCTGTGTGTGTGACTTGCGGCTGTAGACACGATTGTCTGAGACATTCTCCTGGAGCAGATTTACGGAACCCGTCTATTTGACTGCCGGTAACGATCCAATGTTTCTGCAAATTTTTCACCTCCTCTCCAACCGCTCACTCATTGGCACCTACCTGTGTGGTGCCGCATTAAAATTGCCTTTCCTTCCTATCGAGCTGTAACTGTATTCATGTGATAACTCCTGAAAAAATTTTCTGCAGTATACAGGGAGTAAGAGCCATTCCAATATAGTTTGCCTCTCCTGAGCCTCATTTATGTCAAACAATGCAGATGAATTATTTGTGATCAAAAAAACCTCACAGAATGGCAATTTAATGCTCCTTTATCCTCATTCACCCTGAACAGAGCTGCTTTCTTTCAGATGCCACACTATATGAATATTGAGCCTCCGAAGACAAAGGGCCACCGCCTTACTGAAAATATCACAGATTCATCCACCTTCTCCAACAAAAAAACGAACTTTCGCTATCTCCTTCTCAGTCTCTATTCTTACTTGTGCTATTGGCCAATAATTTTTTTGATTAACAAATTAATTAAAAACAAAACATTTGCATCAAAGTATCTGATTTTATGTCCGTTTATCACAATTTGGGTTTTCAAAGTCAAGAGTACCTCCGCTGTCTTGAGTAGAAGGCCAATATGAAATAACTAAGTGAAATAATTTCTGGTCCACATTTCTTTAAGATCCTTGTAACTTTATTCCATAGACAAAAGATCAGCACGTATGACATTATTGTATGCGGTTTTGGTCATAGTATCCGTGGTAAGATCAATACATGTACGCAACCATGGCTTAAGTATATATTTTATATCTTTGCATAAATTGAATCAACACCCGCCAACTATAGAGCAGTTGCATAGCCTTTTAACGATACAAATATTGCAAATTACAGTCTTTTTTATGAATTTGGCGGACTCTAGACCCATTAAGGAAAATATTAGGCCATTGCAAGTAGTAAATGTTTCATAAGTTAAGTAGTGCATCCTTTTTGAGCTGAAAAGGACAAGAAATTATTCTAATTCGCACCTATATGCCTGTCATTTATTATTTGGTGCAGCCAATGTATACTACAAAATTATCGAGGGAGGCGCCTGCAACATGTACTGGTGCAGCATATTATGATGCTCTGGACCTCAAAAATCTTTGCTGTAATGTAGAAACGAGGTTCATTCTAAAATGCACAACAATTTAGATGACTTCCTGGGAAAAATATCTTAAATTCGAATATAGAAGGAAATAAGTATGGATTAAAGTCTTCAGACATCATTTGTCGTCGAGATTTATCCTCTACGAGCTGTGCGACAGAAGAAGATGTTATGTGTCTAGATTCAAAGCTTTGCGCAAACTAGAGAAGAGTAAGTTGGGAATCTCCGCATTATACATAAATAAAATTTTGAGAGAAATTATGATACTGAAAAGTTCCGAGGCTTGCGTTGTGGAAAGAACTCTCGAAAGGCATATTTCATCAGTAATCTAACGCGTTTAGGCCTATGTAAGCTATCCTACGAGGATACGAATATTTATAGAGCTTTCCAGAAATATGAAGTCTAGATTAGGAGAGAGTAAAGTAATATACAAACATTCAATCCCTTTTTGAGAAGCTTTCCGTCCCAAATTTTGCCATGTTTTGGAAATATTAAGTAATTGCCGTTCTACGGGAACGGAACAGATATGAATAAAGAATAAAAACATTTGGGAAACAAAGATTAATTGGTAGTAATTTACTAAATCTGGGCGTAAATTTAGTAGTGTAAAAACTTACAATGTGGTAATAAATAGGTCAGAAAACTTTTAATTAGAAAAAGTATACCTTGAATCTCTGGGGAAAACATATTTATATACTTGAAGAAAAATTTCCAATAAAATTAGAGACGACGTTTTCACCGATATATGTAAAATTTTCGTATGTAATTCATATATTTGTAAGGGAAATTTCTTTGATAATGACTACTGCAGTGAAGGTAGAACATTAAATGATTGCAAATAAATTTCAAGTCAATTCAAGTTATGAAGGAATAAAACGCAATGGTTTACTATCATAACTTTTGTCCAGGTCTTAATATGGAAGTTTGAGAGATAGGCTAAGAAATATTTTAAAAAAATTTGTCATGTAAATATCTAGCTCATGAAAGTGCATAAAGCAATTTATTATAAACGTTGCAGTTACAAGGAACCGTGTAATGATTGCGGTGAAGGAGAGATAAAATTTTATGAGGGTGAGATGAATTCATTAAAAACGTTGGCTGAGATTTCCCTTTCCATTGGTAAACTTAAGTTTACCATTTCCGTCTCCTGATATCACGAAAGGCCAGTTTAATTTATAAAAAGGAATTTCTTAGTTAGATTATTTTAAAAAAATACTCAAGATATTGCAAAAAAAATTAACTTGCATATATGTTTTAGAACAATAAAAGGAGGGGCCCTGAAAATTTTTAATCAAATCAATTTTGCTAATTTTACCGTAAGAGTACTGCAATTGAGTTTTTGAGCCGAATAGAAAGTAGCTGGGAGTCTATTCAACGAGCAAGCGGTAGTGGAGGTGGATATCAACGCGGAATTTCGCTGAACAGGAATGGTCTGCACCTTGTAGTATTGATCCTTGGCTCTGTTGGCACCGAACGCGACACTTCCATGATCAAAAAAGACGAACCGGAGTGTCACGCTCAGATTATAGAGATTGTAATGGGAACGCTCCTAAAAACTTATGTTATTTGGGTTACTTATCAGATTAAGAGAAATCATAATATTTTTTAGCAGCTGCGTAAACTTAGGCCAAATACCGTTTCGCCTCAGCTAAAAGGTAGCTTAAGTCGAATATTAAATCAATGTAAGCCCTGTTTCAATGAAAAGTGTGCTTCTAATTTCTCAAAATCACTCTGCAGGCACCTGACTGAAGCAAAAAACACAGGACGCTCAGGTAGTCTCACCAATTATCTCCGTTCGTACCACATGAAATAAATCAGAAGATATGGACGCCGAAGGTCAGACCGGAAATTATCTTTCAAAATGCTCAAACAACTCCGGTCTTCACAGTTTTGAGACAAGGCCATAGTTACTCAGCAATAGCCGATGTGATATCTTTGAAATAGTTACAATATCATACTTTTTGCCGGCAAAAGCTAGCACTAGTATATTTATTTTTATTTCGAACCTTTTTCGTTTCATATTGCAAGAAACACATGACCTCCTCGAGTTTGTAATAAAAACTATTGGCTTTTTACGAGCCAAATATTTGTTCAGTTGTATCAAGAAATCTCCATTTATGAAATGGATAAAGCTTTTCATGGTGCCCAAATTCACAAGCTACAGATTTGGTATTAGTAAGCACAAGTGGTGACCTTGTGCAACTAGGTAGAGTGCAGTATAAATTAACCTTATTGAAAAATTACTGCCCGACTTTTACACAAGTTCTTGGGAATGAGAAAAATATAATTTAATCTACAATCGGAAACCTATCAGTTTTCTTAACATGTAAATTAGCGATAAACCTTCTATATTGAGAATTTGTCCAAATATTCGTGATTCTTGATACATAACGGATAACACTAAAAGCGACAATACCCAGCTACCTGTAAAAATTCTGAAGTATTTGTCATACATTTTGTAACGATTTTCAGTAAAACACTTCAATTGTAAGTTGAGAATAGTATGGTGAAGAAATGTTTATATTATGAATTCGTTTAGGGTGTAGTTGAGCTAAATTGTACGGACGGACTAAATTGAAATCAAGAAAGCTCAAAATAAATTTATCTGTGATAGAGATTCAAATTACAAGATCAAATCAGAATAGATTCAATATTTACCCGAATGTATAAGCTCTCGTAGGATCGGCCATACATTTAAACTTAGGTAATATTAATGCAGATAGTAGGATTTTCAAAAAAACAAGGGTATTAAACTAATATTCAGCTTACTTTAAGCGAATAAGATATTTAAATGATGGATTTTGAGAGCTATATATGGCAGCGGTAGATATGGGAAGAATCGGGAAATATCATTTATGCAAGGGGAATATTAGAATTTAAAGCTCAAAATTAGAAAGCAGAATTATCTATATCATGCAGAGAAAATAAGCATTTTGGTTTATGAAAGTGGAAGCGGGAAAATGTTATATTAAAACATCTGAAATATCTCCTACGGTACATTTAATTCGGTACTTTAGACATGGTGTCAGTTTAAGTATAAAAACATTTTCTACTGAACACCATTTTATGTCTCAGATTTCTGTGATTGAACCCGTAAGAATCTTGTAACTATTTGACAAAGTATTTGGAGCAATAAAATGATTATGGGAGCTAGAAAGAGAACATTAATTATTTTATAATTGAAAACGAATCCATTTCATAAGCTCAAGTACTTTGTTAAGCCATTACCAAAAAAAATAGTCCCGTTAATGGAAATTTGAACACATCTGGGGAATTCAAGCGGGATATTCAACGATGGTGATTTTAGGAATGATAAAGCAGAGGAATAAATGAAAAATGTATGCTTTGTTAAAATATGTACGACAAGGGAATTTTATGGTCTATTAGAATGAACTGGGATATCTATCTGGAATAAAAAATGAGTAATTACATTTAAACTTTTCCCATAACTTCAGAAAATTTATAAACTTTTTAGAAGGCTTCTTTATTTTTTCGGGTCATTCAAAGAAAAATACTGAAATCGGAGGATGAGTTGAATGAAATAGCACATATTTTATTTGGACAGCAATAATAAAAAAATCTGCAGCAATGGTTATGGCCTAAAATTTGATATTGAATCAAGTTTGAAAGATTAAATTGTGATTGTTAGGGCATAATATGAATTAATATTTACATTAAACTGGGCTTCTAACTACTGGTATACATGATTAGGATAGAATTTTGCTGGAATGATTCAGGAGAGTGTTTCGAAAAAAAGCCACACAATTCAACATGTTCTGTAGTGATTTTAGTAATAGAGAAAGCGTCTGAGTCCAAGTTGGATGGATATTTGTTTTTGAATGAGTCATTGCGTAGAAGCTTTTCTGCCAAATATTTTCTGATGTAATTTCGCCTGGGATATGTATCTTTTCATTCTTAAGAATATTATTAAAAAGACAAAATTTGAATTTCTCATATCCGAGCGTCTGAGTAACCACTAATGGTAATGAGAACTTAGATGACCAATGAAATATGAAACACGGCCAAACGAAAGAACAATGAAAGATTATGGCCTGGTTCTCAGCGAAGCATTTTTATTGAAAAGTGGAGCTTTTATACGTTTTTGTTCATCTGAAAATTTGTATTTATTTCTTTAACAGAGCGAAGACATAGTTTATGTAAGTAAAAACATGATACAAATGAATAAATGTACATCAAATAGTATTTCAAAAATATTTAAAGGGTCAGCACTAATCTCAAAAATACTGTAATTCATCCCAGTTAAAAAAACTAATTTGCAATTAAAGAAATATTTTAGTCTTTATTGGTGAAAATTGAACCTTTTTTGATAGTAGAATGTGCTCCAAAATGCTTTTTTTCAACACCGATGTATTTATCAGTAAAGTTTTATGTTTCTCTGATGACATTTGAAGATTTACTCAGAGTTAATCTATTACTTGACCGTAGAGGTGATTTATATGAGGCAGAAGTCTCAAATCGTATTAAAATTGGAACTAATATTTTCCCATCGACTAAACCTGGATACTTCACAACATAGTACCTTAGTAAGCTCTTTTGGAGCCGAATATTGATTTATAAGTTGGGATTAGTTTTCTGATAACTTTTTTTGATGGAAAAATGATATCATGATAGGCAGAAATAAGTAATTACAAGAGGATTGATATTTATCGTTTCCTTATTGCTAAATTTTCGTGAGCTGATGAATTAAACACCCTATTTATGTCTAATATGTACTATTTTATCTAAATATGGTTTTAAAGGCTTTCAAATAAGACCTTTTATCCATAGGAAGCTAAGTTAATCCTTAGAGGTTTCAATACTATTATATATGCCTTCATGGTACGACATTTTCTTAAGAAAAGGCTTCAACTGGAGGCTTTTATTTCTATTGGTGACTGTAAAATATTTTGAAACAACCAGTGGTGCCCTTTTGTTTTTTCACCAAAATTAACAGTAACATTGATCAATTTGTATATTTTTTGGTGCATAGGCTTTCTAATGAAGCCAGAGTCAGTTCTTTTACTACTCAATACTCTTATATTATGCAATTTTTGGATTAAATACCAAATGAAAGTATAGAAATAATTTCATTTGTATTAAAGTAAACTTTTTGATCCATTGACTCGGGTATTGTGAATAGTCAGTGCACCATCGGACAAAAATACGAATTTTGTTGAATTTTTTCATCACATCAAACCTTAGAAGGTCTTAATGAAGCGATAGTATTTATTTGGTCCCTAATTTCGTATGGAAAGTGGTTATAGCTGATATATCTTGATAAATGAGGAGAATGAGAACTATATGGGCCTTATCGATTCTTTTTGCACCTATCTGGAATATTTTGACTTTTTTGAATGACTTACCATACATTTTACAACATTGTGTAAATAAAATATAGAGCATACTGTAAGTAAAAGATAAAACTTCAAAGAAATCACTGAAATTCTCTGAGTCGAAAAAATTATTCCTTTGACAGAGATAATTAAAAAAGGAAATGAAAATGGCAGGTATGTGCGATTTTCATCCATGATTACCCTCTGATTTCAGGAAAAATGATGTATATACATAAAAACTAGTGAAGTTAAGTTATTGTGCATTCTAAGTTGTATTCACAGAGATACAGACTCAATAGATGGAATCTTGGCTTGATGGACAGTCTCCTGGATCCATGTCCTATGTTTCCGCAAATAGGTCTCAAATGACTTTATTGATGCCAACACATTCTTTACTATTCTAGTCGGAGAAAAATATGATTTACATTTCGCCCATAAATTTATGAAAATTTTGGCAAAGCAATCTTAAACAGATTGCGAATATGGAATGCGTTCTCAGTTAGTAAATACTTAAAATAGAGTAATACTCAAGGTTTAATTTTTACAGTCTATCTAAGCTAATTAAAAGACAATAACACTCCGAAATTTTCCATTCATTTCGTCTCATTACACATCCATGGACTGTGTCCTCGCAAAAAATTGCAGGAAGTACAGAAATTTAAAACCAAGAATATAAACAAATATTTATGTTGAAAATAGTGAATCCGTTCGAATTTTGAATTTAACTCGCCTTTTATGCATGGAAAAAATTTCGGCACGTACTTTATGTTTATTCCAAATGAGTGAATCAACGATCTTGGAATGAAGTCATTGGGTAAATTTCTCCAAATTTTTGAAAAAGCTCCTTTAGAAGATTTGATTTTCGGATTCCCATTTTAAATTACTTCTTTAAACGCAGGGAGTAACACCTTCCGTAAGTTGAATATTGCGTTAGAATCCATAATCTTGAAATATCCCTGTACATTAAAGGTCTGCAGAAGTAAATAAATAAGTTGCTAATGCTGCTTTCCTAGGGATGATAATTGTTTTCCTTTCTGGCTTCAAAAGTTTCTCAACACATTTTGCAAGCTATTCGATCAGATCTAGAAATATGAAAAATTATGGGAGCTATCCTCAATGTTTTTTTCGATTTAACATTTGGAAAAGAAATAACTCAAACGTTTATAGACTAAAATTCCAAGGGTTTTTGGCGACTATTGGGTTCGCGACATTAAACGTTCTGACAGACTTCTCGTGTTTAAGAACATAATTTCTTCTAACATATATAAATAAACCTATGGGACTATGGTATAGCGAACATTTGCAGTACATTCGGAATGATATTTATAAATGGTAAAATTTTAAGGTAACAAATCGTTGAAGATTTCCATCTCGCCAAAAATCAAGTGATATAGTCCAGCATGAAGTGTAGTACACTCTTTGCTTAGAGCTACGTGTAAGTCTGTAACATCCAAGATCATAGAGAAATACGCGCCAACTGTCGCGTCGGGAAGAGAATTTCTTACTATAGGAGTGAACAATAGCTTGAAACAGAAGCTTAGCTACGTCATTTGGTCCACACGTGCGGTGTCTGTAATATGTCGTGCCCCGTAACACGCAGAATTCAGTCTCCAGATTCAAAATTAGATTTCCACTGAGCAACGCCCCCAAATAGCTGCACGTAAAAATTACAAAATTCTGGTGCAATTGGCACTCGTACTGTACTGCAACCGGCAGATCTGGTTTCAATGATCTTTTGAAGATCCAATTTTTATTCTTGCTGGCACACTGCTACCAGCAGACACCGCCTTATACAGTAAGGACAATTTTATTTTGTCGCTCACCATTATTCCAGGTAGTGTACATCCTGTTTGTCCGAGAGGGGTCGAGGACTAACAGTCCGCACCACTCTGCCCCCAAATTGGACCTGATATCTTCGCAGGTGGAAGGCACCTATTGGGTCACGCGTCGACTTTACTTATCTGTAACTTGGATGTCAATTAATTGGCTGACATTGACTTTACTTACCTCGTCGTCATAGATAACCCTAACCTAGCTAACTAGTATTCATACCTACCTGGCCACCAGGGCCTCAGAATAAGTAGGCACCTCGGTGTTGGCTCTGAACCTGACTCCCAACTTCCGCCTCTGCAGACAACTTGCTAACGGCAACTTTGGTTATAGCATCGTTTATCCGCCCGGGTCCCCATTTTATTTCGCCCCTCTCTATCCAATATTATACTACCCATTTTTTAGTTTGTTTGTGATATTTACTCACACTTGGCGCCCCGGTTTCCAGCGTCAAAAAGAATAGGACCTTCAAGGTTGTCGTTGGTGACAACATCCTTATCTCCAAAGGAGATTTTCAGCATTTCTGACCCACTAATACATCTTCTCTGTCTAATATTGCACCCCTAGTGTCGAAGGTCCTTTGGGCTCGGTTCTTATCAAGATTCTAGCAATTTGCGGGTCACGGTCCGGCCTTGCAACTCGGAGGACAATTTTACCGTCAGCTTTCCAAGGAATCACCACCGCCCAACCCCACCCTACTTCTCCACGCCGTCGGCGAGCTGTGCTCCTGCATCGAAGGGGTTTCAAAGAGAAAGAGGGTACAGCGAGCACCTTGTGAGTCTTGGTGTGTGAGTGTTGTTTTTCTCGTTGTCAGACGGGATTCCGCTCTTAGACGAGAACAACTGCGCACCGTGCATTGCATTATAGAAATCAAATAGCTGCTAATTGATTTCAGAGCTGTTGAAACCTAAGAGATAATCACTCCTTGCAGGAGGAACAAATTTCTCGTACAGTAATATCATTGACCGTGCTCCACTTGATGTTTCAGGACATAAACTTTCAAGTGGGAAAGACCAATCGCCGTCCGTTAACAGCAGAAAGCACCTTGCTCAGCAATCTGTCGCCATCCCGAGGTCACAGCAACTGTACCTCATTCCTCGTCGAAAGCAAGCCACCACGGAGGAATGCACACAAACAGACGTTTTACGTACATCGGGAAGAAGAATATCGGCAATCGCCCAACAGATTTGCAGGTAAAGGAAGGTATTCACAGCCTACATCAAAAAATCAGAAGCATACCAGTACGAAAAAAAGGGAAAAAGGCGAGCAATGAAAATCCGAGATTGATGGAGGCTTCTCCATTCAGCCTCTAAAACGACTCTCTGCTCCGGTATGCTACGTGACTCCCTTCAAATGTGGGGGGGTAAATGTGGGGTGATTTAATATTTGAAAGTTATGGTCGGTTGTGGCCCGGAATATCCTACAGGGTCAAATGTTAATTTCAGCAATCTGAACTCATGTATCTAACAGGCAGCGCGCGTTTGTGCTATCAATGCGTGAATCATGCCCCTTTACTTTGCGCTCGGCGTAAAACTGTCCAAACTCAGTGGCCTCGAGCAAACGAGCAAATAGACGAATAAGATCTCGACACTGATGAAAACCGTTTCAACTGCGACGGCTCTGATGGGCTTCAGTACTATTGACATGATTGAAGGAGAGGGTAATTTGTTTTATTGAAGCTTCAGCACGGAAGAAACAGTGATATGGTTCGGGATTGTTTTTGTATCTGCAGGGTCTTTAATTTATCATGTGGGAGAGGTAGTGGGTGGGTAGGCAATAATGGTGGATAAGGGCACTTTTCTTTGTCATGTAATTTCTTGTTTAAGATAGTCCAGTCAACTCGAAAACTGAGCCTACATATTCCTTGCAATAAACAAAGCCAGTTACCTCTTGGAGAGGTTGGGCGCGCGCGAAACGAAGCCATCAGTGATGAAGTTGATCGGATGGCGAGGAGGGGGAATTAGGAAAACAAGCGCTAAATGCTGGTTTCAGTCGCGCCTGTAATGAAAGAATGGGAATTGGTTGAACTTTAGCGAAGAAAAGGCAGCATCTCCAGCTTTACTCTGAATTTCGAAGATCAACTCCCAAGTTTTCAAGACTGCAACTCTGTCTTCTTCGAATTCTGAAAGCTTCGATTATACCGTGCTGAATGCGCAGTTCAGATCCCGCCTCGCCGGAATGATCTGGCTTTGATCTGATCCAGCCATTGCTTCATCCTTGTCGGAATCCTCCAAACCCCGAACGCTGCTCATTATTTTCTGTGCCCTCGGAGTGCCTAGCTCGTTAGGCTTTGTCGCAGAAATCATCACACTATCTCGAAAGAGGTAACGCTTCTGCGGCGTGTTAGGAGAGGTCGAACGGTGGTTAGCCATGGTAGCAAAAGAGTACCAACACGTAGGACTTGTATCTTTAGACTGACATTATACGCTCCTGCGCCAGGCTGGGGCGCCGCTCCGCCGTTTCGCACTGCACATCTGCCTTCCTCGTCCTCCACCCGACGGCAGCAACAAAGATGCACACGACGCACTGGAAGACCATGCTCCACCATCACCTCGGACCGCGCCTGACCTGTCAGCACTGTGCCCGCCCCTTGGACCCCCTCGGGGACCATGGCGCCAACCTCTGATGCGCCCGCTTCGGCCGTCACGACCGCCGTGACTCGCTCTGTCATGCGTTCCGGACTCATGTTATCCGCGCCTCGGGTGTGGATACTCGGCACGAGTTCCCGCTCCTCGTCCCGTTCACCGAGCTCTGGCCAGCGCAGCGCCGCAACTTGCTGCATTTGATATCACGGTTGTCTCGCCGTTCAAGGCGACCGAGGTTGGCGGAAGCGGTACAGACGCGGCGGTCCGCGACAAAGTTACAACAATGGAACGCAACTTCGGCCGACGCCTACCCGCTCCCTCAGGTCACCCGTCGTCTGCGCCAAACTTCACGTTTTGAGCCCCGGCGTTTGATTCCTTGGGCGCCGTTTCACATGGTACCATAGCCTTCATTGAGGAGTGTGTCCCGCGGATAGTGCGCAAGGTGTCCGATGCCGTATCTACCAGCGGCTGAGTTGCACCGTTTGGTCATCCATTGCCCAAGATGTCCTCATGCGGGCCCACACGTCCATGGGCGACGAGGTACATCCGGTTAGCAATAGCCGCATACTGTACTGTACAGTACAGTACTGTAGTTTGACAGTGTGCAGTGCTGTGGATACCAAATACGTGAAATTCTAAAATTCTGTATCAAGTGCTTGTGATTTGAACAAACAAAACAAACAAACAAACAAACTCTTTTATTACAGATTCACTAAACCGAGCAGGGTCACTCACGCATCAGGTGATGCGAGAGACAGGGCACGGCTGAACAAGAACTGTACACCCGACGGCCCTCAGATGCCCCAACGTCAAGCTTATGTTCATTATTATATTATTCCACAGGTTTTAGGTGATAGATAATTCTGCGTTTCAAATGACGGTTGTTGCATGGCATGTGTACAGCACCGTAGGGCCCACGGAATGAGCAATTGATTGGAGAGTATTGGGTTAATGGCGTCTGACAACGTGGGATGTCCGAAGCATGCCATGCGAGTAGTGAACTGTGTGAAATATGGAAACTTTTCGGAAGGCCCTTGACGAAAGTTGTTCTTCTTTCGCTTATGGAACGAAATGGATCCAATTAATCCGCAAGATGTGGGGTACAATGAAATTATCATATATTAAACAAAAATCTCGGTCCAGATTGAGATTTCTCGACTTTCACAATCTTATGCACTGAACTGAAATTTTACAATTAAATAAAAAGAAAAGCCATCTTCGAAAATAATATCAAGTACAAAAAAAAAGGAAATTACTGTACTAGTGGCATACTGCACTGGTCCCAGCGAACTCGGTGGGTAGCACAAACTGCATGAAATGGAATTTCATAAAATAAAAAGAAAATTGTAAAAGGACCAGCGGCAAACATTCCATAGACAGTATCGTGGAAGCCAGGAAAAGCATTACCGCTGTAACGCCAACGCCATCGACAATTGACCCGCTAGAATTACATTGCCCAAATGGCCCACCTCGTTGAGCCAAAATCGAGTAGCGTACAATTTTCTTTCACATGCTACTTGTTTGCGTACAGTACCTGTACAGTACTTTCAGGTAGTGCGATCAAATGACACGTTCTTTATTCATTTTTTCAAGTCCCTGAAGGACCAGGTCAAATCTTACCATAGATGCAGGATCCTCATCTGTCCTCTTCAAAATAAGCCATTTTCAGTAATGATGTGTTAACCTCAGCTAGTAGAAAAAAATTAAAATTTTTCAGGACCTGCAGGCTTAATAATCATCTCAAAATTTAAGCGCCTTCCTGAAACCGACCGCGTGCACTCAACATTTGCCATTCCAAATAACACGTAGCACTCCCGCTCGTCCTGCAAGTGCCGTCGGACCGGGAACACCTCTGAGCTCTACCTTTTAAACAACCAACCCATCCACCGAAACCACCGAATCTCTCAGTCATCCGACCTCACCACTCTCTTCCATTCCACCACCTTTCCACATTCTACCCAACTTTTTCGCCCACCAACAACGTACATCCCACCCATTCCCCAACCTCGACCCATCTGTCACATTTCATAACCGCTCTTTTCAACAAACTTCAACCCCCCATTCACTCACATCCCCTCGACCTCTTCGATTCCGTCACTCCACTCTTTACACTCTACCCCGAACCACTGTTTTCTCCGAAACACTCTCTTCCCTCTTCTCACAAAAATGTCTGAACGTCTCCATTACTTTACCGAAGCCTCCACACCCGTTTCTTTCGATTGTTCTGACTCGGACATCGATTCCGACCAAGACGACCTCTTTCGTCGTCCTATTTCCGAACATGACCGTCTCAAACAACACGCCCGTCAGCTTCAACTATGGTCTGACGAGGCTCGGCGCCGCCGTTCCCCTGCCCTCTCCCCTCCCCCACCATCCCCTCCGTCCACAACACTTTCGCCTCATCGTCGCCCTTCATCCTCAGTCATTATTCATGACACCATCCCCAACTCCGACTTCCCGTCTCCGTCCTCTACTGCCATAACTTCCGCTCAAACTCCCGACTTCCGTCCTCGCCTTTCTGCAGATCGCCAGCAATCAAATCTCTCCGAACGTGCACGTCCTGCAAGTCGTCGTGTCTCTCGTTCTTACTCTGCCAAGAACCTTCGAATTCGTATTACGCCATCTTCGTCATCCAAGTCTTTGCTTTCCGACATCGAATCTGAGCTGGGTCAATCGGCCGTCTCCGCCCCTCAAAGCCCACGTCTCATTACCGTTTCTCACGATTCTACAAAACGACCCTCTGTTTCCGAGAAACCATCCCCCGTGCTTCCCCCCACGGTTGTCAACCTTGCAGACCCGTCTCCAAAGGAATCTACCGTGTCTGTTCCCGTGGAGAGGCGCCAGAAACCGGCGGTATTTCCCGATCGTCATGCTGTTGCATTGGGTCCGCTGCCTGTGAGCAACTCGCAAGTTGGGGAGCTCTCTGATACAGAAAGCAGTGAGGAAGACAGCACACCACGCTCACGTCTGGGAAGAAGATTAAGCTTTGTTGCTCGCGTGAAACGCATTCCTTCCCTCAGAAAGTTGTGGCGTCGTTAGATGGACTTGCGTCAAATGCTGTACGCCACTGATTCTCTCTAGAAAACTAATCGCCGTAGGATATTTACTATGCAAGCGTAAACTGCGCTTCCCTGTAAAATGATACCGTGAGTCTGTCGGTACATGCGCAACGAGACTGAAACCAAATGTCACGGCAATTGATCACCACTCACACGAAGGCTGCAGTACGCTGACGAGTCCATATCTTTCTGCAGTACGCGGATTTCTTGCGCAGAGAGCATCATTCTCGCCACGTTCCATCAAGTTTAATGTGAGTTTCACGTTCCAGCCACACCCTACACCCATCCGCGAGGATCGGGTTTTTTCACTCGATAGATCCGTACGATCCAATGTTCACTAGTAAACGCTTCTTCAAAGTATTTAAACTTAATTGTTGATACGTCTGTAATCTGTGTTTGTCGAACCCTGTCGAAGGCCCCTTCCATACCACCACTTTCTCCAAACCGATAATAGCTCATCTTGTACATGAGTGACTTCTTCATAGCCTTTCCTGCCTGGTCATCCACGGTATACCCCCCGTAAGCGGTCAAGTAATCTTTTTCGTTCACTGTTTTATCAACAGAAGCCGATATTCTGACCATCCACAGAAACTTGTTGATATCGTCGCTGCTGTAACCAATAGTACCGCCGAAAATGACTAGCACATAATCAACGTCAAGTTTTCGGGCAATACGATATGAAACTTCCTCTGGAGAATTCATAGCTTTCCCCACTGTTGCAATGTGCGTGTTGTTCCAAGTATTGTTGTCCACGATAACAGTTCGGTTTGCCATTCCCGAAATCTGATAGCCGTAGTCCCACCACGACATGATCTTGGCGTTCTCCGGAGTATTCTGACGAAGCCAATAATACCCCTCTCTGTAATCATCAAAGAATATGCGTTCTCCACTGCGTCCTCTCGCGCTGAGCACAATAGAAGGGCTACTGTATGCTTCTGAAGTCGCCCATATAGCATGTCTGACGTATTGAAAAAGAAGAACACAAGCCCCAATACTCATAAATATTGCTACGGGCCTTGCAATGATCCGTGGCATCGACGAGTTCAACGACGGGGACACGGTAACCGGTTCAACCTTCTCCACTTCCACGACTTCTACAGATGTGATCTTGGATCGTCCAGATTTTGACTTTGCTTTTGTTCTCTTTACAACCTTTTTCACAGGAGTAGAACCTGAGGTGGGTGCAGTGCTAATAGATGGAGGTATTTCCTGTGAAGACTCGGGCGCTTCGGGGCCATGCGAGTCCTCGTTTGCCTGTAACGAGCGCATGCAAAATTTCATCGTCTCTGAAATCCCGATTGCACTTAGCATTGCGGCAGCTGGAGCGAGAACAAGCATGATCCTGATCATGATACCAGAAAAGTAAACTGCAAATGTACCATATGTGACCAGGAACATATTAGCGTCGGTAAGCTTCTTAAAGCAAAAGTACAACCCAATAGGCATTAGGTATACGGTGATATGCAAATCAAAAAAGTAAGATCCCCACGCAGTAGGTTGATGCTCAGACACAGAGGCGATGATTGGAATGTTTTTTGTCGCATAGGTCGGATCAAGAAGGGTTCGGATCCTGCCCGTCATCCCACCTCCCTGCCCAGTTACATAGGCGAGAAGGACAATAGACCCTGCAATGGAAAAGGCGAGAAGTGCGAGCCAGCTGACAAAGGCATTGAAAACCTTGCGACCAGTGAAGCCTTTCACCCAGTTTGCGACACAGTAGAGGTTAAGCAAACCAAATGTGCCGAATGCCCCTAAATGTTCCGACGTCTGGACTGCATTAAAGCCGACGAACCGAATTTGCATTGATAAAAGCGTACCCAAAACGTAGAAAGTGTTGTACGCAACGTATAGACGTGGCGAGTATCGCCCAGTAAACAACATGACGAGGACGTAAACCGGTATGAGATTGATAAGGAAAATGTAGCCGCCCCAACACGCCACCATGTACAAGTACGACAAAACCGTCATGCCAGACCAGAACAGCGACCCAGTGTTGACCGATTTTGTCCAGAGAAAGAAGCAAAAGATCATAGCTGTGATTGCCACACCCTCATTGTCGTAGGATCCTGCAACTGAGCGGGAAATATAACCTGGGACAATGGAAACGATTGCGGCAGCAACAATACCCGCAGCATCGTCTGCAGCTTCCCTGGTTAACCCATAGGCGGCGAGGGCCGTAAAGGCGGAGAAGATGGGAGCAGTCAGCACGCATACATCTCGAATGTTCACCTTCAATCCTACGAAGTGCAGGATGTGATATATGAATGCGGCTGTGTACATGATTCCCGGGTAAACGGTGCCACCGACAATCCTTCCGAGGGGATACCATGAGCGGGAATCAAACCAATTCCAGAACTTGTACGACCCCTCTTCGACAAGGACCCTGGGGAGCGCATTGAAAAGCAACAAGTGGATGGGAATTCGATGAAAAAGGTTAGCAGGGTTGTTCATTGCACCGAACTATCATCATGTTACGAAATAGCAGTGACGAGTTTGGAAAGAAAAAAAGCTCACCTTGTGCTCCTAAAATTGAACCATGGATCAAACTCATGGATGATGCTTTCATATCGCAACACGGAGAACAAGCGAATGGAGAACGAGACCACGCAAATGAGGAATAAAGTTATGGAGCGCAAAACAAACTCTCTCTGCGAAAAGTTGAGCAAATCCGGAGACTTTGTCTCAACGGGGCCTTTCGGTTCGATTCTTTTTTCTGCTTCTGCGCGCGCGACTGTTGTCCCCATGGCGTTCGGGGTTGATCCGCGTCTTTCACGCACGCTTTCCCTGACGGTGATTTCAACCAGCTAACGTGCCTTCGAACCGTGATGATGAGGTATCGCTGACAGACTTCCCCTGGCGACAAGGATCAACGCATATGGCGCGGAAGGTATGTCTCCATCGGAATTGCTGTTGATCCGACCCCTGAGGAAATTTGGGATGTTTCTTCGTTTGATATCAGCGAAAATTGACTGATTTAAAAAGTTGCAGGAAAATTGCCAAAGCAAGACAATAATTTACTGATTAGAGTAGCTTTGTTTAAAAAGTACAGTACAGTACTGCAACTGTACTGTACAGTACAGTAAAATACTGCATTTGCTCGCTGATTGGGACCCCCGCGGTTCGCAATGACAACTTGATTTTCGTTGAAAATTTGCGGTAAACCAAGATGGTTATTCATCAAGGTTCGGTAGTGCCGCGGTGGCTACGGTATGCTTCCTGTTTTACAGTAAAAAACACATTGCTCCAGCTCCATTGCTGTAGGGATAACCGAATACTTTAGTGCTGTACAGTACAGTACTGTGCATCAGCGATAGTACAGTACTGTACAGCACATGTACAGTACTGTACAGTACTGTTTTGTATTCATCTAAAGACAACACTCCGAATTATCCCATAAGGGCGCCCCGATAAAAGCATGAAATTGCGATGACACACTGCTATGCGCTCAGCGAGGGTACGCAGATGTCGGTGTTATTAAATTTGTTTACTTTTGAGCATAGTGGTTATTAATTGTTGACTTTCATTTTTTGCTGCTTCAACCCTTAGGTCTCGTTGACAGTTCAAAAAGCCGTCATCAAAGCAAAACTTAGATATCCATGCAATTCCAAGAGGTGCGTAGCCGCAGCCAAGCATTTTAGATTTCGGTCAACACTGCACACCTTTTCTGCCTCTTCCAGGTCCGAGTCTTCGCCAGCACCCTTATCGCAGCTGTCGCTCCCCCTGTTTTCCTGCGGTAGTTCCTCCAATGTCAGCTGCTCGATTACATTGTCCTCCTCGATTGGGTTTAGAAGATTCTGTAAACCTGCCATCGTATGGGACACGCCATGCTCATATACATCCCTTTCCATAATTTGCAGTGCAGCATCCGTCATTTCTCTTATTCCGTATCTATGTTATTATCATCGTGTTACCCATCAGTGACGACTTATCCCGCACAACGCACTAGCGGCGTGGATACAACCGACCGCGCCTTCCATACATTAAAATAACCCATCAGTTTCCCCCTTCTCTGGATGTTTCATTGCAGCTGCTGCCTGCTTTCCTCAGCTATTGAGTAGAATAATTTCTAGTTATTGAAGCAGGATAGTGGCACCGTTCCTCCTGAACCCACCGCATATCGTTCAGTAAATCAACATTGTAGATAAATTTCTTACCCATACTTGTCAACAAACAATAAAGCGTCATTCTTCTTCTTCTTACCCATACCAATATCTTTTACAGCATATGCAATAAAAGACGGTGGCTGTTTTTCGATTCTACCCTGCCCATTATTCTAGCATGCAGGGGTTGTACAGTCCCGGAAATTTAAACATGAACACACGATATTGCTGCTTCAAAATGAAAGAAACTATCTCAAATCTCTCAGTTTTTGCACCTCAACTATGAGATGTGTCTAATAAACGACAGGGGATGATCAAGCTAGATAGAGAAACACTAAATGTTTCGGTCAAACTAAATAATCAAAATATAGTCTATAAAATCAACGAGTAGTCCTGTAGACTTGATTAGACGCTTCATCATCCCTAAATCATCCGCAAAATGCCGAAGAGAAAGTACCTCAGCGATTTTGAAAAAGGCCAAATTGTGGCCATGAGTAGTGAGCAATTTCCAGTTCACCTAATTGCAAGGAATTTGTATCGGAGTCCAGGAACAGTCCAGAATTTTATTATGAAATGGACTCACAGACTCCTTACCGAAACTACCAAACACGTCAGAAAACTTTCCAAGTATGATCGTCGTCACGTTTTTCGAATGGCATCTGCAGGCAATTCAAGTGCTGCCTGATACGCACAGTTCTTTTTCGTTGGCTCTGTAGATGGCCAAGTTTTTTCCTTGATGATTTTTGGTCCGTACTTATACTGTGTGGTTTCTCTACCCTGGACTTGATAGTCTATTCGAGGCCTAGTAAAGCAATTAAAGCTTAAAACGCGGCAAACAAATCCAATCACCACGGTTCAGTATAAGCACTAATCCAAAGAATAGACAGCAAACCCGTCAGGATTGCGTGTCCAAAAATTAATCTCCCCCTTGGAGTTAATGGTACCATCCACACAATCAAACTAAATCATCACGAGATAAAACCAATATCGATACAAGTAATTTCTCAAAACTCGAACAGCAAGACTCCTGACAAAAAAAAGTTGGTAGCAATATCAAAAATACAGAGGCGATAAGGAAACATCCTCAACACTGTAGAGATCAAGCAGTTGCTAGGTTTCCCTGCTACTGTCCGTCGCGTGCAGCATCCGTTGTCTGTGTCGCCTATTTTCAAGTATAGAAGGGTGATCAAAGTTCCGGAAATGACGAGCGAGAACAAGAAAAATTCGATGGTAGTGAGCCCGCCGATTTATTTCAAAATGTATTTTTCTGGACTCGTGTAGTCTTTTCAGACGAGAAGAAATTTAACCTCGATGGGCCTGATGGATTGGCGATGTACTGGAATAAATCTAGCAAAGAACCACGGTGCTTCCAGATGAGGCAAAATTGGGGCGGCAGTGTGATAGTATGGGTGGCTATTTGTTTTTATGGTACGTCATCATTATTTTCTTATCAGGTAAGCAAGATTCCAGTAATATATGCATGATTCTTGAAACAGGGTTGCCACTCTGGACTGCTAAAGTTTTTCTGGCTAATAGACGTCCTTCCATTTCAGCGAGACGGTGTTAGCATTCAATGGTCCCAACAGACCCGTTCTTTTCTCTCTCAGCGCGGCGTCAGGGTGCTACCATGGCCAGCTAAGTGACCAGATCTAAATATAATCGAAAAAATCTGTGGCTCACTGTATCAACGTGTATATCCACGGGTGTGGTGCTACGAGTATGTGGCTGGGTTGAAAATTGGAAGTGAGGAGGCTTTGGCATCGATTAATAGTGGTTACATACTGAAATTCTACCAGAGTCTGCCTAAGCGCATGCTCGCATTAATCGATGTGAAAGGCGAGCTTACGAGGTACTAGTCTTGAAGTAAAGTGAGAAAATTTTTTGGGTTGTTTTTAATTTCGTACCTTCGGATTGCTTTTTTTTATTGTCAGCTTCTCTTCCTTTTCGTTGTTTAAACTTTAAAATTGGGGTCGCTTCCGGGACAATGTAGAGCACTTATAGCCCTGTATTTATAGATTGTTCAATTTAGAGATGGTTAGTGGCAATGGGATAGTTTTTGAGCACTGTCCAAGTTCATATTTCGCACATTGTGCTTCCTGGCTGAATTAATTGGGGAAAATTGACTCATTTTCTCTGTAACCTACAGAGAAAATGAGTCTCTTTTGCTCCTGCGATCAGTACAGTTGTCTATTAATAGAAGAATTTTACCTAAGCGGCTCGGCCAATGCAGCGACCCGGTCTATTCAGCCACGTAAAGCTGTCATTCAGGTCTTTCATTGGTAAGGTCGTCAAATACAAATCCCTTTCCTGACTTTGTACTGAACCCAGAAAATCCTCTCTGAATTAAAAACAATCAAAATACCACTCGCTCAGGAAAACATTGTTGTTACAACATCCTGGAAAAGTAAGGTTCGTTTGTTTTAAAAACGGACACATAGGTAGTAGAGAGGCTCTAATTTGTAGATTGTCGGTAAAATAGTCTGAGTATTTCTGCGTTTCAAATATCAGCCTCTGAATGTGTAGTTATGATCCTTAGCATTCAACGAATTTCATTAAAAATCACGTCGTTATCCGCTCATCGGCATCTTCATGCAGACAACTGAATTTCAGGGTAAAACGCTTCTGGAGGAGATCCAGCCGACATCTTAAAAAACCTAGATCATTTTTTTCGTTTTCGAGAAAGTGAATTTTTGCCGCTGCGAGTAAACTTCCTGCATTGTACTCGATTAATTCACCGTGGAGGGAAAGGCCGCTATTTTTTTGTCAAAGATCCAGAGATGCAGTAGTTTTCCATGCGTGGGGCTGTTTCAAGACGAATTTTCTGTATTTGCTCCTATTTCCATGCAATTTGTTCTGCATAATTTCAAATGTCTCCTAATATTTTATTGGTACAGCATTGTGTCCAGATTGAGGTCCTCCTCTGCCCATACAGCAAAGGAATCATGTGAATCCCTCGCTTCCCTCGCCCTCCTGTCGCGGAATTCCTCCACAATTCTTTCTTTTTGCAGAATTGAAAGTGTTTGCACTTGAAATTGCAAAGCATGCGCGTTATTTCCAATCCTTGAGGCAGCGAGCTGCTTTCGGTATACAAGGCCGGGAGAAGTAATTAACTGTTCAATCGTGTTTATTAACGCTATGCAACACTTCAAACACTGTACGGTCCTTTACAGTACTTAGGAATGTAATTTTCTTCTTTTAACATTACTATATTTTGCCCCATTAACAATATGAAGACTACATCTGTAATTACTATGCCCTCAGCGAGAATTTTTTGTGCTTTAAACTCTTTAAAAATTTATGTAAAATTAAATGGTTTCTTCAGTGGGAGATTGTTGTTATACTATTGCTCATAACCTTTCTATTTTGAGGGAATTGCAATGGCTTCTCCGGGATAACAATTTCGTATTCTCACTAAGGGGTTAAGCGTATTTTACTTCATGCAATTAACGGGAGTCACTGCATACTCTCTAGTAAATGCAGCAGATAAAATTAAAAAAATACTCACTAGAAAATTTTTCGGGTCCATAAATATTTAGAAAAAGGTACTCTCGAAAGATATCATTGCACCATGTCGGTGATCCATAGTTTCTACTCTTCATACATCCGGTGAAAGCGGTGAACCTCACTTACTGGAAGGGTATAATGTGGTAAATTGACCTTAAAATAGAAGGTCATCTGGCGGGGAAAAGTTGATTGGAATTCGGGAAGTTAGAAGATTATCTTAAAGTTTGTTTTGATAAAGATGTGCAAATGTTGAACTAGAATAGTGCGGCTGATCTTTTCCCTCATACTGTACAGTTAAAATGGTTTTATAGACATTAGAGAGTGAGAAAGGTATCCGAAAGCCAACAGGCATATCTTGATACCTCGAACTAACTTCATTCATTCCATTGGGAGCAAGTAATGCTTATTACCGCAACTTCTTGGTGATACTATTGGTGGTCGGGGTGCTTGTGGAACTTTTTTAATCAATTTGGGCCAGAGAGTTTTCTATTTCGTTGGTAAATTACTCAATGAATCCATAACGAGCCTTCTTCATTTCTAGTATATCTCTATTTTATTCCATATAGATTCTAGACAACCGATTAACACTACAGAAGTAGTGGTAATCCAGATTTTTGTAGAGTTACTAATAATTAGAAACGAGGACTTGGGCTAGATATTGCTCCATGCAGAATCAAAATTTGTATAAACATGTACTATATTCAGCTATAAAATCATGTATTGATTGCTCACGAAGGTAACCAAATTGACATACTATACAAGCTCTCCGTTAAAACCATATTTATTAGGGAATTGAAGTACCGAGAGCGTCCAAGTCCCTTTCAAAAAGTGTTATAACAGATACTTGCCGCAACAGGTAAGAATAAAATAACAGGTCAAACGTTATTTTTACTAGAGCATCGGGATTGTAGCTTCTTGTTCGAAACTTGAGTTTCATTCACCTCCCACTGACACAAAAGCATTGGCTTTCATATTCTGTAAATATTATAGTGCGCTCAAACCAGTTAAACAATTTGGACTTCCAACTAAAATAAATTTAAGAAACCTTGCTGAATAAAAAAGATAATGAAAGCCCAAAATTAAATTGAGAGACAAAAGACTGTTCGCGATTAATTAATGAAAGTTGAACAGAGGACGCATGGCCAGAAACACGCAAATATCTAAAAGCAATGTAAAATGAGACTTTCAGAATAGATTAAGGGTAAGAAGGCTTACCTAACGGGTATTCTTCGCATATGAGCAAGTTATATACACTAAAAACTTACTAAAAGTTTACTGTTGCTACATTTTTAAGCTCACGTGACGTCAATATGTGATCTGTCATTTCTGTTAACAAAGATAAAAATAGAGTTGGAGCACATTGAGATATTGACTTATCATGCTCACTTCATGACACTGAATAAATTATTCAAACCCAAAAGGTGGAAAATAAACTAATATTTGGGTATTTTAAAAATAAATGGTCTAAAACATTTCAGCACTCCCCAAAATACGAGCTTTCAAGTTCGACAAACAAAATATGCAACCAGCTTATCTTTATCAGAAAAAATTGCTGTAATGTAGAACTCTGATGGAGAGAAAATTGGATATTGCGCCACTGAAAAGATAAAATGAGTACTATGTGACATTTTTGGTAGCGGTAAAACTTCGCTGGGAGATAATTACAACCAGAGCCGTAAAATTATGGTGCTTGTATTAGGGAACAGTACTTTATAAAGACCAATTCATTTTTTTCATTGGATTTTTGGAAAGACTTTCAAGTATATTAACGGCATTGCATATCGATTTAGATTGAATTTCAGGTTTAATTTCGCCGCTAGGTCCAGTGTTAGGTCTCATCTTGCTGATTCTCTCTGTATTTAATCGCGATACTCATGAACCTCGGCGTCAAGAAGATCAAAGAGAATTAAGTGGGCAATGCAGCATTAAAACGCTTAAATAAAACGTACTGTAGCAGAAAAAGAATTCAACAGGATAACTTAGAAATTTGTATCCGGTTAAGGGGTGATGAGCGTAGCAGCGAAGAAATTTTGGACTAACATAGCGGCTAAATTACTTCACTTTTTTCGTTTTCGATTTTTCTGGTAATTTTTACGTATTTATTGTCTTGTAGAGACGAATAAAAAACATATACAGCCAGAAAACTTAAGGTAAGCTTTGCACTTTACACTATTATGTGAGATAATTGGAAAAGTTCTGGTGCTAACTTTCGATTTCTAGGACAAAAAGCCCAAGTAGCGTAGGAAACACTTTGAATTCAGAAATCGGTTCCATATGAATTTAGGGAGTGATAAAAAACATTTTATTAATTTATCCGAGAAAATTCGATTTGAAAGTCCATTTATTGGGGCAAAAGCTTGCTAATAAACCGCACGATGGTCAGTTCATCACCACTTTTACTAATTTACTTTCATTCGAGCCACAAATAGTAGTTAACTTACCAAAATTGTTTGGATTAAATCTTTGGAAAATTTTGCCGCTTCTTCGGCAATTTTTTCCAGCCTTCGAGTTTCTGCGTTGCTAACGGGATTATTAGAGGGGATAATAATAAAGATATTTCGGAGGAAAATTCAGGGAATAAATTAGGGCCATACATGTGAATATAAAAATCAGCAGAGAATAACTAATATTTCTTGTCCGCGCTCGCAAAAGATATTTGAGACGTTTCGGGGCAAAAATATTAGATAAAGAACTATATTTTAATTTTCTTGCTTTCATGTAGACTGAGAGAATCGATCATGAGGGAGTCAGGAGAAATGGATTTGCTGGGAATTGGGGATAAAACTTTTGGTTACTGCTATTGAAACCGTTCTCCATTGACTGAACTGAGTTTGGAAATGCTTTGATGGCATTTTGACTATGTGAAAGCCCTGTAACGTTTATAAAATGTTTATTCATCCAGGTTGCTTGCAACAGAAATTTACTGAATATCTAGTACCTTCCTTTGAAGTTCAATTACGCGTGTAATCCTAGTCCGGTGCTTTATAACAGTAGAGAGCATCTAAATCTATATTGCTTCCATATTATACGGATATGAAACTGATCGAATTCCGAGATTGTTTGCACGACCGCCCAGGGAGAAAATTTTGGGTAGTCTAATAATGATGGCCGTAAAGTGCATTGAGTCTGTAGTGCAATGCACAGAAACTGCCCTGGAAGGGTGTTGCAGGGGAAGGCCTAAGGCAGTAAGGGGAAAAGCAGTTGTTAACTGTGCAACCACCGGGCGTCCGTTGGACCCGCTTTCTCCTTAATCCCTGTGAGGGTAGTTGCTCGATGCCTAAAAGGCGGTTGTGGTAGAGACTTTGAAGCGGGGCAAGGAAACGAAGTGTCTAGAAGCAAGTCAAGTCAAGGGCTGCGATGAAATGAAGTCCACTGTACAGTAACCAAGGGCAAAGCTAAAGAAAGTGAAAAAAGTCCGAGAGACTGAAAGGAAAACAGGAGAAAGGAAGGTTGGGGAATGTAGGCCGAAGACAAACGAGTGTCACGAGTACCGCATCGGCGAGGGCGTGCGACGGGGCTCTGTAGTGGATATGATCCTCCCGCAGGGGAAGGAGGTAAGCCTAAGAGGTAGCGTATACAGTCCTCCGCAGAGGGAATGGCGGCCAACCACTGCTCTTGAGATACAGTCCTCTCTGGGGACGCGATGCCAGAAACGGGCGAAGAAAGGCGCAAAACGCGCGCAAAGGGGAAAAGGAAAAAGGGCAGAAGCCTAAGGGAGGATCACACCAAGAGGCTACGAAGGTACCTGATGGAGATGAGGTTAACTATAGTCACAGTCGCTACTTCGCCTTATGTATTGGGGAAAGCGAAAGGTGGGAGCTAACTCCAGAGCCGACACTTCGGTGACTGTTTACTTGGCACACCATAGCGACCGAACAATAAATAGTAAGTAATAAGTTAGTCTGTTAGACTGTTGGTGTGTTAGCACACGTGTTTAAAAGTTAGTGAGTCAATCTAAAATAAATAGTAGGACCAAAGTGGTCCATGGCCTGACCCTACTGGGTCACTGCCACGTAGTCCTGTAAGGAATGTAAAGTCTAGAATAGTAATCGAATTTCGATTAGCAAATTGGATCATCGATCCCTACTGTAAACCCAAAAGGTCATTGCACTACAGAGTCGCGTGTTTTTCGTGAAATTTTCCTTCAACTTCTTTTCTCTCTGAGCGAAAGACATCGAGTTGGCCGAAACTCACACGACCACTAAAACAAGTGGTGTTGTGAGTTCTGATCAAAACCCCACCTGCCCAACGCTGTCGCCCCCCTCGACGTTGCCAATATCGGGACCCCTCACCTTTCCTCCACGACTTCCAACTCTCCTTCGCAACTTCTACCCAACTTAACTCGAACCACCATCTCCTTCTCTGCGCGCTCGTGTTGCGGCTTGTCTCTTGGGCTTTGATGGTGCATAAGGATGATTAAGAAAAACGCCATTTGTGACATTGCCGACGATGTCCCGGCAGTGCAGTCAGCTCCAGTACAAGGCGCCGTGTCAGCTGCGGCAGACTGCGCGGCGTCAGCTGGCGTACAATGTATCGCATAAGCTGCTGAGCAGAACGCCGCGTCCTCTGCTCAATCCAGCGCCAAGCGAAAGGGCAAGAAAGGCAAAGGAAACGACCGTGCTCTGAAGAAGCTTTGCGTAGTCGGGTCGGACGCGTCGGTGGTCCTATTGTCTAGCTACGAAACGCATTTTGCGATGTACTGCCGTGGTCGGACGCGTGTCGATCAGAAGGTCCTTAGCGTAGTATGGAAAGCCGCCTACAAAGGCTACATAAAAGATCAGCACGAGAAAGAAAAGTCACCTGATAATGATTTTGTATTGGAGCCGTTGCCGAAGGAATGTACACTGCAAGACGCCTTGCTCAGCGCTCCACAAGACATGGGCACAGGTGTAGCTGATTTTAACAAGAAGGGGTTTGATGAAGCGATAATTGTGTAGACATGAAGGACGTCGTTGTGAAGCGATGTGCGGTTATAGTTACATACACTGCTCTCACGCCGGAGACCATTTCCGTGCTTGAGATACAAAATGCAAGCTAGCAGACAATCTGATGGCCTTAGTTTGGGTGGTCCTCCGAATGCAACTCTGTCGGATCCAGAACCATCACGGAGTGCAATTGTAGGACAAAGGAGTTGAGCTAGAGCTTTAAACTCCGATCCATAAAATCGCGTTATATTCTTGAAGAGTGAGAAATGTCTGGTGCGCAAAAGCATAAGGCGTTCTAGCTTTGGTTCCAGGGCGTTCACAGAACATTCACCATCGCTCTCCTTGTTCTCGCGCTCGTGTAGATTCATTAGGCCTAGGTTGAACGCACAAGTTGCACTATGGTAGATATTTACCGCTGCTTCTGCGATAGGCACCAACATTCCCGGTGGATTTTCAATTTCATCTTCTTCCAAGTTGCTCAAGTTGGGTACGGTGCTGTCATCACCACTCATATTGAGCGAGGATGGGCTTGTAGAGAAGGGGCGGGAGGGAGTTGAATTTCTGGACTTTGAGGGAATAGAGGGGCAGAAATGAAGCCTTTCGAGCTATGGCCTTCGAGGTGTAGGAGGATCGTTTGGAGGTCTTAGATCGCCCCCAGGGTGTAGCAGCCCTCCTGAAAGCGAGAAAACAAAAACTCTGGACACGTGATATGTTTGATGAATTGTTTATTGATAGGCCTGTTCACGGTCCGAGGACCGTCAGTCCGGATCACGGTCCGATACTATTTGGTGTGGTCTTTCGAAAAATCATGCGCAGTTGGTTAGGTGTAAAGCATCAAGGCAGATGTTAGGTCCGGTCTCATGCTCGTTATAGACTAACCGGTTCGGTCCATCGGTACTCAGATCAATACCGGTCCGGTCCTCAGTACTTAAAAAATCCGATCCGGTCCTCAGTAGCCTGCAACTTCCCATGAGGCAACATACCTGCACTCCGATGAAACCATCAACCTGGACTTCCGGGAAAACGGTGAACTCCTGCCCAGAGATTGGGTAGCCCGACAAAATTCTGCACTTCATTGGTGCAAGACATTTCATGTAGCTCCTCAGTCCCCAACTTATATCGCTGATATACGCAGGTCATTTTATACGTACAATCACAATAACGGTCTAAATAACTAATTCACACCTCCTCCTACGTACTGATCCATGTTCAACTATCCATTCAGCTTCCCCCTTTCCCCACTGGTCAACCGTATCTCCATTGAGAACCCCTTCTCACCCATTTCTCCTTTTTTTATCCATCCAAGCCACATTTTGATAACCCTATCTCAAACATGGCAAGCCAATCAAGCACCACTCTTCCTCAAACCTCTCACAGTACTTCCGATTCTCAGGTTGCTGCGGCACGGAAGAAACGCAAACCTACAAGTGATGTTTGGGAGTACTACAAGAATCGATTTGAAGGGGGAGTTGTCGTGATAAAATGTGTGCTATGTTCTACGAAAACATTCAGTTTCAATAGCTCAACGAGCACGCTGATGAGGCATGCAAAAAAGCATGGGTATCTTTGTTCCACTAATCAGACCAAACTGGACTACTTAGGAGGTATCATCAAAACAAATCCCATGTCTCAAAAGAAAAAGAACTTTCGATTTGCTAAGAAACTCGTTAAGTGGATAAGCCTGGATAATCTCAAGTACGCAACCGTTTTCGGTTGTGGAAAAGAAAACGGTCAATGAAATGATTTCTTATCTCGATCCAGATGTACAAGTGCTTTCCCGAACCACTATTCAACGTCACGTTAGTCAGGAGAAAGAAGAAATGATGGTGCATACAAAACGCAAACAAAACGCCTTGAAAAATTCAAAATCAAAAGTTGCTCCAACTGCTGAAGCTTGGAGTTCCGTTTCTACGAAGGGGTACTTATGTGTTACTGGTCAATTTATTGGCTCTAGCTGGACTTAAAAGCCTTGTCTTGGGGTTTGTTAGATTTAACACGCCGCACACCGCCGAAGCCTTTGCTACCTGTGTCGAAGAAATTATCGACAAGTGGGGGCTACACACAAAAATATCAGCCGTCACAACCGGTAGCTCTAGTAATGTGGTTGCTGGAATGACCATATTGAAGAGACGCCTTCGAATCACGCAGGAGCAAAGAATCAATGATGTGCAACACGTACGTTGCCTAGCCCATGTTGTTAACCTTGCTGTTAAGGACTGCTTTAAGGAAGTTTACTCCGAAATCGCTGCCATAAGAAGTGCAATTTCGTCAATAAGAGCTTCACCCAAACGACGGGACAATTTTTGAAATATTTTTTATTGAGCTTGGACAATAAAAAATTCCCCTTTCCTCCCTTTCCTCCCTAGGCTGCGAGACTAGATGTTCTTCCTCATTTACAATGATAAGAACTGCGCATAAGGCACCCAATGTTCTGAATGCAGTCATGTACCGTGTTACTGATTTAAATACATCAGTTATCTTGGGATCGCGCGTACGCCATATACGAATTCCTATCAACCGCAGCCACAGTCACGGAGGCATCTTCTGGGCAGAGCTACGTTACGTTGAGTTTAAGTGTGATGGCTTTTCTTTTGCTAGTTCAGAGGTGTGAGTCATTTACAGGAAGGACGGGTAACATGTTGCAACCCATTGCAAACATCATGCTTGCAAAGCTAGAGAAGTGCAGGCCATGTGTTCTCTCAAGGGTCGCGAATCTGGCGAAGGTCCTAGACCCGCGATTCGAAAATGTTGTTTTAGAGGACGATCATGTGCTTAGGCAGCATTTTTTGTAACAGAGCAGCACAAATAGAGCGGAAAATCTTGCCTATGGCTCTGGAGTTGGGCAAACTGCTGAAAGTCTGGTTTCTAGTACCCGTCCCTTCAAGTCTCTAATGAGTATAGTTCTGGAACAAGAGCGAGGGCCAATTGGCGGTCGCTTCGATGAGACCGCAAGAGTTTTGTCCGCAAATGCAACTGGAGATCGCCACACCGATGTTCTGAAGTGGTGGCAAACTAATGAGAAAAGGTTTCCAAACATTGCTCAATCTGCAATGGACAAATTGGAAATACAGGAAACGTCAGTGCCATGTGAATCTATATATCTATATCGTTTCTGCAAGTATGGGTAGCTAATTGGACGAATCTATCACTACATCCATTTTACTTCGATCGTAGTAACACTTTCGAAGTGATTTGAGGAACTCATAGGGCTCTTGTAGTTGATTTGCTATGTTTCATTAAAGTATTGTTTTCCCCCTTGAATATTAACACCTCTACCCCCGCATTGATCATCTCATGTAGACTCGGATCAATATCTACCCCACCCTATCACCTGCGGAGTGCAGAAGGGGGATTAAACCAAGATTCATGCTCAATCAAGACATCGTCCAACAATCATAATAGTGCAATTGCCCATGAGGAAGGATCACAAGTCGCGTCTGCCTTCCGAAGAGGATTAAAAATGTGTGGCTCATTACAGCCTAGTAGATGAAGTCAATTGACTAGAATTTTTCTTAGCGTACATCGATTCAGGCATTGCAGCACTTCCATGTGATATCCAAATCCCACGTATGTACTGGCTTAGTTAGGGATCTACGTTTTGGGTTTTGGGAAATAAATTGTGCTGTGTTTGTTGGACTTCCAGCCTTTTTGGCAGGATAAAGAGTATTTGAAAAAGTACTGCGATAGATTGGCGGGCGTTGTGGAGAAAAATGAAGGTTTATCGGTCACCATGTCGAAAAAGTTTTATGGTGATACGCAGTTTTTCGCAAAGACGCCATTGCATGCAAATATTCATAATAGTCAAACGGTCATGACAGAACTCTTTCCTAAGTTTAGAGAAAATACGGATCTTTATTCTAACATCATGCGCGAAATAGAACCAGATAATAGCAAAAGAAAGCGTTGAAAGTGTAGCGCAACTGCAGAAAGAAAATGATCAATGCTCCGCCGAGAGAGATCTCGCTGTGGGGTTTTTTAGTGCTTACTCAGTACTTGAATGGGCTAAATAAATTACAGACGAACTCAACGTCTCAGATGAAGTGCTCTTACCCGAAGAGCCAAAAGAGAAGACGATAGAGGCATAAATGGTATATGCCACCCCATTTACAGGGATTCGATTTGAAATTTGCAGACCTACGTGCCCCGCTGCATATCATAAAGATATATCACTTGAGATGAAGAGAAGGATATTGAACTATAGGACGGGAAAGTAAAAACATTGGCGAAACAGTGAATCAGACGTTTGCCGAATTCAAAACTGAATACCAGGCAGCAGTAAGTAAAAGAGAATGAAGGCGCTAGTGAGGAAGGAAAACATCACATGATGACTTCGAATAAAATTGTTAAATTAGAAAATGAAAAGTATAGTGAAGAACATACTTTGAGGAAAAGAAAAGGCTTAGTTACTACATAAAAAATGAATCTGTGGGCCATGTTGGGAGTTTACAGGGCGGTGGGGGTGTTTGGTATGAATTGTAGCGGCAGGGAATGGAGACAGCCGAATCAGCAAAAGAATGGATTTGGAATGATTTACAAAGGTAGATAGAGGTGAATCGGTCGTGGGAACGAGAGCTGAACGGTAAATTCCAAATTTTCTCATTATGGTCTGTTTATGTGCACTTGTAGTTAGTTATTCACCTTGGAGAGCTCCGTGTTGAAATTATATGGTGAAGAAACAAGCTAGGGGAATACGAAAGAGAACGAACGGTAGTATTTCGGTTGAGAACATACAAGGGGGGCGTTTCGGGAGGTGAAAAAGGAGAGAAAGAGTGGGATAAAGGAGGGGTGGGGGGAGCATCCGCAATGAAAAAGATTATCAACTAGAGTGGTGTTGCTAGAACCCGCTGTGTGGAGAAAACGAACGGCGGGGGCTTGGTGGGGGAGATTAGAAGAAGGAGTCTGGAGGCAGACATGATGGGGATCTATAGAGATTGCGAGAAGTGGGAAGCGGAAAGCCAGATGGAAGTAGATGCTAAAGACTTCTTGACAATGTTCCCTAGCAAGTGAGGAGCAGGAAGAGCGTGAAGTTTACGATCACGCTCCGGTTGTGTGTAAAGTTTTCATACCCCCGTACAGTATTACAGATGTCATGAAATGTTACTCGTACTGCGTAGTGTGGTTCGATCCCGCAATAAGGGGACCATGGTTCGGTCCAGTCTACAATTCGAGCCCTAACGTCCAGTCTCTCGTAGGAAACGAGTTTTTCAACTTGGTCCTTGCAATGTGTCGCTAAACTCAGTCTGGTCCGCTGCTGTATGAAAAACAGGAGGTTTAGTCTCAATTTTTCTGAAATTTTTGCAGTTCAGCCCAGCAGGGGCCTTTTTTTATCGTTCTGGGCAGAATGATCCTGAGCGGTTCGTTGATTTTCTTCCTTGCATCGCTAGCGGGCACTTTACTTAGTTATCGGAGCGTTTGTTTTTGTTTTCTACAGTTGCATGCTATGGCACTGCATTTGTCGATACAGAATTTGTAGAACTGACAACGAAGATGGTTGGAAATGTTGACGTTGTTGGCTACGAGGAAGGATTCCTCGGTTCGGATGAGGCAATTTATGATATACCGACTATCTCCGCAGGTGGTAGCAGCTCATCTGCAAAGCGGAAAACAACCGATGACCGCTTATTGACGACAAAGCTGATAGAAGGCTTTACGGGTACTCTTTCAGGTTTGGCCGACATTATAACCAAACAAAATAATGATGTAGAAAGCAAGAGAGAATTTAAGCGGCAAAGGGAGAGGAACCAGATAGCTCGGGACATCAACGACACTGTCCGAGCGATCCATTATTTGGAACGAAATGAAATCGCCAGCACCGAGGAAAAAGAGACTATAGAAATATGCAGTGCTAATTTGCGGGGTCTACGCGATGAATTCAAAAAATGCAGACAAGCAGCAGAGAAAAAATAGTCCCTACTGCAGATATCCGACTACCTCTGATGAATACAGTTTTCTGCCGAGCTTGAAGGTTTTCTGCCGAGCTGAAAGGTTTTCTGCCGAGCTTAAAGGCTTTCTCCCGAGCTTAAAATGCTCGCCAGAAAACTCTATTCATCAGAAGTAGTCGAATATGCAAGTGCAATACTGTTGCTTGGTATAGGCTTAGGTCTCAGCACTCATGAAGAGCCCTGCTCCCACTCATTCTCTTGCAAGCATGATAAATGCCAATGTACTGACCGAGAGGAATTTCGTGTGTCAAAATGACGCTGTCAGCAATGTAGCTTCGCCAATGTGGCTTCATCGTGGAGGCGTGTTTTTTCGGTATTTTAAAGCGGAGTCAGGATGTGGCTGAAATGAAACAAGCGAGGGTATTTGAGCCAGTGCGGGAAGCGGCGGCGGGAGATTGCGCATCTAACAGACAGAGGTACAGCACAGCGATTTTGCACCAAGTTTTTGCATTCGCAGCCGAGCAAGGTGTCGGCGTTGTCGTCGGTGTAAGTTTGGTGGTGTGGCTTCGGCATGGCAGTGAGGCGATTCGATGTGTTGAATAGGAGTCGGGAATAGGTCGACGTAAGGCAGGAGAGGGTGCTTGAGTCTGTGCTGGAAGCGGCGGCTGGTATTAGGCGAGGGGGGAAGGTTGTTTAGGGATTGGGGGTATGGCCGGATAGGTCATCGACGGTGAGAGCGGAGGAGGCATCAGTGGCGACGGATGAGTCACGAGGGACGGGGAAGCAAAGGTTCATTGCAGCGGACTGGGTGAGCATGAAGGTGAGTTTGAGGAGCGTGATCGTTACCGTGTGTCGGCTGAATTTGAGGGGCGGTTGGCATGGGAGCAACCCGGTTTGAATGAATTGAATGGTAGGGGCAGAATCTTTGACTTTGATGGAGTTGCGAGGAGCGTGGCGACGGTCGTTAGAAATCTTGGCCAGGGCCTTGCGAGATGCAATGAGAATGACGCTGAAGGCTGTGCGTCGCTGAAGGGTTCTCGTCGCTTAGAGCTTAGCGTCGCTGGGGACTTGTTGGGAGTTGAGAGGATCATGGTTTTTCACCTCTTCCAGGGGCACGGCACAGCCACTGTGCCGTGCCCTTGGCCTCTTAACACTAGGTTCCACCTAGTAGTCAAAGATACAGCACAAAGATTGCGCACCAAGTGTGAGCTTTGGCGGGCGAGCGAGGGGACGGCGCGTTCGGCGGTGTAAGTTTGGCGGTGTTGCTTCGGCGAGGCAGTAGTGCGTTTTGATTTTCTGAAGCGGAGCCGGGAAGGGGGTCATGGAAAGGCAGAAGAGGGTGCTTGATTCTGTATGGGAAGTGGCGACGGGTCTAGGTCGCTGGGCGAAGATGCTTAATCCTCGGCGGTATGTCCGAAAGGGTCTCGGCCGGTGGGAGCGGGGCAAGCATCAGTGGAGGCGGGTGAATCACGAGTGACGGGAGGCAGAGGTTAATGGACGGTGTAGACTGCGGCTGTGAGCTAGCTGTTATTGCAGAAGTGCTAAGGGCATTGGCAGAAATAGGTATGCGAGTGGTGGTGACAGCTAAAGATGGTCCGGAGTGTTTACTAGCTGAAAAAATCAGTGCAGATGAGCTCTCACCATAGAGGGTCTTTGTGCTCCACTTCTTCAGACAATATCAATCAACCAAGCCCTCTTTGAGTCGTCCTGTGTGAGATTCTCAACCGCAGATATCGTGCCATTTGAAGAAAAGACATCAACAAACACGCAGTGGGCGTCTTTATACCACACTACGCTCTCGCAGTACAGTGCCTGCATATCGTCTTCATCTCGCTCATAGACCTTTTTGGGTGCATTATCGATGCAAAAGTTGTGAAGCTTCATAATGATTGCGATCACTCGTGTTGACTTGGCCAAATCAAAAGGCAAAGGCTTGGAGAGGATACTACATCTTGCGACTATTATTCCGAATGCCTGCTCTACATGCATGCGCAATGACGACAAAAAAAGTTAAAATCATCTTCATGCTCAGTAGCCTCGCTGGCACAGGTGTGATTAGAATATTACTGCATACGTACGCTTCGTCTCCCGCAATCCAAAACATGTCGGAGAGTCTGCCCTGTCCGAATTAATGTGCAAGGCTTGAAACGCTATGTGCTAGGGCATCATGGGTGGAACCTAGGCAACGCGCAGAGTAGCAGGGAAAGCGGTATTTGGAATCGACAAGGGCCTGAAAGGGTAGCGCATGAAAACCTTTCCTGTTGTAAAAGCTGCTTACTTGGGCTTGCTTCTGCCGTTTTTTGACCTTCTGCCCACCTGTAATAAGACATTCTAGCACATATGCACAAAGAAACCTGACGCACGCTCAGTCTGTCTGACAATCCTTCATCCACCTCCCCTAGTCGTCTTTCTTGTGTCAGTACACCATCCGCCACCGCGCCCTGCGCTGCTCTCCCAAGTACCTTTAGGGAAGTCTATGCCGCCCCAGCCACATGGTGCACCATGTTCGACATACGCTTGGGCAACACGCTTTTTTCCACCTCCCAACGCTGCCCTGTATCTGAGCGAGGTGCCTACAGGCCCATACCGAATCCCGACGCACAAGGACACTGCGCCTCCGCATTTACCGGCGGAGTGGGTGCCGTCAGGCTCCACAATGGCCTCAGAGACCTCCTTTACAATCTGCTCAGAGATCCCAAGCTGTCGGTGAACGTCTACGGCGAAAAGACGTTCGCAGCCGATCTCCACAAGGAACCCTCCGAGCACCGCGCTCTCGACCTGGTCATAGACGACGACGCCCTCGCCCCTAAGCCGCAAGGAATCGAAGTCACCATTGTAAGCCCTCACTCTTCCACGTACCACAACCGGGAACAGACTGCGGCAGCCGTGCTCGACGCCGCCGAGAAGCGGAAGCACCGAACGAACGACTACCTATACGCCGCTGAGGGTATCGATATGCGCGCCGCCACCATCGATGTCTACGGTCAACTGGGACACGAAGCGCAAGCCGTCCTCCAGCACGTTTCTCACTACATCGCCCTAAGGCGCGGTGCCAGCCCTTCACGCGAATACGAGAATCTGATGGCGACGGTCTCCGCATACGTCCAGAAGTACACAGCGATGATGATTAACTAACGTCGCTTTTCCCAACTCATCAATAGCACGTAGGTCGGCGGGCCCGAAAGGTCCCCTCACTTCATGTATCCATTAAAGGTCCAAATTTCTCTCTTATCATCGTTAGGGTACACGTGTATCTCAGTTTAAAATCAGGGAGTGAAGGCAGTGTTTAGGTTCGGTTCAGGTTCAGGCTCTTTAGAGCTTCAACACCTAAGGCTTAAATTCAGGGACACAATACGTGGCATAATAAAGCAATTATAAATATGTGATTCACTGTAATTGCGATATTTTAGGATTTTTAATAAATATGGTGGAATTTTGCAAAAGCTATCTATAGTAATTGTCCTCGCCCCTGAGGCCACATGTTCCAATAGGGATTGAGGTGAGTGGGTCGGTTTACATGTGTCGTGAAACCCGCTTTGTTGAGTCTTTCTTCCCTGTTTGTACAATCAAACAGATGGGATAAGAAAGGAATACTTGTTTAGAACAGATGAAATGATTTTATTAAAGAAGGGCCAGTGCTGTCACGACGGCAAATACCACGAACTCAACGTCAACGTAGCATGTCTTCCTCTAAATATCGTTCCTCCGGAGAAAACGGAGTCCGGTCCGGAGGTCGGGTAAAGTACTGCATTACACTGTGACTCGATGATCTGATCCGATCGTGCGTTCGGATCAGAGGGTTCAAATACAAAGTATGATAGGTAGCCATGATAGAATCAGTACAGTGATGTGTAATCGACACTCCCCCCATTTGAAAAAATCATCAGTCACAGCCCGTCTAAATTAAAGAAAATTAACAGCATGCCAAGTAATACGAAACGGTCTGATACCGAAGGAAACGGAACATAAAAGGCCTTTGGCATTTTGAATGTTCTCAAAATTCCTGGTACGTTCGACCGATAGCTCCTCGGGGTTAATGGAGAGATATTCGACAATGGCGTTTGGTACGGCTGCTCTTCCCAGATAAAAGATGTATCCAGATATTGGGCAGTAGACATCAGAACTTTGGCAGCACCCAGTGTGGGATTTCGAGCAGTCTCATTTGAGGTTGTACCTGTTGCCCCAACACCTTGCAAAGCAATCCCTCGTCAGTGTGTCATCCCGGGCCCTCGTTCGCTGCGATTTATGACCGAGGATCGCTTCGACTGGTCGGCGCTCAATAATATTTTGCACTTTTGCAAACGACATCAAGGGATATATGTGCGGACTGGCGTGTGGGGGGCTAGAGAGTCCAATCCGAGGGTGACCGAATTCATGGTAGACGGGCGCAAGGAATTTGTCGGTGTAAATGGGACTTTGGATTGCATACCAGCATCGATTGTTAATGTTGTGAACTGTCTTCTGGGACACAGTGGTGAGATCAAAGCGAGAGAAACGCTGACGGGATCTGGACTAAGGCCCACAAGCGTTGGCAGGGCTGTTGCGCTAGTACAAAGCTTGAGGATGAGGCTCAGTCTACGAAAATCCGCCGATGCATCACGTATAGGTAGCGACGCCTCCAACTCAGCGTTCGACATAGTGGCCAAGTTCAGTACCGGTGTTTGGTTAGTGCGGCTCCTTCAAAGACTAACCATCTTGTCGACCACTGCATCATCATAGATGCAAAAAGGGGGGTCATAATTGACTCAACTGAAACGTTCCCTATCAGGCATTCCCCTGAAAGCCTACGTCTATGCGGGGGAGAAGATACTCCGAAACTCCTAGTAGCTGAGGTAAAGGAGTTGATTGTTAGGTATCAAAATAAAATTTCTTCAAGTTACATCCGAACTTCGAATAATCCATTGCTCCGGTTCCAAATCTATCTCACCCGAAGTAATAACGTTTCGAAGTAGAGCTTGGGTCATCAACTTTGTGAGTCCATCGGCAACATTCTTGCTACTTCGGACAAAACCAATGTCAGAGATCAACTTATCACGAAAACCTGCCCTCGAAGCGGCATTGTCCAACGTAGTACGCTTCTCCGATGTTCGGGATCTTTTCGAAATAACATCGAATAAACTCTTTCTATCGGTTAAGAGCTGCACCGGTACATGTTTGTTTAGGACAGCTTGCAATTCTTGGGCGACGGAAATTGCAACATCGAACATGTCACTAAAAGCTATCACCTCACCTGACATAGCTGATGACTGGTACGACTTGAAGTGGATTGGGATAACTTTGTTAGAGGCATCACCCAAGAAACCAATGTGTCCAAGCTGAGATGATAGATCCTCATTATAGGCAAATGAGGAGTCAGAAAATCTTACAACCTTCAGTGTATCCTTCTCCAACTTACGAACGCGAAGAAGAACACGGGTATCAACAGCGTACTTGAAGGCCTTGTTCAAACTTTTTATAATCGATGCTCGATGACTGTCAAATTTTTCTTCGGTAACTTGCGCGAGTTGCGATATCTCAAACAAGCAATCAGGCCTAGTGTTAGCTAACCATGCCAGCTTCATGCGCATAGATCGGAAATGCATAAATAACGCGTCAGCCGGTAAACGTTCCAGTTTCTGCAGGTACTGGCTCTGGTCCATAATGAGACAACCATCGTCACTGCGATCAATAACGAAATCTTTAAATTCAGAAGGTAGTTCCACATCTTCTGCCATCTCAAATCGCTTGTTGGTCAGCGTCGATGTCTTCCGAAAAGAATCATTCCCGCAACGCAAAAGATCGTCTACATACGCTCCACTTACACCTTGTAGTACCTTGTTAGTAAGAAGGTAGTACAAGGAGGGGTCCATTCTTAACGGCTTCATACCTAACTCATCCCTGTGACTTTTGTCCAGAGTTTTATGCCACAGGTCTCCAGCATCACAAAGCCCGTAGAGAGGGCGCAGTAGCTGCAAGCATTGATCCAGGCTGAGTTCAAACTCAGGCTCAGGCTTTTCTATGAAAACTTCCCTGGCAAGCGGTTCGGATGACTGCAAGTATGCTTGTTTGAAGTCGGCAGACCAAATGTGGAAACCAAATATGTTCGTCAATGTGAGAAGTAAGAGCACAGATTGCGGCTGCAAAGTGGACGACGTATGAACAAGAATGTTCTTGAGCTTGTCCCGATGCCCACCTATCACGTAGCGAGCCTTGTAATTAGTCTTTTTGTCGATGGTAGACTTGATCGCTAGAACGAAACGACCAAGAAGAACATTTCTATCAGGTGTAATTTACTCTTTTAGAATAAACTTGAACGTTCCACGTTCGAGAAGTCCCCCAATCTATTTCTTCTTAGCTTCATCCATCTCCTTACCTATGGCGCGATCATCATTAGGATCAAGCACCTCCGTCGCCAATACAAAGTCCCCATCTGGGGAACGAACTCCCTGTAGACTCTTTTTCAGTTCAGATAAGAATGAGTAAGACAAAAATTCTGGGGTAAGTTATGGTTTCACCTGAGCTACATTGAAGGGTCGAGCAGGACTATTAGTATCATCCCTCACACAGACCAACTTCTTGTCATAATCAACGTCCAAAACCGAGAACGGGCCGAACTGTTCGCCTATTCGGCTTGTGACGATTTTATCTCGCCATACGAGCACCTTGTCCCCTAGCTCATAGCTGCGATCTGCGGCAAGCCGAACGGCGTAACTAAGAGCACGCTTTAGCTTAATAGCAGCCATCTGAGCTTCCATTTCTTTCCGAGCTATGTTGGCAATAGGTCTTGCAGTGTGCTTCTAGTTGGACTAGGTTCCGATCTTGTGGAAACCTGAGGGTACTCTCCGAACACTAGTGCAGATGGAACGATACCTTCGGGGCCGAGAGTATCATTAATCGCTTTAACGGCACACGAAAGCGCTAAATGTCTACCCGCATTCGGTTGGGATAACTTGATCTTCCTGAAAGTAGACCTTAACGGCTCGTGATACCTCTCCCCCAGTCCCAAACTAGAGTTGGCTTCGACACCAGTCTGACCGACCTCAACATCGGCAAGCTTAGCGATGTGGATGAATCGGTCACCAAGTTGCGATCCTTGGTCAGTCAGAATCTTATTCGGCAAGCCGGTATAGAGCGGGGCCCGACGCTTCACTAGAGTTTCCCAAATTTCATCTGTAGAAATGCTTGGCAAAAATTGGGCCGCACTAAATTTGGTACCTTCATCTATGATGTGAAGCACAGTGTCACCGTCGAGATACATGATATCCAGTAGTACCTTCTCATTGAACTGCACATTCTCCGCGCATAGCGTGACTATAAATCTCTTCGGAGCGTGTTGAATTCGTTGGCACGGGTCACAACGCCCAGCGATGTCTTCTAATGTTCGCAGTCTCAGGCGTAGCGTGTTCTGGACGGGACCTCTTAATTAAGTTGAAAAACTTACGTGCGCTTGGATGGAAGAACTGTCAATGCAGCTTCGCCAGTTGTGCCCTAGTGAAGGACATGTCAGTGGAAGGGTGCATTCCAGCGTACAAGTGATTTTTAGCTGAACGGGCCATCGGTACATACCATTCATCGAGGTAAATGAGGCTCCCTTGCTGACCTGTATAGGGAACGCGCTTAATGAGTCGATTAGACACAGTGCAAGGGGTCATAGATTCCTTGTCTAGGACATCCATCCCAAGCAATGCTGGTACGTCTGCATTGACTATGTCCAATTCAATATAAGCATTAGGAATTCCAGAGGGGGTACGTAAGGGAATAACGACTCGTCCAAGGGAAACATAGGATGCATCTGTAAACCTGAAAAGATTACGCGACGGAAGTATCTTCCTGTCGTGAATTCCAAGGGCGTTGTGAATCCTGTTCAACTCCTCCCGACCAACGACAGACTTAAGGGCGCTAATATCGCAGAGAAAGCCAATTGGACGCCTGGATTTCACCTCGGAGCTAATCCTTTGAGCATGTATATCCGTCATGAGGATCTTTTGCGGTTTTCTTTCATCACAGATCTTCTCTTTCCAGCTTAATGTTTTCCGGCGACGAGTTGGCGATTTCAACCGCTCTTGTCGCCCAGCCGAAAATCCTGCTTAGAAGAAGCTGAGCCTTGATTGTGTGAATCCATGGAGGAAGCGATATGAGTCAGAATTTTATCTTCATCGATAGACTCGATGGGATCTATTTTCTCCCCTTGCGTTGCAAAATGCGAATCGAAAGCGGCTAGCTCTTGCTCGTCGTTCAGACCCTCCCCATCATCAGAACCGCCATTAGAGTCTTGGGAGGTCAGCTTCTCAGCCTTGATAAAATCTGCAAGGATGTGAACCGAAGACTTCCCAGCTTACAGAAGGCTTCGAGTGTATGTTTCTCAATGTCCTCGGGTGAGCACTTGTGAAGTGGGCTCCAAGGGCCACCACATTTAATGCACTCATTCTTGCGACGGACTTCTTCGAATGCCTTCGAAGGGTACCGTCCGCCGCGATTGTGTTGACTATTGCCGCGATAGTCTCGTCTTTGCCCCTGTATGTACGATTGTTCCTGCCATATTGCATCATGTTTGTTTCGAAATCTTTATCGTGCTGTACTACACCGGTCTCAGTAGTTCGCTTTGTTTCACCAGTCGGAAGACGAATTTGGCGTAAGTTCTGAATTGACTCATGAAGAGTTGTTACAAACTTGGTGTAAGTGTAAGATTGTGACGTAATATTCTGAATTGGAATGCTTGACCAGTTCTGAAATTCAGTCACTGCCTTGCTTTAATGCAATGTGCGGTGCGCAGTTCTTCTCGTCTAGGAACGGAGCAATGTCAGACAATGAGAAACCAAACACACACACACGAAGACCCACAGGTTGTTCGCTGTCCCTCTTTCTCTTTAAGCACCATGCGATGCAGTAGCACAGCTCGCCGACGGCGAGGAGAAATGGGGTTGGAAGAGCGGGGAGAATTCCTTGGACGGCTGGACGGTATACTTGTCCTCCGGGTTGTAAGGCCGAGCCGTGGTCCGCGGAATGCTAGAACCTTGTTAAGGATCGATTCCAAACAATCGTATACACCAGGGGTGTAATACTGGACAAAGGAGATGTAGTAGTGGATGAGTAGTGCTGAATATCTCCTTTGGAGATAAGGATGTTATCACAACGACAACCTTGAAGTTCCTATTTGTATATAGACGCCGGAGTCCGGGGCGCCAAGCGTGAGTAAATATCACAAACAAACAACAAAAGGGGTATTGTAATATTGGATAGAGAGGGGGGAAATAGAAACGGGGACTCGGGCATATAAACGTGGCTATAGCCAAAGTTGCCGTTGGCAAGGTTTCTGCAAAGGCGGAAGTTGGGAGTAAAGTTCAGAAACAAGACCGGGGTGGCTGTTTACACTGGGGCCCCAGTGGCCATGTAGGTATAAATACTAGTTAGGTAGGTTAGGGTTATCTGCGACGGCGGGGTGAGAGAAGTTAGGTTCAGCCAAATTAGGGAGATCCAAGTTAGAGATAAATAAATTCGACACTTGGCCCAATAGTTACCTTTCACCTGCGAAAATATCAGGTCTAATTTGGGGGTCGAGCCGTCCAGATTGCAAGCACTCAAGCCCCATCGGGTGGGTATACAGTACCAAAAATAATAGTGGGCGACAAAAGAAAATTGCCCTTACTGTACTGTACAGTGCCTGCTGTTTAGCAGTGAATCAGATCAGAAAAAGATCACCAAAATCAGCTCTGCCGATGGCAGTACAGTGTGAGTGCCCATTGTACTATACTTGCGGAGGTAATCAATCTTGTCAGAGTCTGAGCGGAAGTCCGGGGGGCGCTGCGGGGCCAGTTCATTGATGTACTCCACAATCTTAGTTAAACCCTCAGATACGTCCACCAGGTTCCTCTCCTTCATAAAACTGCGCAAGCGAAGCGTTTCCAGAGATTCCTTGATCTGCAACTGCCTGGCGTCACTTACGTACTCGGTCAACATTACCTTGGCGATTTCATTAAAAGACATATCCTCTCGGCGATTGTCGAAAAAGAACTTTCTAGCGGCTCCATCGAGTACATGGACGAATAAATCGTCCTTCTGAGAGGCCGAAAGACGATACTGATGCGCACAGATCCCGTACAGTTTCATTGTTTCCATTATGTCCTGCTGAATGTCTCCGGAGAACTTACTCTCTTTGAACATCTGCAGCACTTAGTTTGCTTTACGCGAATCTTCATAGGAAATTTGACCACCACCAACAGAAGGTGTTGTAATACCAATAGGATTCGACGAAGTGACATTTCCATCAGCACGTTGAACGACCAAAAACTGGCGAATAGGGTCCTCGGAAGAGAGATCCGTCGATTTACTCTGCGGCACGGTATTAGCATCATTGTTATGGGCTCCTGCGGCAGTATTTCCAAGAGAACGTTGAAGAGCATCATTCCCGGAGCGATTATTGCGCGTCTCTTCCTGCATCGCAGGAGGTTTGGACGGTCCGGGCTGGTTGGAAAGGACAGCCGCTTGCGTGCGCAATACATTGTTGCTATTCCCACGAAGAACTCCACGATTCACCTTAAGCTTATCGATAAAAACACAACAAAAATCACCGTTACAATTCATGAAGTAGCAAAACCGGGCATGTAGCAGGATCCGTCCGTCATTTTGTCTGCATCAGAGAGCTGCACGGCCTCACTATACTCAGCGGGAAATCCATCAAAAGAATACAACTCCGCGACATCATTCTAGACCTTAACAGAAAACATAGGAATTTTGAAGAACTGCGGAGTGAAAATGTGTGACGGCGAAGGAAGCAGATCCAGGAGATACTAGTGTACATCTTCTCCGTCCCGCAATTCGAACGAAGCAGACTCAATGGATGTTCCATCTTGTGCCTCTGGTATGAAGAAGAGCAGAGTTGCTTTCGCTGCGGAGAGGAGCGAAACTGACAACTCATCTTGTAAAGATGTAGTGTTGATCTTCTTCAAGACCTTATCGATCGGCGACTTGAACTGCGAACGTGAGATCGGCATATCGCGATAATGTATTGGGTTCGGACCTGAGAAATTCACTTGAAGATGAACAACACCAACGGGTCTCGAATCCGGATTGTCGTGAAACCCGCTTTGTTGAGTCTTTCTTCCCTGTTTGTACAATCAAACAGAGGGGATAAGAAAGGAATACTTGTTTAGAACAGATAAAATGATTTTATTAAAGAAGGGCCAGTGCTGTCACGACGGCAAATACCACGAACTCAACGTCAACGTAGTATGTCTTCCTCCAAAAATCGTGCCTCCGGAGAAAACGGAGTCCGGTCCGGAGGTCGGGTAAAGTACTGTATTACACTGTGACTCAGTGATCTGATCCGATCGTGCGTTTGGATCAGAGGGTTCAATACAAAGTATGATAGAGTGATGTGTATTCGACAACATGAATCGAGTAAAAATGGCTCACGTACAGTAACTTACTGTAATTTGAAATTTTGAAATTACAGAAGAGATTCTTATGTAGTGCCATCATTACAGTACCAGAACCACAGACTTCTGACGATCCAGATTCCGCATTCTTTGACATTATCTTGAAACATGAAGTCGTCACTCCTCCCACTATCTTCGTGCCGCAGCAACCCATGAGCCGAAGCCGGATCGCGGCGGGCTCCTCAGACACATCCCGCGCACTGGTGGTACTAGCGCACGGTTTTCTTGGCGGGCGGGTGCAACTGCTGCCTCTAGCCGCACGGCTATCGCGTCATTACGACGTACTCAACTTTGGGTATCGCTCCCGCGCACACCCTCTCTCCAATCATTCTGCGTATCTCATCGACACAGTGGCAAGCCGGTTATCAAAGCGGAGACAACGTGTGCACTTTGTAACGCATTCGTTTGGCGGGGTTGTACTACATCATGCGTTTTCAAAGGGGCTTGCGGAGGTGTTGCATGAGGGAGGTACAAGGTGTGTGCTGATTGCGCCGCCGTTGAGAGGGGCGCGGTTTGCAAGGGCGTTTCAACGGGAGAATATTGCGGGCCCGGATTGGGTGAAGAATACTGTGCATCGGGTTGCATGTGGGGTGATGGGTGCGGAGAGTGGGAGGGAGTTGATGATGGGGGATGAGGGATGGTTCGATAAGGAGGTTGGGGTGATTCCGGACGATGTGGAGGTGTTGGTTGTGGCGGGGGAGTATGGGAGCTGGAACCCGTTGATTGGGGAGGTGTCGGATGGGGTGGTGGGTGTTGGGGAGACGGGCATGAGGAGACGGCACTATCGCTTGACGGTTCAGGGTACGCATAATTTCTTGTTGTACATGCCCAGAGTGCAAGCTGGGGTGCTCGACTTTTTGGGCGGGGAGGAAGTGGGGGAGTTGATGCATGAATGGGACCCGGAGGGAGGGGGGAGCTTTGGGTGAACTGTATTGCAGGTTTGTAAAGGTGGGACTTTTACCATGCACGGGAGCTTCGCAATGTTGAAGCGACTAGGTAATAGTTGAATAGTATATTTTCTGGAACAGCTCCATCTCGCAGTTTCGGAGAAGCCCAAAGGCAAGCGTTGGGCCGATGAAATGGTTTAAAGGGATTGTCGGATGGGATGGTAAAGACATTCGGAGACCAAACTTGAGTCAACATTCTGCAGCTGTAGGGACCGATATTGGCTCGCCAGGTTTGTGGATAAGCGACGGCTTGACAACGTGACATGTACATTGCATGAAAGGTTAAATGATCAACTCCACTTTGCATCATAATGGCAGTATAGTATGTTACAGTGAGCCCAATGCAGTTGCATTGAGGGACCATGACAAAGGTCAAAGGGTTTGTCAAAGGTGTTTGCAATTGGGGCACGTGCTTTTGGCACTCTCTTGTCTTTTCCCGCGTAATTCTTGAATACCATATTTGCAAAATAACAAACCAAAACAGAAGCTGAATCAAACAATTGCCACCCAATCGTTCTGCCGCCCTCCTACTACACAGTCCAAGCCATTCGTCCGGACATTCTCTTCATCCAACTTTCTACCCGTCAGTTCCTGCCTCGTCTCAGCAACCTTGTCCGACGGGATCCTTCCCGTTATCACGCCCTGCAGTGCTTCCCCTTCCGTACCTCTTCATTAACCACCAGTCCATCACTCTTCGCGGCAGCCCAATTTCAAACAGCCATGGGCAAGCAGGGCACCATCACTTCCTTCTTTCGTCCCATTAGTTCCTCCAGCAAATCCTCAGCCTCTACCAAGACTCATCCGTCTTCCTCCAAGCGCCCGCGCCCCTCGACTGCCTCCTCCAAGAACTCAAAATCAAGCCCCTTGACGAAACCCAACGAAGAGATCCCCTCGAAGAAGCAAAAAAGAACCGTTCAGAAGGATTTTTCTGATGATTCTCTTGTCACCGATGCCAATATTTCCCCATGCTCTGCAGCTAGAAATGATCCCGAAGCCGTTTCTCCGGACAATGGCTCCGGCATTCCGTCTCGTAATGTGTCGCAGAAACTAACGTTGAGAGGTGGTCAGGAGGAGCCTAAGCGCAAGGTCTCGTCCAAACGCCGAGTGCGCAGAATTGTGAATGATAGCGATAATGAAGACGATTGCGATCCAGAAAAGGATGAAAACATGAAAGCTGAGGATGCAATAATCGAGGAGGAGAAAAATGGTGCATTGGGCCGAGAAGAGGAAGAAGAGGAGGATGGCGGGGAAACGGCAAACCAGGAGCGGGACAAGCCAGTCGGGTCGAAGGTAAAGGAGTCAACTTCCAAGAATGGGGGAAACAAGGCCTCAACAAAATCCTCCTCTGCAACCAATCTTTCAACTCCTCGCACATGGAACAATGGTAAGCCTGTCCCATACAAGTTTCTCACAGATGCCTTTTGCAAAGTGGAGGAGATATCCGGTCGCCTCGAAATTCAAGCTATTCTTGCCGATTTGTTTCGAAATATTATTGCCTCCACACCCGAGGATTTGGTCTCGTCGATTTATCTTTGTTGCAACAAACTTGCGCCAGCTCACGAGGGAATAGAGCTTGGAATTGGCGAATCCATCTTGATTAAGGCCTTGTCTCAGGTATCGGGTCGCACCGTTGCAGTTCTGAAGAGCATGTACAAGGAGAAGGGTGATTTGGGTGATGTCGCTGCTACTGCCAAAACTACTCAAAAGACAATGTTTCCTCCACCGCCGCTTACCGTCAGAAAGGTATTTCAGGAGTTCCGGAGTATTGCAGCGACAACAGGAAAGAATACGCAAGATGTCAAAAAGGCCAAGATTCTAAAGCTGCTCGTTGGAGCCTCAAAGTCAGAATCAAAGTACATATCCCGTGCTGTGTTAGGCAAGTTGCGTATCCATCTCGCGGACAAGACGGTGATTGCCGCACTTGCTGCTGCAATGGTAGTGGAGGAGCTTGGTATTGAAACTAATGTCTTGCTCACTGCTGATGGAAAGAAAAAGGCTAAAATGACAAAGCGGGAAGAGGATATTCAGGAGGCGATTAAGGAGGCCTCGGGCATTCTCTCCGCAGTGTACAGTCAGTTGCCAGTGTGGGATGTGATCGTCCCAAAGTTGCTGGAGTTGAAGAAGATTGACGAACGTTTGATTGAGGCCTGCAAGCTTACGCCTGGAATCCCTGTGTCGCCAATGCTTGCAAAGCCTACCAAGGCTATATCCGAGGTTCTGGAAAAGTTTGCAGAGACCTCCTTCACATGCGAGTTCAAGTATGACGGGGAACGGGCTCAGATTCATCGTCTCGAGGATGGAGGAATCAAGATTTACAGCAGAAACGCTGAGAATCTAACTCCTAAATACCCAGACCTTGTATCGAAGATCCCAGGAGCCCTACAAGACAATTTCAAGAATGCATCGTTCATTATGGACGCCGAGGCAGTCGCGTACGACACCGAGAAGAAGAAGATTCTTCCGTTTCAAGAGCTACAAGGACGCAAGAGGAAGGACGTCAGTGAGGCAGATATCACTGTCAAGGTTTGCATTTTTGCGTTTGATCTTCTTTTCTTTAATGGGGAAAGCCTGATTGAGAAATCGTTAAGTGATCGCCGAAAGATTCTCCATGGAGGTTTCAACGAGCGTGATGGTGAGTTTATGTTTGCCAAGGGTCATGATTCCAAGGATCCAGAGCAAATTGAGGAATTGTTAAACGACAGTATTAAGGCCGGCTGCGAGGGCCTGATGGTAAAGGCGCTCTCTGGAAACAGCTCGACATACGAGCCGGCAAACAGAAGTCAGAACTGGTTGAAGGTTAAAAAGGATTACCTGGAAGGCTGTGGAGATTCCCTTGACCTTGTTCCCATTGGAGGGTACGTTGGTCGAGGGAAACGGACGGGGAGTTATGGAGCGTTCCTACTGGCCTGTTATGATCCAGAATCAGAAGAGTACCAATCGATTTGTAAGATCGGGACCGGCTTTTCGGAAGAAGTGCTAGAGAAATTTGCTGCTTTCTTCAACGACCCCGATGCGGGGCGCAAAAGCAGCAATGGCAAGTCGTACTACAAAACTCCGGAGCTAAAGGCGCTTCAGCCCGACGTGTGGTTTGAGCCCGTGCATGTTTGGGAAGTTAAATGCGCTGACCTGTCTCTGTCGCCGCAACACATGGCAGGCATTGGACATGTAGACAACGAAAAGGGGATAGCGCTTCGTTTTCCGCGATTCATTCGAGTTCGGGATGACAAGAAACCTGAGGAGGCGACCAGCGCGGAGCAAGTAGCAGAATTCTATCTTAGACAATCATCGATCACAAACAATGCGTAGCTTGTACTGTGCGCAAGTTGCTTTTTCTTTTGCGTTGTAGATGGGAGTAAAGCTACTGAAATCAAGGAGGATGAACGCCATGGTATTTCGCTGAGACTCTAACTCGGAGACGGTAGGCAAGAGGAGCCCAAACTTGCGTGGAGGGAAAGGGGTTTGAGTAAGAGCGATAAAGTCATCGCTCATACAGCTTTACGTGATGCAAGATTGGGAAGGGCAAGGTAGGCTAGCGGCCGTACTTGTGGAATTCCCACTCGGAGTTGTCCAAGGGACAGACATGACGAGTCCTCAACCAGCGACTATGATGCATACATCGTGAATACAATGTCAAATGAAACGAAACATGTCAGCGTGGTGTCAAACAGGTTCAACCGTAACGAGGCGGGGCCTAGACAAGCAAGGTCGTTGCCAACTTACGAAATGCAATGAAAGTGAAAGGCATGATTACACACGCCCCAAGCTACGTTGCAATCCTCTGCGCTAAGCGTGGATTGATTTGCCTGACACTCAATACAAGCGTCCATGATATGATTGCGGCAGATGGCACAGTTGTCGACCACCATGTCTGTTGCAAGCGGCGAGATGTTTCCAAAATTGACGGGACATGATGAAATGGTCAGCAAGCGATAGTTGTTATTCAAGGTAGGTTGTGAAAAGTGGGAAAGAGGTGGCATAGCTTACCCCATGCCCATAGGGCGACTGCGTTGTACTTTTTAATTTCAAACCTTGGCTTTGGCTTTGCCTCGGCGGACTTTTCCGTAGACGGGGCTGCAGTCTGGGGCATGGCGGTGTCAATGTCCATGCCCGAGGCGGCGGTATCTTCTGCCATGGTGGTTGTTTGTGTTGAACGGTGAATGGAGGTTGGCGGGGTGAGCGGATGGGAGATGGATCAGTGAAGGGTGTATGCTTTGAGTAAGGATTAGAGGTGGTATGTGTGCGCTGTGCTGGCAAGAGTGAAGCTTGGCACCAGGAAACAGTGGAGGCCGGCACCGGTGGAATGTGGATCAGCGATATTTATACTGTACGGTACTGTACAGTAGTGCGTTCATTTCGTTGTCAACCAGCACAGCGAGAAGTGCATTAGGAGCTGTCACATGCCGCATTTTGGGCCTACTATTCTTTCTTTTTTTTGGTTGAATTTTTTTTTGCCATGCTCCACTGGGCGCAACCGGATTGGTTGATAGGCTTACAGTATTACCGTACCCGGCCTAGTACAGCCCAATTAGATCCACAGCATCACATGAGTAACTACAGTGCAGTGCTTGTACACGTTTACATGTGTGATGACAGTGATGTGATACGGTTGTCGACGACGTCGGTGATGTAAAATCGCTAAAAAGCTGGACGGAGCACAGGGGTTTCTGACGGGATGGGTGTGACAATCCAGCTCAAAAAGCTTATCCTAAATTAATTTAACACTGCGTAGGACAAGCATTACTTGAAAGCAGCAATTGAAAATATTTCTGGGGAAATTTCACTCGGAGAAGATGCTCAGCAGTTGCACAAACAGCAAGAATACTGGAAATCGAGTGTGACCAACAATAAATTCGTTTGTTTTTTCAGTGGTTTTGACAACTTTTGACGAGTCGAGCCGTCACAAAAGTAGCTTTGGGTACGTAAAAATCAATGTTGATGATGACATCTTCTTTTGAAAAAGTCAGGAATTAGTTGTTTGAATCTACAGTACATTTCCAAAATTTGCCCGCCACTCAAACACTACTGTACATAGTATGTACCCAGTACAGTATTGTGGTGTTCCCGCCCAAGTTGAACGGAACTACGGAACTTCGAATAAACCCTACCTAGCCTATCCCAGTCTAGCTACTGTACAGTACTGTACTGTACTGCAGCACACAGCACACGGCATTTCCCATAATTCCTCTTTCACCACCTACTGTAAGCCAATTCAATCCAACCCCTACCCCCGACCCGACCCGTTGCAACACGCCCCACACCCCCGTCCACAGCCACCATCCCTCACACCCGTCCAACCCGCGCCTCTTCGACCCCTCATCCCCACTCTACGCTCCCACGCCGCACTCGCACCGCAAAACGCGTCCCAAAAACGCGGCACCATCGCTTGCACCACATGCGTCGCCCTAGGTGACAAGGCCGGACCTCGACCCACTGCAACGCGCGCAACACCCACTAACCAACCCCTTGATTTCGCACTCCAACAGCCATGCCGCGTCTCCCAAGGCACACCCGCACCCTACTGCCCAACCCGTTGGTTGCAGCCAGTCGAGTTGCTACCATGGCTCGCAGCTGCGCGAGGCTTGCCCATATCGCTCGAGTGAGGCGTCGTGACAGCTGCACCAGTTGAACTATTCTAGTCAAGTTTTCTAATCCATTATGCCCAAATCTGATCGATACGGATATTGCAGGGCAGCCCACAGTTTGCACCCAACGTAAAAGCCTTGTCAATCGAGTGACACGTTTCGCGGTGCCAAACAGCCGTCAAGCCCATGGCAACCAACTCCTTTCCGCAAGGCTCACTGCCTCCAGTTCGCCACGCTTGCCAAAAGTCACCATCCCGACAGCGCGATGCTTTTCACACGACATCAGCCTACAATAATGAGTTGTAAAACTTTACACGAGTATCGAATTGCCAACTTTGAACTACGCCCGGACATGTAAATCTCAGTAACCGCACAATGTCCATTCCTGCCGCAAATGACTCTGCCCAAGGTTATAACACGCGACAAACGGCAACCGCCCCACTTTCTACATACTCAATCTTTTCTTGCTGCGCCTTCCATCCGCAACCCTCTCGCGACAGCACGAGTCTAGCCGCGGTAGCTCGTTCTGGACACCCGCGTCCAGTCCAGACTAGTTTAACGGCCGATTGCAAATCACAGTGCCACGAGGTTTACAGTACGCATGACGTCCCTAGTCTCACGTGCAAGACAATGTCCACCTGCTCTCGTGAATAGATCCCTTTCCCACCTCTCCGCATGTGCATAACCACGAGTCTTTACTGAGCACAAGCGTCGCGTCAAAGGAAGATGCGCCCGCCACTTTGGTCAAGTCAGATTTGTTCCGCCACGAAAAACGCTGTCCGCTGATCTACGACAATGACATCCTTTTACACGAGCATCACACGCAATAAACATTACCTGACCGCATGTGCACCACCTATCCCAACCAGGCGTGCAACCCTACGGAGAAACATTTACACCGACGACCAAGTCGCCATGGATAGCACGCCCACCGGCTTGTAGAGATGGAGCGAGTAACAAATTAAGTGCCCAAGTGCCCAACCATGATTCCTAGGAAAATGCTTCACACCTTACTCGCCTTTTTGGCCGTAGAAAAGGTGGCCGCCGCGCTTGCATGCATTGAAGCAGCAGCTTGTGCCGAGGCTGCAGCCATTTCAGCAGTAGCTTGTGGAGCCGAGACGGGTGGTGGCGGGGGGTCCTCTGGCGCATTCAGATGCAGCCCTTCATGAAAAGTAAGACTTGACTTCCACTTAAACCTTTTCCCACATGCCGGGAAACTGCACGCAAAAGGCTCTTCCCCCGTGTGAACACGCTTGTGTGCTTTGAGATTAAACTTTTTCCCAAACATCTTGCCACACCCAACGACGTCACACATAAACGGAGCGCTTGATACTTTCTTTTGAATCGGAGATCTGACCCCCGGAACGCTCGGTACATTTGGTGCAGCAGACACGGCGGCAACGGCCGATACAGCCGGCACGGCAGGCACAGTGGGCACAGTGGACACATGAGGCATCCCTTGCTGTGCCGGCAACAACTGCGCGACATGCGACGGTGCCTGCACCGAACCGCGACGCGGGGGCATAAGCATATCTATGGCAAGGGACTCGCGAAGCTTGTGATCATGATCCATCTCCTCCTTCTTATCCTCTGCCGAAGTAGCGGCCGCGGCTGCCGCAGCGGCGGCAACAGCGACAGCAGCGACAGCACGTTCCTCGGGCGTAGGGTCAGGCGGGATAGTATTTGCATGGCCCATATCATCAGCGGCGGCATCATTTGCAGTAGCAGCGGCTGCGGCAGCAGCAGCGGCTACAACGGCTGCAGCGGCAGCGTTCTCTGAATTGACGACGACCGAGTCATCGTTGATGGGGTTGGGGTCGGGATCGGAAATGTTTTCGGGTTTGTCGGGGAGGTCGGGACATCCTGTAGCGGCGGCGGCATTTGAGGCGGCGACGACGGCGACGGCGGCTACATGGTCTTCTGGACGGGGTGTAGGTTCATGCGGTGTAAGAGTGGTGGGTAGGGGCGGATCTTGACTCGACATGGCATGTAACGGGTGTAGAGGGCGGTTAATGGCGGGCGAGTGCGTGTGAGCTCCTTACTCGAGCAATTCTGACAGTGCCAGCGCTCGATAATATTCGTCCTGTAAATGAAAGTGTGAGTTGCTAGACCTTTACACCCTAAGTATTCGCTGCGTGCGTTTTTTTTCTTTCTGGGGGCTGTTTTGGGCTTGATATTGCGGGTGTGTGATTTCATCTTTTTTGGTTATTTTGTCTCTTTGCTTGCAGTTAGGTCTTCCACCGAAAAAAAAATCCAGATGTTTCGCATGATCAGACTATTGTCTGAATTTCGTCGGCCCCTGCCAGCGGGGTAAGGGCATCAACTCTCTACTGTCAACACGGCCGCCTTGAACCAATCCGCGATAAGCACTAATCATAAAATAATTAAAAACAATACAGGTTCCATTCAACACTGCTCTATATCATTGCAAATTCCAGACTGTAATTTCAGTTTTTTCCAAGTTTCAGTAAAACTACAGCAAGCTTTTCAAAGCCTAATGCTATGAACACCGTGTATGAAGTGTACAATAGCACAAACTGAAAATTGAAAAGGAAATACTGTACATTTTTGCATTCCAACTGTAAATAATTTTGATAATTTTGAAAACGTTTTATTGCCAGTGTCTGAAATTGGTGTAGCCACTTAGGTTGAAGAAAATAGGGACTAGACACTTTTGTAAACAATCAACCGATTCTTACCCGCCCTAATTCTTTCCAATTGCGCCACTACACTGTACATTCATACTACTGCGTAGTGTTTCAAGTGCCAAGATAAGATAAACCCCTTGCGACAAAAAAGTGGCAAGTTTCTGCCGAAAGAATCTCGTAAAGTAGAAGAAACGAGTGATATCGCCTCCACACTGCTTACAAACACTAGGCCCAGTCGTTCGTAAGACGCAGGACATGCTCTTATTTGACGAAAACATTGCGATATTCACGGAACAAAATTGTTTATGTTCATGTTACGATCAACATCCATAACCGGTCATAAATTTGAAATTTGTGTACTGTACAGTGTATTTTACTTCATTGAGTATCTATCGTATACACAGTAGTTTACAGAGTGCCCTCCTTGCGGTAACTTGCCGCTCAAATTACGATGTATTGTACAGAAAGAGAAGGAAAAAAGGAAAGAAAACAGTGTGGGAGGTACAGTATGCAGATTAGCAAAAGCGAGTGCCCGCCGTACAGCACAGTACTTTTATCCAAATATGAGGTAAAGTTTGGCTGCCACTTTAGCAAGGTATTGTGGCTTACAGAAAAATAAGCTGAGATACAGTACTGTACCAAGTGCACAATAAAGAAAATAACTACAGGTCCCGCGCGGGTACAGTTTATTGAAAATCTGCAATTAACTGAACAACCAAAACAGCGCAGAAAGACATAAAAATAGTCATTCGATTCTGCACTTTATGATTTTTAGGGTACGTTGTATTATGGTTGTGGACCGTTCACTGTACTGTACAACAGAATGTTTACACAGTGCAATTGTATACAGCAAAGTGTAGGACAGTATGTAGACTATTTCTCACCACGTGTGCATTACGCGGTATTACTGTACTGCACACTAGAGTGTACTGTACTGTACACAAGGCATTGCGATAAAGCAAGAAAATGCAAAAGTAGCCCGTAAGCAAGGGTTAATCACCTTGCGGTCCTCGAAAGCCAATTGTCATTCAACCGTGCAGTACAGTATTCATTTGAGAACAACCGTTTCCAAAAAACAATATTTCGGTCGTCAGAGATGAATTTCAAGCAATTCCAACGAGAATGGTAATTACACAATTCTTACAGTTTGGATGCTGCATTTCTTATTTGAACTGTCCTGTACAGTACTTTCATCTTTACAACACAGAATGACTTACAGTAAAGTAGCATTGCTGCAAACGCTTGACCAGCGTACGATGACAAAGTGGTACTGAACACAAGTCCTCCACACCATTAAATAAAAACAAGTGCAAAAGTCAAGTGTTCTGCCTGAAATGCACTTGAAGCTTTTCAATCGTGAGCTTGAATGTAGATGTAGATGATTGGCAACTATTTCAACACGATGGTGATGGACATGACCCTGAACAAATTGAGAGACGCCACTCTGCAGGGATTATCGAGTGCAATGGCAGCCGTTATTACGAGCAATTCTGTACAGCATAAATGGCTTGTAGGTCAACTTGTTGCATTGCAGGAGGCATCATGAGCTCGGAAACCCGAATTCATACCCAGTTTATGAAATGTATTCAATTCGTGGAGCCATCGTTGAGTGACACGTGGAGTAGGTTTTTTTGACTCGTGCTTCATAGCAATGATGCATTTTGAAACATTGGCCTCGCCAAATGCCCAAACCTTGCATGCACATTTTAAAACCGAGTATTTTTTCCGTGCAGAAATCCCCGCCTATTCCAAATTACGAGGAGTTTTCAAATCTTACGTATGACGCCGTACAGTGCAGTACTGTACTGTACAATGTCATTTGAGTATTTAAGGCAGAAAGAGACTAATCCATGGCATTGCTGGATTCGTTGCGAGAAAAACGTTGTTATGTCCCGCCTAAAATTAGATCCGCTTGCCGGTTTGATTACAAGAGGAGGTCGCCGGCGGCCAACGGCAGTCGCTCCAAAGTGCCCTATATCTTTTTACTACGCAGTCCACTGTACTGTACTGTACAGTACTGTACTGTACAGTACAGTAGAGTACGGTAGGGACATTCAACACATTCCCTTCAGAGCGAGCCAAGTGATCATTCTGGGTGGTGCCACCAAGCCCGTTGATTCTTGTGTAGGTGCGTGTGTGTGCTACAGTAATTCGACAACCTGTCCCGCTTTCCCGGTTTGAAATTCCCCTCAAATTCCACAAGCCGCAAGCCGCCGAACCGCGATTCCCAAATCTACGGATATCGCTCCATACAAGCGCTGCAATCTCAAAATCGGCCCGATGTACCTGACATCTTTTTGGCGAAACCAAATGCTCCTGATATCATGCAAAGCGTTGCCGTTCCCTGTCATCACACTTGTGCATACTCCATCCAAACACAAATCCGCATTCAAATCGATTCATTTTCGCGATTTTCGTCATGACAGTGGCGTGTGGAATTCCACTCAGCGTCGCTACTGCTGCACCCCGCCCCCGTTTCCAAATCGATTGCTCGTTGCGATAGGCAAGCAACTTGTCTTCTTACGACACAGGTGTGCGGACTGGTTGAAATGCTACATTCCCTAGTCTCGGCCAACACCCAACGAATGCCTCGTTTTTTCGCCGGTCAAATTTGCCAAATTTACGCCACAGGACCACCGCATCCGTGCAGATCACAGCAATGTTTCTCCGAGGAAACAAACATTTTCATCTTCACCGCATCGGGGTGCGTACACTACATTCAACAAGGTGCGAGTCGAACGCGTGTTGTGGAATCGTACCTTGGTCATATTTGTGCCAGTTTCTTCAACGAGATGATCTAGCTAGCTAGCTAGGTTGCTGAGGTTGATTCAGGCACTTGAAACCTCTGGTACAGCCCTCTACACTGTGAATCTAGATGAAGGGCTGACAATTTGAGAGTCACAAAAGTGTTTCGTACTAACCTTCAGTGTGTTACACCATTCCTGGCCTTTGCATACTATTGTCAATTAAAGGCTGGCCAATTATTCACAATGTATGGCGCTCATTCGACAATTGCAAACCGCAGTTCCAATAGGATATACACTAGTTATGGCAAACAAAGCTCCACTCGAGACACCACTCGAATCTCGTCTGACGCCATCCCAATCCAAAGTCACACTATCGTCACCTTCACACCGCCGACCGGTGTGTAAAGTATTACCGACCATCCGACCCTCGTTATGACTGGTCCCACCTTTCTGGGTCTCAAGAACGCAATGTCGCCCCTACAGAGACGCGTTTCCCGAGTCAGAACGTCAGCCTCACCGCCCTCATCCGGTCAAACACTCCTCGCCCCAGTCATAACGCCATGCCCCCTTCACGTCTTATGTACTCACTTTCAACTGGGTGGACATTCGACCGCATTCTCCAAGAGTACGTAACATACTCAAAACCTATTTTTGCAGCCACTGTAGCTCTGCATTGTAAAACACGGTATTCATCATGCAACCCTTGCGTAACAAAGACATTTATGAAAGCCTCTTGCCTACCCTATGAGGTTGGGTCCCAAGTATTTGCAGCGAATTAGCAACAGATGCCATTTGTACTACCTTGTAAAAACTAGATGTGTAGCGCACAAGGCGGTAGTACAGTACGAGAAGGTTTACCTGCTATTTTGGACCACCTTCCATCACCAACTTTGTCCCCCTTTCCATATCGTATTTTCAACAACGCCAATAGCATCACAGGGATCACCTCAGATTTAATTTTCCATGCTGTTGCAACCACCCTCTCGAGGGATCGTCCTATGAAAATTATTCAACCGACACCACGCACACAAGTCTTTCGCCGGCATATTTCCTGCGCCTACAAAACCTGCGCGTGTGGGGTAATTTCGCCCGGTTGACGTCAACAGTGATAAAACGTGAAGTTACGATTTACTTAAGACAAACCTTCATAACAGGGCCAATCGATGCACGAGCGTTAAACAGTCATGAGAGTGCGTAGAACCTTGCCCCCCCAGTTCAGCTGCCTACCACAATACAACTAGCTCGAGTAGTGAAGTTGTGCCGCGAAGGGCGAAACAACATATCGGACCTCCTTGTAACTAACGTGCCGAGCGTCCTTACCTGGCTTAACATTGCTCACCTTCTTAGCGAACAGTCGAAGTCAGCACTTCTAGAAACCTTGCCGCATGGATATACCAATCCAACCCTTCCAAGAGAGCCAACCGTGCGCCGTAGGCCACACCATGAAGCGCGCCAGGAATCGCGCTACATTCTTGCCCACCCGATTGCACCGCCCACTGCACTGTCACTCTGAAAAGCCACTATTCCATCCTCTCTTCCATCAGACTCGTCAACTCAACCTGTAGATCAGAATTGATGACAAAATGACCGAGCCAAATTGCTCCGACGAGGCCGACATGTGGCGCTTTCCGAGAGACAAAAGTGGTAGACAAGATACGGTGCGACGGACGACAGACACGCGCTCTACTGCCAACCAACGCTGAGCTTAAAGCTCAAAATCCTCCTTTGGGCCGCGCACAGCAACGACGGCCTGTCCCTGAACCTCCGGCTGCGCAACCTGCCTGGCCTTACCCTTGGACTTTCTCGGTCTTCTCTGCAACAAGGCGCCCTTCTTCCTGATGTGCAAGCCCTCATGATGGGCCAGACTGCTGCGCCATTTGTACCTCCTGCCACACATGGGATACGAACACATAAACGGCTCTTCGCCGGTATGTATCCTGGTATGAGCATGTAGATCGCCTTGCATGCGGAACGACTTGCCGCACTCAGCGACATCACAGACATACTTTCCTGGCTCGCGTGACTTTTTACGGATACGCTTCTGGACACCAGCGTTTGCGATGCGAGTATTGGCAGGCTTGGTGTCATTCGGGGGCGGCGGAAGAACCGGAGCGGGGTGAGTGGGAATAGCAGACGGATGTGCCGAAAGTGAAGACGGGTGAGTCGGGAGAGACGGGTGAGTAGGTAACGACGACGGATGAAGAGAGGGCGGATGTGCGGGAAGAGAGGAGGGATGTGCAGAAAGCGAGGGCGGGTGAGTAGGGACGGTGGACGGATGAGGCGGGGGCGGGAGAGTGGCGGACAGAGGCGAGGAGGAACCACCGACATCGATACCTGCGATCATCATAAGATCATGCCTGAGACCAGGGATTGGAGCATGCTGGGACGGCATGGGTTGGGACGGGGGGGGAAGTGCAGGAGACATGGTTGAACGGGCGGCAGCGAGGGCGGCGGACATGACATTGCCGGAGGGTGAGGAAAAGTCAGGCTGCATAGTGGGGGCGTAGAGACGGTCGGCCATGGTGGGCTCGACGGGGTTTGTGGTAGATCTAATAGAAGAGAAACGGGGGATCGGGGGTGGGGTCAAGGCAAGTGGAGGGAGGGAATTTGAGGAAATGGAGGAATAGGTGAGTGGGGGTGGGGGGGGAAGGAGAAGAAAGGGTGGAGGAGGGGAAGAGGTTGGGCGTGGGGTGGAGAGGAGGAGAGTAGGAGAGGAGGGCGGAGAAGGTGAAGGGGGTGCGGTGGACGGACGAGAGAATGTGAAGGTCAAGGTTTTTTGAGTACTGTAGCGATCTACGGACTGCAAAAGTACAGTTTGACGGAAGGGGGGCTTGTCGGGGTAGAGGGAGGGGAAGGGTGGGGTGGGGTTGGGCGGTTCAAATATACCAGAATCAAAGGCTTTGCCGAAAAAGGCCAACGTTGAGCGGGAATGTCAGGAGGCTATCGCGGGGTAACCACACCGGCCGCATTTGAAGGTTTTTCAACCACCAGACAACTCTATTCTACTGTACAGTGCTGTTACGCTGGGCAACATTTTTCCCGGCGGAATCAAATTTTGTAAATATATATTAATATCTTTAATTCTTCCAATATTTTAAATAATACAGCAAGGACCTACAGATCTACCGTATATACTACCCCAAGCTTCACTTTGCCCTTTGCCTTTACCACCAATAAAAAAAAAAAAAACGAATCATTTTCCAAATTAAAAAACCAAGTTTCATTTAACGTTTTACACCTACTTTTTTTCAAAAATAAATCCTATGCCCCCCCAAATCAGTCCACGTCGTTCGACGGCCACGCTTTGCCCGATCAAGGCAGTTGTGAAATTCCTATTTTGAAATATCTGTAACCGTCCGAGTACAGTTTCAATTCCTTTTTTCAAAACAGATACCGTACTGTACTGTCTCGAAATATACCGCCGTCCGAACTGCACCGTTCAAATAGAGTAAAGATTCTGTAAGCTGCAAAATTCTGCCTTGTCAAAATACCCTGGATCAAAACTGTCAACTGTCCTCATGCACAGTCCAATCCTACAGTACAGTACTTAACTGTAATGTACTCTCCTGGACCCAACTGTAAATAATACTCATACTCGACAGTAACGAACTGTAAGCCATAACCGCTGACAGTAACTGCCTTCACATTACAGTATCCACTCAGTGCAGCGACCAAATTGGCAAGTTGGCAATCCTTGCATCCTCAGGATCCGCTTTGGTCAGCCAGACCAAATTCTGCTCTCGAACAGACCATCCCCCCCCCCGCAATCTCTCTCATGTCTTCCAGCTCCTCTGACAACCTCCCCCTTGATTCTGATCTTTATCTCAGACTCAATGTCCCAAAAGAGGCCACCCCCGACGATCTAAAGCGATCGTTCCGCAAACTCTCGCAGCGCTACCATCCCGACAAACATGTCGACGAATCCGCAAAGCAAGCCGCCACAGATCGTTTCACAATGGTCAAAGAGGCTTACGAAATCCTCTCCGATTCAAAGCTAAGAAAGGTATACGATGAATTCGGGCTTGACGCCGCGCGAGTCGCCGCCTCTCATGAAATGGAAATGGTCCCATACTCCGATCTCGCCGAACGCTTCCGGAATGACGCAAGTCATTCCGGCCCATCCGCCGGCATCAACACCCCACGTGACGCCTATTTCACAGTCATCAATTCCTTGGAACCACGTATCGACGCTACTGGTCTTGTCGTCGCGTTGCAAGAAGGAGACTCCATTTCACAAAATGGTCTCGCCGTATTTTCCCAAGTCGCCCTCACAGCCATGGCCACCGCATACGTCACTCAAAAGCACACCGTCGCTGCACGCTACTCTCTCCGAGGCGAGGGGCCCCGTACCCATGGTCGTGCAACACCTGGTGTGGGGGATGTCGCCCTTTCAGTCAGATCGCAGTTGGATTCATACACCACTGCAGAGGCTACTGCATTCGTCTCGTTGGATGACAGTCGAGCCCCGACCTTTGGACTCAAGATGTTCCGTGCTTTGTGGGATGATATGACAGGCTCTTATGAAGCGTCTTATGACCCGCAACGGGAACATTTGACGTCCGCTTTGACCTTGGCTAGGTCGTTTGATGAGCGGTGTACGGCGAGTACGTCGTGGGCTGTGGGTGCAGGCGCTGGCTTCTCGTTTACTTGGAGACGGAGTGCGTATGATGAGTATGTCACCGATGTGGGTCAAAAGGATGCAAAGGACGGGGATGAGTTTGAGGCATGTGCAGATGGGAGGACGGGGGAGACAAGGGTCCAATGGCTGGTGCACCGTTTGAAATACTTGATGGCGCCGATTGGGTATCGACTTACGGGTCGGTTGAATGCTATGGACTACTCGTTTGGGGTGCTGATTCGGCGGCCGATTGGGGAGAATGCACCGTTGTGGAAAAAATGCCAACCAACGGGACCGGGTGGTGCAAGCGTCAAGTTGAGAGCTCATGTTGGAGTGATGGGGTGGGAAGTGGAGGCAGGAGGTGGAATGAAGTATGTACTGGCGGATACGGGGTGGGGTACGTCGGTGTCGGTGGGGAGTGTAGGAGTGGTGTGGAGGCTGAAAGTGACACGGGCAGGACACCGTTTGACTTTGCCGGTGGTGCTGGTGTCTTCTACTTGTGATGCGAAAGTTGCGACTTTTGCCGCGGTGACGAGTAGCTTGGCTGTTTCGGCGCTTGAGATTTTGGTGCTTGAGCCGTTGAGAAAGAGTAGGGAGAAGCAGGAGCGAGCAGAGGCGAAACAAAGAAGGAGTGAATTATTGGAGCAGGCTAGGAGTGAAGCGGAGGCTGCTATTGGTTTGATGGGACGGAGTGTGGAGCAATGCAGGAAAAGGGAAAATGATGTTGAGATTGATGGGAGAAAAGGATGTGGGTTGTTGATTGAACGGGCGGTGTATGGAATTAGCAAGGCGGTGAGAGAGTTTAGAGTGGGGGATCTGGATTTGAAGGGAAGGGAAATTGAAAGGGAGATGGCGGATGTAACGGATAGTGTGCAATTGTTGGTTGAGGATAGTCGGGTGCAGGTGGTGTCTGGAACCAAATCTACGTTGATGGGATTTTGGGACCCGAGTGCATTTGGAGATAAGGAGGATTTGGTTGTTAGAATTTGGTATCGGTTCAAGGGAGAGAGGCATGAATGTGTCATTCGGGATAATGAAGCTATTGAATTACCGTTGTCCTCTCATCGCGTGGAAGCTTTGTCTTGAAGGAGGAGGGGCTTTGATGCCTTTGACGCTTTGTAAACGACCTGGCATTTAGACAAGGGAGATTGGGTTTTTGGAATGATACTGTACTGTTCTGTACTTTTTTGCGCCCGTCAAATACTGTAGCTCAAGGTAACGTCAACTTTATCAACGCCACACGGCTCGGCATTTATTTGCTGCCATTGCATTCACGTTGAACTTTAGACCTGCATTGGTCTGTTGACAAGCTCGGTGCACCCGGCTTCCCCAACTCATTCTAGAGAATGGCTCTTGGGTATGCATTCTTACAACCTTCCATCCCGCTGCCCAAGGCTCTCGCTGTCGGCAACGTCCGTACTCCTCTCAAATGCTCCGCGGCAGACCCATCTATCGCTTTTGTTCTTTCCCAATTTGAGGCATCTCACCTGCTCACACTCAAAAAGTATGCTCACCAGGCCCCTGTCCTTGTGCCAGGTCCATTCTCCGTCGACATTGGCAAGCGTCATCTCGATCGAATTATCATCTCCAATCACGGCGTCTCAATCCAAACTGCCCAACATTCCAATACCGATACACCCGTCATTGCCACCTGGACAGATTTGAACAAAATGTCCAAAAAGGGTAAACCAGGCGCCTTTGAATGTTACCTTGACGGTGAGTCACCTCCCACCAGAATCGCCGGAATTAGTCAAACAACAAACAGAACCGCCTCATTACATCCATGCGCCCCTGGAAAACCTCCCACCTTAATCTTGGGTGGATTCGGGATGCACCGCTTCAAGAATACCGATCCCGCCGCTGACACCCACGCAAAACTCAACGCTATAGGCCCCCGCTTCTTACACGGCCATGTGCTCGACATATGCACCGGTTTGGGTTACACCGCCATCGCCTCCGCGCGCTCCAGTCATGTCACTCATGTTACCACCATTGAATTGGATCCTCTGGTTATCTCGATACAGAGAAGGAACCCATGGTCGAAAGCCTTGTTCAGTCACCCCAAAATTCACACCATCCAAGGCGATGCAGCTCAAGTTTTAACAGCCCTCCCGCATTCCCATTTCGACGTTGTCATCCACGACCCCCCTGCACACGCCTTGGGAGCCCACCTCTACAGTGCAAGCTTTTACATGAATTTACGCAAGGTTTGTAAACCCGGAGCGCGCCTGTTTCATTATGTTGGAGATCCTACGAGCAAGGAGAGTGGAAGGCTCTACAGTGGCATCCTTGCTCGTCTTGCTGCTGCAGGGTTTCGGAACATTAGGAAATATCCCCTTGCCTTTGGCGTAACCGCTCTCGCTTCTAGAAATTGAAGAATTGTCTATCATATCCCTCTGATCCGTTTCACCTGTCACAGGGATGCGACCACTTGGAGCTACATTTTAGTGCATCACTGCACCTGCACGCAATTTGCTGTGGCTTCAACGTGGGTAATGGAACTCTGCTTGTAAAGGACGGTCATGCGGAGCGCCGTGACATGCTCGGTGTATGTCGGCGTTTTATTCTTACGTACAGAGCTGCTGGATGAAGGGCTATGGCTTTGCAACCTCGCATGTTGATCATGGGGACTGTGACCATTTGATGATGACCCGCCATTGCCTTTGTGGTAGGGTGAAAAAGCAATATAGTTGTCGCACTACGGCACTACGACACTGTTCCCTCGTCTGGTGGTATCCGTGCGAGTAGGCGTCGTCGGAGGTCCATGTGGTCCCACACAGTAGAATGTGCAAAGAAAAACTGTCATGCAGTGTGGATGACAGGAGGTATTTCTACACAGCCTAGAAAAAGGGTAGTTGTACATAGGAGCAATGGGTTCTCGTAAGGATGCATCATATACCGTATTTCCTGAGCGCGCGTGGCGGCGTGATTGTTGACAAGTGACTGCGTTCGCGGCTCGCAAGGTTTACCGGATTACCCTTGCGGGCAACAGCAATTTTTAGGCGAGTTGCATTTGGATTTGCACCATTAACGTCAAGGGGAGGTCGCGTGCCCACACTATGAACGTGATTACTTTATGTTGGTGCAGCAAGATCCTGATGTTTCTGGGAACTATCGGAAAGCACAAAAAGGAGGATAAAGCGAGCGAGGAGTACAGTTCGAAGGTTGTCGCTCGCAGCAGGAAGGTGGCTGCTCCCCGAAGGAGGGCTTCAACGTATTGAAACGCCCGTATGCAGGATTCGCTGCCAAAAACACGGAGGCGCGAGATGAAATACTCGTAGTGATGTTTGCCTTCGCGGAAGATAATGTCTGCTGCTCTATGCCCCTATAATTGATGCCCTGTCAACCTCACTCATTTTGTGATACTCATCGATGTATGCAGTGCCCATTTCCGCAAGGACATACGTACTTTCCTCATGCACCAACGCTTTAGTTACAAGGTCTTTGGCGAGAGCGGCACTGAGTCCTGCACCGGAACTCCCCCTTCAAGTAGAGTAAACTGCCCTTCGGGCAGGCCTTGCGATAAGTTTCAGCAACCGGGTTTTCCAACTCCCTGACCATGGAGTTGAAAAATATCAAGGTAATTTCTTAGTCGCATTCCGCCGGGTACTTTTTTCGGGCACCAAGCAGGAGCAAAACGAGCGCCTATTTCACGCTCAAACTTTCGACTTACTTCGGGGCAATTGGCGTTGCCTAGTCAGTCGTAAAGCGCGGGTTATTTCTTGATCTTTTCTCTAGTTTTTCAGTTTTGTTACCTTGTCGTCATACTCGTCTGCAGCGCTCTCCCTGGCCTGGTTGAAATTGGAGGCTTCCAGGAACGTATCTGCGAAATACCCAAACTAAAAAGCCTTAAACTCTTGAATGGTATCGGCAAGAAAATCCCTGATAGTTTAACCAAATCCCTAGAAATGCGTGTATTTGTATTCCTATCGTGCAACTTGCATCGTACTGCGCTTATCCAGCCGCCTCGCGCAGTTTCCGTTCGTGATCCTTGAAGAATGTGTTAAGCCGCATAGTTTGGAATCAGAAGTGCATCGGCTCCTCTCGAGTAGTTTTCAGTGGGGCATAACTATGCTCACATGTACTGCCTACCCGCGACCTCGTTCCCAAAAAAACTGTATGTACAAACGGACGCAGCAGTAAATGGCTCTAAGAGTGTTCTAAGGGCCTTAAACCTCTCTAACAATCTCGGAAACGGTAACCAATCTCCCAAAATGTTTCGAGCTGACATTCCTGGGCGGGGCGATCTTATCACGAGGCCAAGGGATGCGAAAGGTTTCATATGTTCCGGTCATGGTCGCGGCTAGAAGAAATTCTTGCCCCTGGTCCTGCAGGGCAATTTATAATCTCTATATTTGTTGCACTGAGGGAACTATTCTCCGCGACCGCTTCTGTGTGACGATCCTTTTCTTCTCTAGAAATTCTTGTCTCGGTAAGCACTGTAGCGGTATTTGGAGCATCTGGAGCGATAGGAGGCTAACCTTACACTGACGCTGACAAGGTTTCGGCGATTTCATGCACCACTTTGTGGAACAGTTCCCGAGAAAGATGGCAATTGAACTGAATCTCCTATTGCAGAAAATTAGATATTCCAGTGGTATGAGCATCTGCGAAACTGTTACGGTAGACTTGTAAATTTCTTCAGCTTGAATGAGGATACATCCTTTTCCGACGAAAAATGTTATCAATCTGGGTCCATTTCCTTCAGCTTGGATCCCTTGACAAAGTCATCAACGGCGGAATACTGAAACAAACTATTTAAAACGATCTTTGAGAACTGTTTACTTGAGGGCTTTGGTAGCACCGACTACCTACGGCGCTGAGTGATGGAAGATGGCAGCCGGCTGGGAAATAGTATGCATAGTTGCTATTGGAATATTACCAGAGGTGATAGGTAACCTAACCTGGGCACTGACTTGAGGTGTTTTCTATGATGGGTGAAATTGCCCCCACCAGTAAGGCTTGCCCGCCAATTCTCACCGAAATGCTAATGCTTTTACTCCCTGCTGACTCCAACAGTAAACCTCGCCACAGATCTCAATTCCAACGAAATCCTATGTGTAGCTGCAACCTCATCCTAGCAACCTCGGCTCTACTTCCATCCGACTGTCAACATGTAGCAGCGCGTGATCCCGTGTAAACGAGTTCCTCACCTTGTTTCCTCCCCTGAAACCCTGCGGCGAACGACCAGTCCAATGCCACAGAGTAAACCGAAGATGGCAGTCCTGTTTCCACCTTTGTTGAGTCTTCCTGCTACCCATATGCCGAGAAAAAGGCCCTCTATTGTAGCCCCTATGGCTAATAGCGAGGAGCACCGAGATTATGATTCAAAGGGCGAGGTGATGCAAGTTAACCTCGGCCATGAGGTTATAAGCAAGAGCAGGGAAGAAAAAGGCTGGGAAGAGTCTTTTCCCTGTGAGAAGAGGACATGATATTTGAATGCGTTCTCCACCGCAACTTGTCAAAAAGTTGAAGAAAAAGATGAGAATTAAGACTTTTCAAAAATTGCCGCCTGTCGATGAGTAGATCGAGAATTCAGGGAGAGAGGACGATGTGGTAATCGCTAATGTTGTCCTCGGGATGGGCACAAAGGTCAACGAAACAATGCTGCCTCGGGAAAGAACATATAGGGCGAAGGAGGCCCTGACAGGAAAAGAGCTTATGCTGCAAGTAGGGATGCTGTTGCTGCTAAGCACAGACCGAAAATTAGTGATCCTCCAACTGATTCTAGGGCCATGCCGAAGGATTCCCATGTCGATCGGCCCTGTACAACTACCGTCAACTGTAGGCAAGATCCTGATGAACTTGGCGCAGTATATCAGCCGCTCGACCTTGACACCCGTGTCAATGATGGCCGATTCACCACCAACTTTGTACCAAAAGCAATCCAACGTGTGAGGTTTTATTCCGGTGCACGGCAATGGAGACGTTTTCCAATTGGCAAGACTGACGCCTTTGTAAATGGACATCAACATGATGGCGGCCGAAAATATGCAAGACGTTGCGCTGTTTCGAGAAGACGCCTCACCGAGCGGTGCATGCAGCAAGCAATTATGGATATGCAGCCAGTCCAAGAGCAGAGCTATATCGGGATTGCGTCACTCGTGTATGGACTCTGAAAGTTGAGGGTTTGATGTATGCGGATACTAGGACACACCTCATCAATGGGTTTGGAGAGATGAGTGATCCGGGTAGAACCACATTCCATGACGCCATAAAGGAGTAAGGCGTTTCTCTCTCAAAAGCTGTGATTCTAAAGACAGTCGCAGCTTCCCCATTACTGTCGGGATGCTCTTTTGAGTCAATTGTGATTTTCTGGAGAGGCTGGTGCCAATCCCGATATCTGTTCTGGGAGGATGGCACCAGGAGGCATGCGCGCTCGTCTCGGAGTTGGCAGAAAATGCGACCACCAGGGCAATGGAGAGCTTCTGGGGAGACAAAATGGCCCTCATGCACAGACACGCTGCGCAAGCTGTACTGTGTAATGCCACATGCCTCCTCGCCTGCCTTGACCCGTCGATGTAGTCACAGGGTCACGGAGGCGGAGACCAATTTCTTTTTCTCCTTTCCTTCTCCCCAAACTCCATTTAGATTCCCCCTGCTAGAAGTGTCAGACGACGAAGTAAACTACCCCATCATTCCCCCCGTTGTCTGGAGTACTTTGGGATTGAGTCAAATATATCCTCCACGAGTAAATCACCCAAACATTTCCCCTTGTACCGACAGGGCAGGCAAGATGACTTGTGTTTGCTGCTGCAAATGCTGTCGTTAGCTGATTCTATCACTTTTAAATGTTTTATGTACGGCTCGCGACACAGTGGACCATGTGGAGATGTTTGCCATGTTCGTACTAAATTCGCGTAGCGCGTTCTGTCTGCAGAACGCGCTGGATGGTCGCGTCTGACAAAGGCGGAGGTAAAGCAGGGAGACGAAGTGGTGGATATGTGCACATCTCCATCAGCTCACCTGAGCAGATGGAATCGAAGTGTCACAGGAATCGCGCGTTCCTTTTTTATTGTTGGCTTATTCCAAAAGCCACTCTATGGTACTTGATGTTAGGGTTTTTCCTGAAGTCCAGGGCATGTGTGTGTGAGTTCACCCTGAGCACCGCACACCGCTTCCTTTATTCTGTTCTACTCATGGTTTGAATGTAAACTATCGTGAGTAATATTAATGCATTGGTCCGAGAGCACATGCGCTGCAGCAGTAAATATTGCGTCAACAATCGCTGGTGCAGTTAAGGTCGGGCCACAGTAGGCACTTCCAACACTCCCCATTGTCATTTACTTCCCTGTACATCAACTCCCATACTCTTAGTGAATCGTTCATGTAAAACGCGTTGCAAGGGCTTTGTGAGCTGATCCGCAACTATTTGCGGACTTGAAAGGTGCTCAATGAGAATAGTACCTTTCATAATGTGATCTCGAATGAACTGAAACTTAATGTCAACATTTTTTGTGTGCTTATTCAATGCATCATGCTTGCCGACATCAATGGATCCAGTGTTATCACAAAAGATGAGTAACGGGTTGCTTTGATTCTGTCGCAGCTCCACATGCAATCTATTAAGCCAGATTGCCTCACGTACAGCAAATGAAGTCGCAATGTATTCTGCTTCGTCAGTAGATTGCGCTACAATGTCCTGTCTTTTAGATCGCCATGAAATGGCACCTGTACCGTTAGTAAAAAAGCAAAAACTTATTGACTTACGGTGCATCTTATCACCCGCATAATCTGAGTCAGTATATTCTTTGAGTTCATTTCGCTCGTGAAGTTTCTTGTACTCAATTCCACATTCTCTAGTGCCTGATAAGTGGCGCAGTACTGTACATGCTTGTTAGCCTCCCAATGACACTTTCTTCCATTACTCAAAAAACGGGCCAAGAATCCAACTGCAAACGATATATCAGGTCTGGTTGTGTTAGCCACATGTATGAAACTACCAACCAGCTGTTGCTATGGAACAGAACTACTGAGAAGTTCCCATGATCATTTTGCATTGTTCATGAGTTGAGGACGATCCAAAACAATTCCGGCAGTAAATGTAGTCTTTGCTAGCACGAAATGATCCATGTTGTACTTATGAATCAGCTCATTGATCATGTGTCGACTAGAGATCTTTAGAGTATGCCCCTCCCTGTGCTGGTCAATATTTTACCCAAGGAAATTCGTAAAGTCTTTTTCAATTCTTAGTTCCACTTCTTCTCCGACCTGACGAGCTATATCACGCAAATGATTCGTAGTCTTGCCGGCTAGGACTATGTCATCGACATATACCAGTATGTATATAGTACTTCCCGTGCAGTGCAGTATATACAAACTAGAATCAGACTGTGATTGTCTAAACCCCAATGCGAATAGAATACCACTTATTTGCTTTCGATAGGCCCGCAAAGCTTGGTTGAGACCATACAACGCTTTAAAAAGGCGGTAAACTCAATCTGGATGATTTTTATTCACAAAAACTTTTGGTTGTTCAATGTATATTTCCTCTTCAAGGTCACCCTTGAGAAAAGCGGACGAACATTTCAATAAAATCAATGCCCTCCCGCTGGATAAACACTTTGGCAACCAATCTAGCCTTCCTGCGCACAAGAAAATCGTTTGAATCCATCTTGTTAGTGAATACTCACTTGGTCTTAACAGGCTTGACCCCATCTGGCCTTGGTTCTATGAACCATGTGCCATTGTATTCAATCTCATCAATTTCGTCCTGCATGGCCTTGCGCCATTCGTTGCTCTCTTTGCACTTTACGGCATCCTCATATGTCGTTGGCTCTCCTACATCTTCATTGCCAAAACGAACACTCAGCGCTACGGCAGCAGTGTCCCTATATATTTTAGGAAGTTTAGTCACACGGCCGGTGCGAGTTGTGGGAATATGTTCCATGTTTTCCGGTTCCAAGCTTTCATCCGTAATTAGCTCCCCCTCAGCAATAGATTGATTACTGTCACTCTCATTATCTCTGTCAGAGTCTTACATATTGGCATCTCATTCCGGGTGTAAGTTCGTACCATTCACATTCTCTTTTGACTTTCATGCTCTGCCTGTTTATAGAACTCATTCTTAACATCATAGAAATCCATGGATTGATTGTTAGTATGGTTATCACCGTGGTTTGAAGCGTTGTTGTCAATATAATGACCAAGTTCATCAAATGAAACATCTCGCGAGACTACTACCTTCCCTTCATACGGTAGATATACTTTGTAACTGTTACCGCTGTTATAACCAATCAGCACACCAACTTTAGCGTGTCTGTCAAATTTTCCTTTCCGTTTCTGTTTGGGAATATGTACGTATGACTTTGCTCCAAAACTTCTTACGTTAGGATGGTTAGGTCTCTTGCCAGTGATAACTTCGAAAGGTGTTTTCTCTGAATCAAAACAAGCCTTGCTGTACATACGGTTTCACAAGTAGTTTTCAGTATAAATTGTTTCTTCCCAAAGTTTCTCCGCACACTTTATGCCATTCAATTCGGGGAGCATTGTGCGGGCCATATCCAATAATGTTCTATTTACGCGTTACGCCTTCCCATTTGACTCTGGGGAGTAAGGAGCCGTGGTTTCATGCTTGGTGCCTTTGCGTGTGAGCCATTCCTTTAGCTCCCTGCAAATCAGTTCCTTTGCGTTATCACCTCGTAAGCGCCTTACTCTAACCATTTTAACACTGGCGTTGAATACTGTCTCCAATTCTATAATCATGTCTTGTATTGCCCCTTTAGACTCGCTCTTGTTCTTCAAGAAACGAACAATTGATAATCCGCTTGCATCATCATAAATGGGGATACAGTACTGTGAGCCTCCCAACGAGGGAATTCTCATTGGTCCCATGAGGTCTGCATGGACCAACTCGAGAGGTACTGTGCTTTTGCCATCCTGGCGTGGCTTTCTCGTATCCCTTTTTGAGTTGGCGGTCATACATTCATCACAGTTCGTCAGTTTATCAGCCTTCTATATATCAATACCATAAGTTATTCTTATCGCCTTTTCAATGATTTGTTTGCTGACAAGTCCCAAGCGACGGTGACAAAGCCTTTGCTTTTCATCGACCTGTAACGTAGCATAATCTGAAATGGATTTTCCTTCAACCATATCAATTTCATAGAGGCCATCAGCGCATTTCCTTCCCGTTATGATTACCCCTCTTGTCCTCTTATTGATTACTTCACAAAAACCTTGACCATTCTCATTGCCATCAAATGTAACCTTGTATCCAGCCTTGTGTAACTTACTGATATGAGATTACACATTAAATCTGGAATGTAAAGCGTTTATTTCATCTGGATCGGGGTAAGTTTGTTATCATACCGTACATTCCCCTTTACCAACCTAGATCCGTGAACATCGGCACGTCCACCATTCCGCACAGATACAGAAGTCGTTGGAACCTCTTCCTCAGACTCCATGCTGTGGAACATCCTTTGATTATTGGTCATAAGTCACTTTGCTCCAGAGTCCATAAAACGTTTATGTTTCATGGCATTAGCTGCTTTAGGATTGGATGCAAGGCATTCAGCAATGAATGTGACATATACTCTGCCTGTTTCTGACTTTACCTCAGATTGAGATGAAACAGAAGCTTTCTTCCATTTTCGTCTTAGACCATAGTCAGATCTGTATGCACTGCTTTCAGGATTGTGGAAGCAATTGCTTTTTACGTGCCCTTTACGTCCAAAATAGTGACAATTATTGTCCTTATGTTTGCCGTCTTTGGTCGTGAGAGCCTTGTTAGAGTCATTTTTCTTCCTCTCAGTTCCTTTGAGGGACATTTAGTGCGTGATAAGTAAGCCAATAGCTTCCGCTCTTCTTAGACCAAAAGAAGTAGGTATCACTGTTCAGTTGCTGGATGCGAAATATGCTCGCATTAACCTCGGTCTGTTCCATCTTGACACCACGACGGTTTCCAGGAACAATAAGTAAGGCGTCTGGTAGGTTTTCAGTGGGGGATGATCTGGGCCCATACCCTGATGTTAGGGTTTTTTTTGAAGTCCAGGGCATGAGTGTCTGTGTTCACCCTGAGCACCGCACACCGCTTCCTTTATTCTGTTCTACTCATGTTTTGAATGTAAATTATCGTGAGTAATATTAATGCATTGGTCCGAGAGCACATGCGCTGCACCAGTAAATATTGCGTCAACAATCGCTGGTGCAGTTAAGGTCGGGCTACAGTAGGCACTTCCAACAGTACTCCCAAGTAGGGAAACTACAAATACTATCTAACTCATCTAAAGCGGTACTACTCATTCAAAGCAGAGTAACTCATCTGAAGCTTGTAACGCCCTGCGCCCGCCCGGGTTCATGAACTGGACAACTCATGTTCACATGGTGACCCCGCAGCGCAGATTTAATTCCAAATGAAAGAATTCTGCACAAGATGGAGATCGGAGGTCAAATCCTAGACTGGAAGCATATACATTCAAGGCGTGAGTAGGACTGATGTTATTAGAGCTAGCATATGCTTCCGTGGCATATGCGTATATGTTACGGACCAATCATCGCGCGATATGGATGATCTAGGCATACAGTCCTCCGCCATCACGGAACACAGACGGCGCCGAGTGTGATTGTGTGGAACGCCGTACACGCTTGGGTTAGATTTTTTTAAAGGAAGAAGATATGTCGCTGGAACCCAGGTATGCTCGTTAAGTAAGGGAGGAACACATGCTACGCTTCGACAATTACTTGTGCTCACCTTCATTCGCTTCCCTGAACTTTTCCTTTTCTCTATCAACTACTACTTTGTGCTCTGAGGCACCTCCACTAAGTCCACGAGATATTACAAGCCGTAAGACATAGCGGAAATGATAAAACATCTTCCATTCAGACTATCATTTCCTACCAATTTTAATTACCCTACGTGGACTCATATGTTAACAAAAGTGCATTCGAGAAGACAACTTGCCTTATTCTGCGCCAATCGCGCCGCATGTCCATGTAACAGTGACCATCTTGCCTTTTTCTCGGGCATCCTAGCTCGCGAAGCAATCTCAAGGCCAAAAGAATCGCAAAGTTGCGTACGTCAGGATACCAGCCGCCAAAGGGCGAGATTGGCAACGCTAAGTAGCGACTCACCGTGGCAAGATCTCGAATGAAGCACCCAAGACGGGCCTCCTTCGAATTTTTGGCCAGATTAAACGGCTTCTATAGGTGCTGAGCCAGGATCGGAGTTCGGGCAAGCGTCACTTGGTAGATGACTGTGAGGTCAAAGGAGTCAGCTCTCCCTTAAGCACCTAAAGCCTTGATATCAAGACGAACCATCTGGACCTTCTTTTGGTTACATAATCAGACGACGGGCGGCCCTGGACAGATTGACAGCAAAAGACGCACCTGCGAATCATCCCGCCCTACCCGGGTTGAATAAAAGTTGCAGACCGATGTTTGATCCCCATATACATCCATGCGGATCTTACATCCTTTCTTTGGGCAACGAGAATCTGGCGCGACGATCTAGACCCGGAAATAGTACTGGAAACACTCTTTATGGTTGTAGTCAACGATATAAGCCCCCAGTCCTGGGGTTGGTAAGCAGTATAACCAGTTTTTTCGAGCCAGAGACCGGTAAAGAGGCTTGAATCCCCTTCGTTCTATCTTCGCCCTTGGTAAGGCCGTTAAAGACCGTGATCTCCGCTAGATTGAAGAGTTGCTCCTGATGGAACAGAAAAGGCGAGTCAATCGCAATCAGCGTGATGATGAACTCCCGGGTTACTTGGTTCTCCCACGTTTCATGTGCCTTCAGTGCGGCATTTTAGAACAGTAGAGAAGTGTTGGACAGCAAGCGGATAAACTGCGCACTTAGGGAGCGAGGAAGGGACACGGAGAAAAGAAATTTACTCGGTGTCACGGTCACAGCGGAACGAAGACCGATGCCAAAACATGGGCTCGTCCTTGCGTGAAGTTTTGATAAGTAGCCGCACTTCTTTGAACAAACACTTATAAATAACAACTCCAATGGGTTCTTTACTTGATTGTTTTCAAACAGTTCATAAAAGGCACGGCACCAGACTTTGCAGCCTGAGGAGGAAAGTTCTGCAGAAAATGGTTGATCGTGCCTATCCCGAAGCAGATGTACATACATCTGGGTATCTTGGAGATTTGTGAGCTCCTCCAACTGGATTGAGAATTAATACAAGTGAGAAAAGAAGCCCTTTCATATGTAGTCATCATCCCCAACCTGGGTGCTCCGAATACACGGTCCGACATTATACTTTTGTTGGAGATCTTATGGATAGGCACCTGCAACCTCTAGTGATGGCGCCGTTGGCCACCAGACAGCGCACTTACTCATTTTCAGATGCAGTCCGAGGGATTTTGTCGCTGGAGAGTCAAGAATATTTAGCCCCTTGCTGATATTCTCGTGGGCCCCAACTATGTATCCGTTATCCACGGACCACTGAATTAGCAGCAGTAGTTTCTCCCCGCTTCCGTTCGGGGCTCCTTGCAACTCCTGCTGCAGTCGGAAAACTACATCACGCAGTGCGAAAGAGAAAAACAGGAGGTACCAGAGGATCACCTTGCTGTACTCCGGAAACATTGCGAATGGTATTTTTCTCGCATCACAAGAAGGCCGAGTCCGTCGCATAAGTGTAATCGACACACAGCAATAGCTCCGGGAAATAAGTGTTATATCTCTCCACGAATGAGTCACGACTGACCAGATTAGACGCGTTTTTGAGGTCAATAATGAGGGTTGCGTTGGTAGCAGAGTGTTTGAGGAGACTTTGCGCGTGATGTGAACCACAGTATCAGTTCCCTCCGAGGTTACTATGATGAGCTGCAGCGGTTGCAAAAACAAGCGCGCTGGGTCGGCTACAAGAGACATGAGGCAACTCCCGATGAGAAGAAGAAGCGTATCGCCAACTTTAATGGGCAGGATTACTCCTTAGGGCTTGAGGAGGGCAGTTAGAGGAGCACCAGGTATCCAAGGGCTGAGGGAAGTAGGGAAGCTGACCTACGCAAGCAGATTAACTACTTTGGTAAGGCCGGCGAGCAGTTTTCCGCCCCGTTCGTTAACCGGGGGAACACTAAGTACCTCTCGGATGAGGTCTGGGCGGAGGACAGATCCTCCTGCCGCACACCCCCGTGGGAAATTTGGCACTCCCCTCATCACCTGTTATGGTGTGAACAGGACAAATCGGTGTTCAGTTCAGGGGCGGTTGTACATAGAGGACTCCCCAGCCGGGATGGACTGGAAGTGTTTTTCTCCTTGAGTGCTTCCAAAACCTCAGAGGATGGGGCAGCGATGACCGTGGATTCCAAAGCCCTTGCAGTCTTTCCGTACGCTATCCATTTTGCCAGACGAGCAGCTAGTTTTCGGATGAAAGCAGTTTGCTGTTCCGGCGATGGATCGGTTCGTAGGTGAGAGGTAGAAAGCTGCTAGGCGCTCTGGGAGAGCAGCGCATACTTCCCTTCAAGCCATAGCTGAAGAAGATCAGCAAACGACTGAAAGTTGCTTGGTGTGACTGGAACAGGAGGTTTGGAACTCCTGAGTTTGACGGTCGCAAGAATGCGGAGGGAAAGAGCATGAGTTTGTGGAACTACAATATGTCTTGCGAGACCCTTTTGGCGCCTCTGCACATTCCCAAAGTATTAGACTGAACTCTTTGGCGATGGCCTGCCGCTCACGCCTTGGGGATGTGTTGAACTAGAGGCGCATATGTCATGCAGATGTGCAGCAGCGATAGAAATTGTTGCGAGGACCCCTATGAAGAAGCGTCTCTGACTTCCAAGGGTTGTTGAGTAGGCGGCGCGTAATCCGGGCTGTAGGATGGGCTCTGACTTCTTTTGCGGGGGAGAAGATAGTGGAGTGATTGGTTTTGGAGGTTGAATGACTGCTGCAGACGACTCTTCCCCGCTTTGCGAGCGTGTAGCCCATGTTTATTTCCTCCCGGGCAGTGAAGTATCCTCCCTACTGCTTGCAGTGCTGGGGGCAAGGCCAGGGTAGTCCGGATCCCGAAGTGTATTCTCCATGAGTGGCACATAGCGCGGCTTGGAGAAAGTTCCAGTAAAGAATTCCGGACAAGGCCTGTACAAGAAAGCGTGCAGACCCGACCTCAGCTTGTGGCTTACAAATGTGCCCAAATATTTCTTGTGAGAGCAACAGTACTAGTACTCCACAAGGGCAAGGCAGGGATGCAAGTCAGTGATTTCGGCACTCCTGGGCTAGGCCGAAGCGGCCATTTCCCCCGGCTTGTGCATGGAACTGTGGTTGGAGAGAAGGTCTTGAACGGTCTTTTCCGTAGTGAACGCAGAGCCAAGTGGGAAGCGGTGGGGAAGGTGGAGGGGGCGGTCGAAGAGCGGCTTGAGGACTTTGGAGAATAGTCATGTCCGAGGATCCAACTCCTTTTGTCTGGCAGTGCGAGGACTTGAATGTACAGACAGATGCGTTTTTCTAAAGTTGGTAGTGTGGATTCGCCCTAATTCCTACCCTGGGGTCCCGTTGCGGAAGTTCTCTGGGACATGTGGGCACGCTGGCTGCTCACCCTCGGTAAGATCTAGGAGCCCCACTAACAAAACCCCGAACAACTTCCAGCGATGAAGAAGAAAAATGGAGAGAAGCGGGGTGAAGAAAGGTGTGTACATGTGTATAGTGCGTGCAGGACAGCTGAGCAAGGCGGTAGGAACGAGAGGTATATTTTTACTTGGAAACGTTTCAAAGGTTCTTGTGTCCAGCTGGACCCCCTCGCGACGACGGCGTTGGGATCGATTATTGAACCCCTCTAAAACGGCCCAAAAACAACGTTTTTTAGATTTGCAAGAGATTCAAGAAGTTATTGGTCACTTCGAAGAATTTAAAGCTTTTTCGAAAGCTATGGACCCCAAGATACTAGATCAAGAGTTTTCGCAGCTTTCTATATGCTCGGTCCCGCAGGATTGGAGAATTTGGACGTTTCAGGATATCTTCCTAGTGGTATCCTCCTCCCCTATAAGTCCAGGGAATCGCTTCTTCTGGGGGGAGCAATTACAGAGAAATGCTGTCTGCTCCCTCAGAAGGCTACCCGCCTCTCCCCCGCTACAGCAGTAGAGAAGTTCAATCTTCCTTAACCGACATCCCGCGAACGGGATGCCGTTGTTCAGAGCCGGACTTCAGTCGCTAGTGGCTTTAGCAACGCTCTCGAAGGAACAACAAAATGGAAGTTCCACCCCCAACAGGGAAGTGGTAAACACCTCCACTATCCTGATTCCAGCAGGAATAGGCTAAAATGTGTCGCCCAGGCGCCGTGTTATTACGACAATTTATCAGCTGCCACCCTGGACACGAGATCTGGCCTGTGCTAGTCTCTGGGTCGCTGGAAATCGGTTTCTTAAATAACACGGAATCGAAGTGAAGAAAATGAACGCAAAAGCTGTGGAATCCGTACTGCTACGCTTCTCTGGTGCTGTACGAGAAGCCTCGCGATTACTTGTACGCAAACGTGTATTTACGTCTAAGCTTGTAAGGAGTAAATGTAAATGCAACTCGGGATTAAATTACAGTCTATAATTCATTCGCATAATTCTGCAAAATCCTTGCGACGAAGATACCTGAAATCCTAGCTAGTAGAGTAAATTACTGAACATCTGCGAGAAATAATTACGCGAAAAGCCAAATGTACGAGGAAAATTGCAAAGTACAACTGCATCCTCAGTGCAGTTAATACATACTGGAATGATTAGGTGACGGTCTCTGAACACATTTTATCCCCCCCGCCCGTTTCTACCCAACTCCCAGTTGTAGATCAGTTGGTCAAGGTAGAGATGCTGTTTAGAGAATGGTTAAAAATGTGCATCGGTCCGTGCCGCCTTTTCTCTCACTCCCCCCGTGCCCCGAACCCCTTTACGTATTCTGGCAGGTATGGGTACTACTGTAGAGCTAGACATTACTTGATCTAACCATCCACCAACCACTGCGCCGCCCTTGGGTCGCCTCCTGTGTGGCTCTCTCAATCGACACTTGCCTGAATTATAACTTTGACGTCGACAGCTACTCATAATTCATTACAAACTATTATCTCATTTGGTCCCTCTAATCAACACTCTAAGTCATCCTTTCGGTTGTGGCTCATACGATACGTTTCGATTACACAATCCACATTATCTCACTCCACCCCTCCAACACCACATAATGTGGACAAAAGACCTGGTGAAAATTCATCCGCTGGCATCGGCTAGAAAGTCGGCACTGAAATATCCGGCGGAAACTCAGTAAACTCAGCCTAAGCAAGTTTCGTAACCTTTTAATACTGTTACGCTTGCCGAAACACCTACAGGAAACTGTAATGCCGTTATATTGCCTCCGTCACTTTACATAGAAAAGAGAGCACGAAAATTTATTTTCTCCGCCGAAGAAGATCTACGCATTGTCCGCGATATAACGCAGCCTCTTAAGCCCATAATGTATCATACGGCAATATCTTAAAGTGTTTTGACTCTGTTCCGGAAAATTTCAAGGCAAGAATACGTATTCAACAAAAGGTATCAGCGAAGTGCGACCAAGACAGATAAAAGAGGGTGTATTTATTTATTTGAAAGGTCTGATACGAAAGATCAACTTCAATCGGGGTTGGTGGAGGGGGGAAGCTAGTGGAGGTGGATCAACTTTAATTGATGATGCGTGAGGTCCGGCAAGATATGGAGGAAAGAACTGGAATAAAGCAAAAGACTGCTGAGAGCTGGATCGAGAGAAAGAGAGAGCTGGCAGGAAAATTACGAAAATGGCAGTGAATCGTTCAGAACCTGATAATTATGGTGGTTCTAGCCTAAGCCAACTGTTTAACAAGCCCACCTCGCACTGTCCGCGAAAAGCAGCTAGAAATTCCAACGATGGAGCAAGCTTAGGTGAAATATATCGTTTTGCTATTCATCTGCGAAAAATTGAGGTCGACTAGGCTAAAAACATTGTGAAAGAGAGGCTCAAAAAGCAAGAGGAAAGAGGAATTGCCCATCGCCGGCCACCAATGAAGAATGAAAGGTCGACAGCTGGATAGTGGGATGCATTTGGCGAAGGATCTGTATAGAAAGTATTTGTCGAGGGGGTCAGCGTGCATGGAAGATGCATTAGGGACGGCAATTATTGCGTCACCCATCTTGGTTAGGGCAGTGAAATATAAGATCAGGAAGATTCAGAAGATCTCTTTTGCAGAAGATTTTGTGATAGAGAATATATATGAAATCGAAGAGTAGGATGGTTTTGCCGCAAGAGAGTTGGAGAAAGGGGTGTCGGCTGCGATATTCGAGTGAACGGAGGAGGAGGAAATATAGAGTCTCATGAAGAAAGAGAACGCCACTTACTATGTAGAAGGCATGATAAGGGGATGAAATGGAGACAGAAGGAAGATTTTTTATCAACTGCAGCCGATAGTCCGAGGACTAGAAAGAGGGTACTGTGAGAGGATGCAAAAATGAGCGGTAGGAATGGAGAAGGGGGATGCGATGATATCATGGTAGTTCAAGAGTGGGTACCGGTATTTTGAGCTGCGTCTGGACATTGGATACTTCTTTTTGTTCTGCTCTTCAGAGAGATATTACAAATGCATATCAATGATATGTGGGTGGGAAATCCCGTGATACTGGTTACGCAAGATCCTGAGGCACTTAATAAGTAAATAATGAAAGTACCATTTTATCGGGACTTTTCTTATAGAGAAGATTTTCTCATGGCCAAAACCCGCCAGGAACGGCGACGACGATGGAGGACGGCGCGAATGAGAGAGTTATCTTGAGTGGATTGTTCGACCTATTAAGTTTTGACCAAAACCAAGAAAAGAGGGAGTGAGAGGAATGTACGAAGGTGGGTCATTTTAGGGGTTTCATGGGATTTAGGGGGTACTAGTGGGAACCGATGCGATGAGAGTTTTTGTGAAGGAAAAGAAGATAGATTTTGTGACAATAATGTAAAGGAAGATTATTTATGTAGCTTGCAGTTAACTAAAGCTTGTACTGATTGTGATGCCTCGTTGGTTCTGCAGGTTCTAGTGTCTATAGGACCATTTTACTTATGTGAAGACAAATTTTAGCGCTAATTTTTAAGTGAAAAGTATTTTTCTTCTATTTTTGTGCATACAAATACTTTAGACGGAAGTGAATCTTGATCAAAACCAACGTTCCGGTAATTTTAATGATTGTCAAAGTAGTCCCCACTTTTTACGACTCTACATTTTTCGATTTTAGTGCTAATTTGCCACAATTTACCCTTCCAGTGCCTGGGGGTGGATGCCTTGGCCGAAGTGATGTATAGTTTTAAGTTACTGAGCAACTGTTTACTGTAATTATATGTTTCTAGAGAATATTTCTAGTAAATACTTACGTATTCAAAAAAATTTCTTTTAATCGCCTTAGTGTAAATATTTGTATGAAAAAGAGAATTTCCTCATATGAGGATAGTCCTATCGCGGATGGACACTATGCCTCCCATAAGCTGGCTATTCCAATGGATCGATTTTGCAGCCGCTCGATTTACTTTGATATTTATGTATCGAAGCGTCGGTTAGAGAAGTGGAGGCTGCGATGTATAGATCCGGAGAGATAGAGATCGTTTGTACAAAGCAATGTTCGGGCCGAAGGAAGAGAGAATGGGAATGACAGACAAGAGGGTGAAAGGTAAAAAGAAAGAAATGTAGAAGCGGTGGAGCAAGTGAGATTTGGAAGACAGTCATACCGGAACCTGGGTTATTGGCGTTTATTGACGTGGGAGGATGGAAAAGAAGTGGAACGGATCTATTAATGCACAGAAAATAAGCATATACAGGATACAGTGGGACGCTGGGGTTCGAATAGGGCCAGAGTTTGCAGGGGTTGTGGTACGAAAAAGGTTTCAGGGGGCAGCATATAGAAAGAATTTTAAATATTAGGAGATAGTTGAGGGCTGTTTGCCTGTTACTTAAGGGTAATTCGCCTGTAAAGTGTCCAAGATTGACCTCAGGAGTATGATTCTGAACAAAGATAAACATGTGGTGTTGTCCATATTTAAGGTCATACTGTCCGGGCCGCGGCCAATGATGGCGGAGCTGAAAATTTTGGCGCCATTACTGAAGGGGAAGGGGGTGCAAATCTAGGCAAAAATGATACCGTCAGCAGTTGCAGACTTATTTTTGCGGAGAATGGATCCGGGAGATGCGAAGGAACAGGTCTTTGCGGTCGATAAATAACAAAAAAGGGCTGGATGATGTATTTTCGGTGATTGTCGATGGGAAAGATCCTCGTGAAGAGTTTTAAGTTTTTCCTGGCCCATATGTGGGATGATTGGGCGGAAAAAGGCGTGGAATTGAAATCATCTCTTCTATTCTCCCTAGTAATTCTCAAGATAGGGGTAGAAGGGGTTTATGAAGTATTGGTAACGACAGCATAGAAGGCATAGCAGTTTCGTTCTCTTTTGAATGGATCTAATTCATGGATAAAAGTGCTAGGAGAATACCAGTAAAGGTTCTGAACCAATTGAGTACTTTATTTGAATCCATCTTTAATAAATTTATGCGTATTAAACTCATTAAAACCCACTCAAATGGGATCTAAAGCATGTCTTCCATTGACGCAAAAAACTGATATTTCCAAATATTGGAAGGAGTCTCTTGTTTGCTTTGGTAGCTTGAATGCACCATTATTACTTGTCTCATCTCCTCAATTGCGCTTGACAACAAATGGGAACGAAAAAGGTCGAAAGAAATACAAGCCACCCATCGACAGGGTGGAAAGTCCGTAGAGATTTGATAGATATAGACATATATTTACGGAACAGCCGGCCACCAAATCAGCCTACATAATGTTCACAAAAGGCAATTTATACTTTAGGTATCAAATTAGACACTTTCTAAGCAAGTAATCCGTCTCTTCGTCTTGATTTTTGAACCTTTTTGAAAAAGGCAGCAGGAGCCACGTACATATAAGTTCTCTTAAAGAATAATAGGAATATTATGAGGTTCATGTATTGAAAAATTAGCCCTAGTCATTTTTCTTTATCTCCTATAGGAGTTACCACGCGCTTAACCTTCCCCAAATTAGTGTCTCCCAGGAGAAAGAATGCTTTATACAGATTACAGAATGGATGATAGGCCTCGATATAGAAATTAATGCTACCTAACTTGACCTGGGAGGAAAATGGGCCAATTGATCAGCATTAAACATTTAAAATGTAGCCGGTCCATGGGGAGGGCAACTCAAGAAAAGTTTTCAGAGTTGAGCTTCACAGAGCCGCGAAGCGAAACGGGAGAAAATTTAGCATTAATAGTTGTAAATATTTCCTTCCACAATTTTAAGCACATCACTGTACTTACTTGAAACATCGTCGCATGTTTGGCTTTCCATATTGACAAAAAAGGGAACTTAATTGTTCTGTTTGGTCGCCAGTTCTGGTTGTATGCTCTAGTACTGCCAAATAGCCCTAAAAATTGAAAGGAAGTCATCTGTGGTGCTGCAAACGCTCCGATACGACTCATCCGCTGAAATTTTTTCGAGCACTTCGACCAGGACGTTTTGGACATTTACATTCATCTTCTTCGTCGTGAAAAGGGCATCCGTGAATCACTGGGGAAGTTATAAATTGTTTTTGTTACAAGAACTAAGTATCAACGATAATGCTATCAATTAGTTGCAGTTGTATTGCTTCATGTTTGCGAGGGAAATAATCAATTTTCCAAAAAATTCAAATGGCTATTTCTTCTTACTTCCTGAACTGAAAGTAGATTCCAAGCTGCAAATTGAGCCATTTAGGTCTTCTTTCTTTGATTTTAAGCCTTTTCCGCCACGGATGGTGGAGCGACTTTTAATGCTCTACAAATGGTCATGTGATAGTTATATTGTATGGGACAGAGATTTCACTCAAAAATGTTCAAGTTTTGATTTGGGAATCACATCTCTTTACCATAAATAGTTCTTATTGTCCCAAAATCAGTTCATAAACTTTCATTAAATTAACCTGGAAATTCACTTCAACGGTTCGACAATACAAGGAATTATATAAAATGGTCGCGTTTTAGTGGAGCAGATAGATAATGGCAAACATGCCCATGTATTAATGCAACTCTGTCTCTGTCAACATTATTTGCGTTCATAGATCCCATTTGTTCAATTCTTTCCTATCCAGGATCAATGACTTGAGATCTTAAAGCGTCAAATAGCCGTATTAGCCTTTCATCATCAGGTGTAAACTATTTCATTCAGCACCAACGGTCTCTGCATGAAAAGATTAATTCGACTTTAATTATCATCATATGTTATCCTCCGCACTAACAACCGGCGCATTTTCGCATGTCGCTTAGTACATGTCTCTACCTTTAGAGTTTAAACAAAACTGTTTCGTTTACAGCACTGCGCTCTTCCGTCTGCTGACCTTATTCATTGAGGTTACTTGCACAAAATACTTGTAGACTGCAAGTATGAAAGAAATAATTATTTCTTTATAATAGTTTCCAATATACTGTCGAGTTGAATATTAAATTCGGTTCATTTTAGTTCTCGTCCTAAATCGGTAAACGTTTTAAAAATAATCGCAATGCAGTGCAAGGTCAAGGTACTAATTCTTCAAGGGTAAAGTTCACAAATAAAAATTAATGTAATGAACTGTACTGTACCAAATTTTACTGTACAGTTACGTGTGGTACTATGGAGTAGGGTGTTTACTTTTGTATACGCCCTGCCCTTGCCACCCAAACAAAATATTCCTGCACTGTATGTGGCATTTATACATACCCTTCCAAGCTGCACAGTTGAGGGTAGCACGGTCTGCGTCAAGGGACTCTCGGATATGTACTTTATTGGGGCACACTATCACACAACATTCCTTTCGGTAATTTTACTGATTAATTTCACAACATCGGTTCCGTTTTGAATGTCTCAATTGCATTAACGCAAAACGTACCGCACTATACTAAGTTCTCGAAAATAGTAGATTTCATATCCTTTTTCAAGGAACGTTACAGAATTCTTTAACTTACGCAGTACATATGCTCAATTGCTATTATTTTAAAAGCATTTTTACAGGGTCAAAATCTCCCAGCGGCGAAACGCTATTCTTTCACAGATAAACGGTTTGTATCCGTTATGAGAAAGTCTAAAGATTCAGTGTAAAACTTGGCGTTCCTGAGCATTTATTCTCATTTTCTAACAAGAATATTGCCAAAACTTCACCAATTCTGGATGAAGATGATACATGAGCATGGATAAGATGAATAGTGTCCAAACCAAGGCAAAGAGAAAGGGAAGTGATTAGTCTTCATCCATTCTACGCGAAGGTGTGCCATGATTAAAGGACGATATGGGAAGCGAGACAATACGAATATGCGGATACAACGCAAAGAGATCTATAATTCTTCTCAATTCTTGGGCCCGGTTTGCGTTTGCGCGATTTGTTTGTCCTTTCGACTGCGCATTATCAACGGTAGCATGTTGAGCAGCCGGAAGGCCCATTTCATGTAAATTGAGTCCCATGATTTCAGCGACAGCCTTATAAGTTCCTGTACACTTCTCAGCAGCAACAGTAACAAAATAAACTCAACGAACAACTTCACGACTCCACTCCTTGATATAGCTGTTCGGATAAGTTTTTAGCTTCTTTTCTTTGCTCATATTTTCAACTGGGCCCATAAATAGAGTCAGTGCAGCAGTCATAAGAATGACTTGCTGCGGTGTAGAGTGATCCCGGTTCCGAGTTTACAGTAATCAAGAGAAAAGGAAATAACTTTATGCAACGAATTTGGTTTTCAATCCAACGTCAAGGGAGCTTACATTAACACTAGAATAGAAACATACATCCGTTTGGAGCGACGGAAAACGTTTCCAGAGTTAGAATTTAACAACTAAACTAAAATGGCGTCAGTACGCGAAATTATATATGTTACAGCACAAAGAGACTTCTATAACGAAGTATTACTACCTAGTAGCATTCAGAACTTCTTTTAAAGTACCTCCGCAAGTCGTCTGTGAATAGACTTGTAGATATTTATGAGATATGTTCATGATGAATTCTCCGGAACTTCCAAACTAAAGTTCCCTAGATCTTTAACAGAGTCTTTATGCGTTCTATTTAGATAAAAATGTAATTAGGGGCGCTGCTACCAGCAGCTACTGTATTGTACAATACAGGAAGAGTAATTTTTGCGATTTTCGACCACCATTGGTTTTGCTACTTTATACTCGCCCGAGTGGGCCTGAGGACCTGCAGTCCAGACCGCACGGCCCTCGGCTAAGACCTTGTCTTACCACAAGTGAATAGCGCTTATTTGGCCAAGTGTCGACTTTACTCATCTCCAACATGGATTTCCATTACTTGGCTGAAATTAACTTTACTTACCCCGCAGTCGCAGAAAGCCCTTACTGATCTAGTGTTAATTAATACATACTTGTCAAATAGGCCCCCAGAATAAGCAGCTGCCCTGATGTTGGCTCTGAACTTGACTCCCAACTTTCGCCTTTGCTACAATCTTGCTAACGGCAACTTTGGCTATAGCCACGTTTATCCGCCCGGATTACCCTGCTCTTTCCCCTCTGTATCCCATATTACACTACCGCTTTCATTGTTCGTATGATATTTACTCACACTTCGCTCCCCGGAAACCTTCGTTTGAGTGCAAATAGGAACTTCAAGGTTGTCGTTGGTGAAGATAACTTTATTTCCAAAGGAGATGCTTAGCACTGCTGAGCCACTACTACGATTCTTTTTGTCCAATCCCGCACCCCTGGTGTCTTCAGTTATTTCGAATCGACTCTTCTCAAGGTTTTACCATTCCGCGGATCCCAGTCCAACATTACCACCAAGAAGACAATTATACCGTCCACCCATCCAAGAAACCGCCCCCTCTTTACCCCCAAGCTTCTCCTCGCTACCGGCGGACTATGCTACTGAATTGCAGGGTGCTTAAAGAGAAGAGATACAGTGAACAACATGTGAGTCTTGGGGTGGGTTTGTTAGTTTCCTCATCGTCTTACGGGATTCCATCCCTAGATGGGAACAACTGCGCCCGGCGCATTGCACTAAAAAAACACCTACGTAATATATGTTCTCAAATATTTTTGATACTCTTTAGGCCGGGGAACTTCGCAAACCACTCCTAAACATTTTCCCTACGCGATCGAATCCCTCTTTTTGCGTAAACAGAACGGTGGAAGGATGAACCTTCTTGCTGAAAAGTCAAGTTTCCCATTTTTCTCGGCATTAAATGGTAGAATGTCTTCCTAAAATATTTTTCAGCATGTTTTGGAGTCATCAGTTCGCTCGAAATCGACAAATACAAAGGATATGAACAGAAATAGCGCTTCCATACCATTACCGAGTCACATTCTTGATGCAATGTAGGAAAAAACTTTCATGTGTCCTTGCAATGATTCATTAGCTCTTTACTCAATCAGGTCATCCAAAGTTGATTTTTTTTCTCGTCCGAAACTAACAGAAATTACCAAAAATAAGCTCTTTTCGCTATCAATTGTTTAGTACAAAGAAAACACTAATTGTTATGCCTCTGTAACACCTGGTCTTTATGACTAAACCCCCGCTGATCGTGAACTCTTTCAGGAGAAGGCTGCACCAGCTTTCTTGAGGATTCCCCCGACAAATCGCTGTACATCCTTTGGCATATTGCGTAAAGACCAAGGTGGCTTACCAATTTATCTGTTACTAACTTAGCTTTACATTTCGCAGCTGATGGATAACCCTGGTTGTTTTTGGAAATATTTGTGGTCTAATCGGTTGTGATTAGTTTTGGATCGGTTGTAGTTGTTTTTCGGGGGGAACGTCGCGGCGAAGCTCCTTCAGGTTAAGGACCGGGCTAAGGATATCTTCGATGACTCCGGAGGAGATCCCGAACAGAGTGAAATCCACTTCGCACTGCGTCTGTGCGAGTTTACACTGTAGTAAAAGGCTTTTCTCCGGAGTGGAAGCGACTCCGGGCCAAGGGTCAACATCAGAACCCTCCGCCAGTTGGGGACTGGTCGCCCAGGGTCAAGGCAACCTTCTACCTTCGTCCAAGTCTAGCTCAAGATCATGAATTATTTTTTGTTCGGACTTTAAGGTTTCTAGGAGAAACCTAAGTTGGCTACTTGAATGCGCCTGTCAAAGCGACTTATTCGGCCACAAGGGCCTTGCTAATTCTTAAACTGCTCGATGTCGTTTTACGACCGTGTAGGCAGCAGTGACGTTCCTTGGTTCACAAAAAGAAATCTAAACAGGAACTCAGATCATTAACATGCGCTAGGAAAGGTTTCATCATTTCTATTCGATCCTTGGAGCCCGACCTAAGTGTAACTCATCTCAAAGAGGTGGCTGTAGATGTTTTCTCGTCTGTCAGTTTGTTTGCTACAAATATTTGCGATCTTCCTTCTGTCTGGGTGGAACTGTGAAACTTCCTCAACTCTAGAGGTGAAATGTTGCAACAACAATCTTCGCGACGTGTCTTTATGACGCTTTCCAACTGCATCTATGATTTCGCAGAAGACAGGGACACCGCAGTGCAGATGGCGCAACTCATCGTAGCTAGTGGTTGCAAGTTGCATTCTGACTTGCTAGAGACGACGCTTATCATCATCGAAACCACGGATCCCGGCGTCAGCAGCGGAAGCCGAAGCAGATTGGCTCCTAAAATTGCGATGCATCTCAAGGACTCCGAAAAGAAGTCTTCTGGGGACCTTGGAGAATGCGGGATGGACTAAGTCGACGGGTATTCGCAAGTATCCAGAGACTACGGGCTCAGTCCACAGTAGAAGCTCCAATATCTCCAAAAATTGCTGTCCGAGGATGCAAAGCGATTCTACCATGCCTAAGGCGAGATGTTTGATCAGAGTTTTCAGCAAGCTGTCGACATGATGAATCAGTAATACAATTCGACTATTACACAGACTCGTGTGAAGAACTACCTGAACAATCTGAGGGTAACAGATTACGTCAATGGCGGTCTGAAAGTCTCATCCGCGTTGGCTAAGGTGTACAAGCTTATCACCGGGGCTCGTATAAAATTGAGTTCCTTAGAAATGCAACTGTCGAGTACTCGTGGTCGCATGAGCCACTAATTGAGTTGCAACGCACAACATAACGTTCTAAATGCTCTACGGGGAACTTGAAGCTGCACTGTAGCTGTAAAAAGGGTCTAAACTTGCACTGGGATGTAATAGCGTGCCGGGGCAAGGAGTTACTGAAGTTAACGAGCATCTCGGTATCCAAAGCAAGTGCGAATCCGTGGTAAGGTCAAAATGCGAAAAAGGGTAAACTAATTCTACATTGCCAGTTGTTTTAACTGGGAGGATCTCAATCACAAGTTGAAGGACTGCAAGGAACTATTGAATGCCATCCAAGGCGGCTGCGAAGAGAATAGAGTATTACATGCACAAACGCTCAGCTAAGCAGAGAGTTCATCTGTGGAGCAAGTAAAAATTTAAGGGCGTTATTGGCTGTAAAACTGCCCATATCTTTGTTTTCTATTCCGCCAAAACCTCCTCGCTTCCCAACCCGTTTTCGTAGGACTAATCTTCGATAGCACGCAGATCAAAGTAAACTACTCGGGTAGATATATCCCGCCAACCCAACTAATTCCTGTCTTCAATAAATTCATACACCTGATAAGGTAAATGAAACGATATTGTTGACTTAATCTTCTCTGTAATGCTCTTCCGCGCAGTCTTAAAACGAAAATTCAAACCAATACTCCGAGAGTGAACATCCTCACTATTTCCTACCTGATGCCCGCCCTCCAACACACAATGTAGAACGCCAGTCTAAGTCATAGCTAGAGGACACATGTAAGTAAACTCTATAGTGTCCCCTTCAGTCCCAGCACGAATTTGGTAGTCATTCGGACCAACACCATTATGAACTAAAATAGCCATAGTCAAGCGTTTCATTCCGGTACGTCTCACATTCCTAATGGAATACATCGATGAATGGCCGCTGTCTTTAGTAGATGCCACAACATTAAACTCTGTTCCACCATCCAGTCCAGCACCAACACTACCGACGTCATCATCCTCTACCTCCATTTCACCTTCAGTATCAGCTCTCCCTAACTGCCCTTATTGAATAGGCACTGGAATATTTTAAATAAAGTTGGAATAGCGTCACAAATAAAATAAAACAAAACATATAGCGAGAACGTCCTTTGTGTGATGCCCATTTCAGTTTTCATTTCACGGTAACATCTGCGCCAGGCTTCTGGCTTGAATTGCGAGTTCAGAGGGTCCATTTGTTTTAGAGCCGCAGCGGTCTCAGAGCCGTTAATTTGCCCTTGTTAGAACAGGGACCGAAGTTTCCTAACAGCCGGAGATTTCTTGCTGAGGCGGGGAGACATTTTGGAGATATGGTGTGCGGGGAATTGATGCTGTGAGTAGAAGGGTATAATACGGCACGCAGACTCGCACACAAGTATTTGACCTGCGAATAATAAAACCGCAAAGTTTCCATGATGCTGTTTCACTTTTATTTACGACGACCTGTACTGAGCAGTTGAGTAGGCCCTTCAGATCCTTATATGACACTCTTTTCATCTCATAGAACGAAACACACTCATATGCTATGTAGACTACTTTTTTGCGATAGCTCTGTATTATTGCTAACATTTGTATGAGCTTGTTATACAACATAAACTTGTAGGTTACAGTTTACAATGTCAAGTTGTGCTAAAAAGTATACGCTAGCATAAGCTCATAGCTTTAAGTCTACGTTGAAATCATCATACATTTAAAACATTTTAACTACGTACCTATCGTTAAATGCATTACTAAGTGGTCTTCATAGTTCCTGTAATCGTATTTTGAAATACTGTTCGAGCAACAATCATAATTTTTTTAAAATAAATTTTAGCTACCTAATTGATAAATTGTGCCCTCGTATTATGTAGTAAGAGCAAAAACACTTTTATTGGCACATCACATCTAAAAATTCGGCGTTACGGCAACTTTATACTTGGAAGAAATTACGACTTGATCGAAAACTCTGCACAATATTATATGATTCACCATGCCTGATTCTAAGTTTTTGTCAACCTCTAATATCTGTTGAACATAATTTATGCTTGCAGAATACACACATATCTCACGTCATGATACGCATAATATTACAAGCAATAATCCGCGTAAAGTGTAACATTACATAATTAATGGCCTCATTTTTAATTAAAATAACACTAAATTTAAATGTTTTTAGTTATTGAAAACATAATCCTGTCAACTAACTTCCCCCTTTTAAAAAAAATTACTTCAAACCTTAAGTAAAAGTGTGCGGTGAATTTCGTAAAGTTTGGATTATTACGTAACTTTACGGTTTTCGATTTGTCTGGATCATCTCATGTAGTGTACATTCTTTCAGAAGAAAAGCTTTGTATGATTTCTTATGGCCAAATTCACCCATTACCTTTGTTTTATAAGAATTTTAATATTTTAACTATTGAATGTAAAAGGGAGAAGTTTAGAGACACGTTAACTTTCGTAATTATTTTGCAATGCTTCGCTTATTAAACCAAACGTAACATTACAAATTATGGCGCTGTAATAACTGCAAAGATGGATCAACCTTTTCATCTTGTTTGTTTCACCCAGGTGAGCTACGTTAAGAGTAATTGATTAAAGTCCTTAATTTCTTTGTGTACGCAAGCCTTTCAACATTTGTACGAATAGGCTGCGTTGAGATAAAATGTTGGCTGTCGGAGTCCTTTACTGAGACAAAAGGTTTTAGCTTGATGAATTAAAAATATTAAAGTGGTTGGATACTTTGAACAGTGAATTTGCTGTAGGTATTCAACTGAATTTGATTGTTTAAGGGATTAATATTGTTCTGAGTATTCCACTATAATTTTTTTATCACTGAAGCTCATAAACTTGTATAAAAGGACGTCTAATCAATAAATGTACTGTACTATGTTTACGATAACAACGTAAAGACATACCAGGAGTTACATTGAAACTGAACATCTTTCCGTAGTTTCAAGTAGATTTGAACAAAATATAGTTGGCACTCTATCAATATTCCTATAAAATAAAAATCAATTATGAAACTAAGCGTAAATCCAGCAATTTTTGCAACTATTGGGGAAGAAATGATTGGTACACCATCGACAAGCATAATTACACAAAGTCGTCGTTTTAAAAGTAACTTTGGGGCATCGCTGTCTGTCATAAAGCATGGGAGTTAATAAAAAGCAGAATTACAAGTGGTGGAAGAGCTAAACATCTGCTTTGAGCATTGTATTTTTTAAGAACGTACGTTACGGAGCACCAGAGGAGATCATTCTGTAATGCAGGTGAAAAAAACTCCGTAAACGGACTTAGTGCTTTGTTCATTTGCTTGCATCTATTTCGAAAGGATTTAGAGGTATGCTCCGACAGACGGTTCCTCTTCATTGCTATACTGAATTTGTACAGCTTTTCGACTCGGTGACGGAAGGACAATGAAACACAGAGCAGCGTTCAATGATCGATATATTAGCGGCGCGTAGGTCATAGAGGAACAAGAAAATAAGGCAAACCGGATTGATTGGCTCCATGGATAATTGCCGATGGTATGTCCGAGGTCAAAGACAATGGAGCGTTGGTGGGTCTGTTACGATCTGGTGTGGCCATATGTGCTGTCCAACAGTGGATAATACTCTCTGAACAAGCTCCCATGTAGAAAATGCGGGAGCGTGAAAGTCCAGCCCAGTTATTATCTTATTAGTGCTTCTTATGGTAGCTCGTAGGGGCTGCTTCACTCTACAATTGTTTTTTCTGCATTTTAGTTGTTGACTCTTTATTGATGCTTATAGTAGTTTAAATGTAGCTGGCCCGGGAGGAACTCGCCCGCGTTCCTCCGGTCAGTTGTGCTCTACCTTGTCCGATTTCGTCGTAGGTCGTACCGCGAGAGAATTGGGTCGGGCAAAGGCCCAGCCGCTTGACGAGATAGGACAAAGTAGCGACATGGACAGTACATACTGTAGAAACGTCACTGATTTCTGAGTTCCGCACACCTGCTACAGCCCCTTCCTTAAAAGAATACTCTAGAAAGGCGTCTCAGTTAGACAGAGAAGGAACGGCAAGAAATATTTACAACGGAATGGTATTGGGGCGCGACTTAACAGCAGTACTCCATTTTGTAAACGGATAATAAATATAGAAAATATGGAAACTTTACAGAAAAGGTAGAATTTCGGACCTCGTAAAACAAGTAAAGTAGTCTGCTATACACTTTAAATAAACAAAACTATAGGCAACTAGTATCTACACGGCAGAGAACGACGAATAACGATCAAAAAAATTCCTCTCGGAAACTCACTTATGGATGAAGAAAAAGGGGAAATTATGAGGATGAGGTGAGCCAAGGAGAGCATTGATTTTATCGCATCGAAAATCAATCGCTCTAAAAGGTTGGTGTGGACATTTATCCAAGCCCCTGAAAAGAATGGCAAAGGGAAACGTAGCAGACGCCCGCCAAAAATATCTCCCGCTAGAAAGTTTCATCTGTTAAGAGAGGCGCACAAGGGTGAGAAATCCGCCGGACAGCTCTGCGCCGCCTTGTATTTGCCAATAGACAAGAAAAGAGTACAGCAGATATTACATGCAACAAGTACTATTACGTACAAGAAGATTAAACAGGTTCCGCTCCTTACCGCAGCCCAAAAAAAAAGCAAGACTTGATTGAGATACAGAGCTGGTGGGCAAAGGACTGAATGATTGGAAAAAAGTAATTTTTTTCAGATGGAAAAAAGTTTAATTTGAAGGAGCACGAAGGTTTTAGGTATTACTGACATGATATTCTGAAGGAGGAGAGGCTATTAGCTAAGCGCCAAATGGCAGTTATGATTTGAGCTTGCTTCTCTTACTTTGACAAGTGTCCAATTGTTTATTTGAATGGTAGGTAGGTATCTGCAAGTTACTGTACTGCATTGGAGAATAATTTATTAGATTTTCCGGCCGTTAACCTTGAATTTGATTAGGTGTTTCAGCAGGATAATGCCCTTATCTATGTGTCTCAGCGTACGAAAGCATGGTTTTCTGAGAAGGACGTTACTGTAATTGAATGGCCTGCACGGTTCCCAGACCAAATCCCAATCGAAAGCTTTTGGGGTATCCTGGCGCGAGCTATTTACAGTAATAGAAGGCCGTTTGACTCAGTTTCTGCTTTAAAAGTGGAAATTGACCAAGAATGGGCCAAAATAGAGGACACTGTGCTTCAGAAGTTAATTAAATCGATGCACGAAAAGTGCGTCGAAGTTCTTAAGGCTAATGGAGGCAAAATAAACTACTAGGCTTTGTTCTAGTTTTCTTATTAGTTACTTTTTATGTATTTCTGCTTGTAGTTTCTATATTTATTATTCACTAAGCCAGTAACTTTTTTCTTTCCTTTGGAAATAGGAGAGTAGGTACTAGTTCTATGGCCTCTATACAGTAGTCCTATCTCAGTTTCTATAGGTAAGTAAGGGTTGTTTGCATGCCATTCTCGTTCCGTATTTTACAATTATGCCTTAAATTCTGAGGTTTCTATGTTTATTATGCGTACTGTACCGTACATACAGTATTTATGGGAGTTCCGTGCAGTACTGTACAGTACTGTACGGTATCACTGGCGCGTTATTCGTTCACCTCAGTCCGTGTCAAGCTATCAAGGACTACCCGGATCCAACACATCAGACACGTGTACAAGGGGGCGAGGGAGGGTGACCCAGCCATAGATGACCTCAGAACCTATCTGAGACGATAGTACTGTACTGTAGATGCAGGCACAACTGGTACCAACCGTGGTGTTCTACTCTCGAGATGTGCAGCGTAGAATCTTTAAGGAAACGAGGATACATGAACCTGGAGACGAATCATCGAGGGCGTTGGAGGGCGAACGGCTTGAAACGAAGGCCCGAGTCGCGAGGGAGGGTTTTCGAGGGAGTAACCATGCGCCTATAGAGCTTGCGCTCCAGCTGTTGGACGTTGTCACGATGAGCCAGTTCAGAAGCTCCCCCAGCGGCTCGAATGGTATGCGTCGCCATCAAAACCCAATATGTTTCTAAAGCGAGAGTGAGTGTACATTCTAGAAACACAAGTAAATAAAAATGATAAAGCCAGTGTTGTGGGCTCGACAACTGAAGGAGCAAACAAAGATTGAGACATCAGGGGACGAACCTGGAAGGAGTAGAATAGGCCCTTCTAGCAGAAAATACTTGAAGTACGTGAGCAATAATAAACCAAAGTGAATTCACGCATCAGATCCTCCAAACTAGACCACCAGAGATACTGCTGTCTACAGCCCGAGTGTGACAAACCAGCCGCACCCCGCGAAATCCATGCTCAGCCGTCAGTCTCACAGGCAGGTAGTCTTAACCAAAAATGTCATCAGTGCAGCTTGGCAGCCTCTGCATAGGGACTCATGCTTGCCGACCGCCGCACTCATCAAGTGTAACCTAGCCTAGCAGTCGAAGAGAATCCTGCGCGGACGGGAGGTGTTGCAGACCATGCCCCATATCACTGCAGAACAGCAACGGACGCTGCCAAGATAACATTTTCAGTCATGGTTCAGGAGGGTTCGGGAATGCACTGAGCTCTGCCCAAAACCACTGCTGTCGGCACGCTTGCGCAATTCCCATCGCAGAATTGAAAGTATAAGCCGCACACTGTGCGGTGCAGCCCGTATTACCACATGCCCTCTTCCGTCGGCTAGCACCCGAATGCACGCAATGCAGCAAATACGTTTCATCTCAGGTTGAGCACCTCAGTGTCTGAATACGCGGAGGTAGCCAATCGAGTTGCGTACCTTGCGACTGTTCCTCTAGAGATGACACGTGCTACGATGAAAATGGAGAGATTGGGCAGATCTCGTCGACAAGACGCGTCTTAAATGGCATCATTTGCCCTCACTGCAAAGTTCGAATCGGCTAAAACTAGATTTAAAAGCCCACTCGGACATTGTTTACCCGAAGAACTTGGTCATGGCTCCGAATATGTTGAGCTTTTCCAAATCGCCAAAGAATAACACGCCGGAGAACGCCAAAAAGAGGAGCAATGCGGTTCTATTAATAGCCTCCTGTACCTTGAGAGAAACTGGGGCCCCCCTTAATGCTTCAATAATCAAAAAGGTCATTTGACCACCATCCAAGGCAGGTAATGGTAACGAGTTAATAACTGCGAGATTGATGCTGATGACAGCGCAGAACGTGAGAAGTGCGGCGGTATCATTCCTCGCCAGGTCTGCACCCATAGACACAACGCCTATGGGGCCAGAGAGATTCTGCGACGACCGCTGAAAATTGGATATTATAGAGGTTACACCCTTCCACGTCTGGCGCGTTAGTCTGGCAAATTCCATATTTGTCTTCTGCAGTGACTGGTTCATCGACGAGGGGCGTATCCGAGTGATAGAGGCATTTGGGACGAGTTGAACACCCATGACAGAGCTACCATCGGGAGTGCAACACTTTGGACGAACGCGGAGATCGAACTCTTTTTCGCCTCTCAGGATATGAAAATCAAGAGGTTTACCCTGCGATGTGCGAATAGTCTCTGCCGTAAGACTTGCGCTGTCTAAACTCTGAGGGATCTCCTCTCCATTAACGGAAAGAATGACATCACCTGGGAGAACACCCGCCTTTGCACCAGCACCCGCGGGGTCGACGACATTTGCAATAGTGACACCAGGGTGAAAGGTATAAGACGGGAGGCCAACAGTCGAGACTGAGGCGAAGATGCAACCCCACGCAAGGATGATATTTGCAAAGACACCGGCTGAGATGACAATGGCGCGGTCGAGCAAGGGGCGGTTTTGGAGTAGATTAGGGTCATCATTGAAGTCATACTCGCCTGTTTTCTCGTTGAGGGTCGAGTGCTCGGGAAAGGCGACGTAACCACCGAGCGGAAGGAGGCGAACTGTGAATTCGGTTTCGGAAGAGGCGGGGGTGAAGTTGAAAAGGCGGGGGCCAAAGCCAATGGAGAAGTTTTTGACACGAATGCCCTGAAGGCGGGCCGCGAGAAAGTGACCGGATTCATGGATAAAGATTATAAAACCGAGAAGAACGATGCCGACGCCGGTACTGGCGACAGAAGTGAGGGAACCGAAGAGGGAGGCGGTTGGAGTTTGGGAGACGGGGGTGGTGGGGGATGTAGGGGAGGAGGGTTTCGGGGGGGCATTGCGAGGTTGGGAAATGCCGATGGGACGAAGCTGTTTTGCAAATTGGCCCTTGGAGAGTGGACTGAAGGCGACGGGAGTGGGGTGGGTTGAAGAGTAGATAGAAACGGAGGCGGATTGGATGAAGGCGGAAGCCAAGGTTTGACGAGATTGACTGTAGGTCATGGCTGAGGTGCAGGCAAAGTTTCGCGCGACAGTGCTTGATACGGCAGGGCTGGGCATGCGTTGGCAAGAAATGAAAACTGATGTTCAATTTGGCAGACGAACGTAAGGGAGTGGTATACGCTACGAGGAGTGCAGGTAACGCATCTTGATCACCACAGTTGTTTCGCGGCAAAGTTAGATAGTGTCTTGGACTTGGAGGTCAAACGAGCTCCACGGCCCGCGAGCCGCCGACATTCAAGTGTGCGGATCACTGCCTCTGACGGATGGCGAATTGTCAAAGGTCCAGTGAACAGACAACCGTTCATCAGCCTTTTCATCCTCAAAAGTGGAAAAAATTGAAAAAAATTACAATAAAACATGCCTCTGTGCCCGACACAATTTACAGCGTTTGAGACTTTTCCGTTTGATCGCTAGGCCTCTGGCATACGTGGCACGAATGATAGCAGCCTCTCCTCCTCACGCAACCTCCGCTTTCACCAGCAAACCTTCAACCTGCAGCGCCCAGCGAAGGTCGAGTGTTGTGATCAAATGCCTTCTTCCCGCACAAATCCAGGACGCCACTCGCACTCTCAACCCGGCTTCACCCCACGCCACCGCCGTCAAAGCTCAATCGCCTCATTTCCAAACGACAACCGCCCACCCTCCGCCCACGATCACCACGATCACCACGATGAACCCAACCACTTCCACATCTTCATCGCTTTGAACGTCGTTGTCGGCCTCCTCGTCTTTGCAATCTACCGTCTCATAGGCCCTTACTTCACCAAACCAAACTAAAGCCTCCTCCACGCGACCACACCCGCACACCACCCTCAACATCCCACGCCCACCGCCTCACGCCCACCCCCCCGCGCCTCCCACTCTCCGCCGGTGTCACCGGCGACATCGCCGCCCTTTTTCCATCCAAACCGTACGTCGTCACGTTCTTCACTCTCTTATCGCCCCCTCTTGTCCACGCATGGTCCCTCAATCCTCGCATGTCAATCCTCTTGACGGGGTCCTTCTCCAATGACCGACTCAACAAGTCCCTCAACTCCTCACCCATCCACTCCGGAAATTCAATCTCTTCCCGTCGCATAATCTCATCGAGAATCGCATTGCCGTCCCCCGTGTCACATTTGTACGGCACGTAACCAGCCAAACAAGCATACAGCACCATTCCACAGCTCCAGACGTCCAGCTTGGCTGCGCAATACCCTTCCCCCCGATGTGACAGCAATTCAGGTGGCATATACTACAACAGTCCCATAGCTCTCGTTTCTCACATAACCGTTAGTTGCCTGCCTACCTGCGCCCATTCTATCAAGCACTACAACCAGCTTACCTTTGGAGTACCGCATGGTGACTTCGTCAATTGCGAGCGCTCCTCCTCCTCTTTGAGGCATCCCATTCCAAAGTCCGCGATCTGAGTAGGTCGCACAGACACTTGTAACGTGGTTAGCCGTCACATTTGCCGCAGCGCAAGATTCGCAATGCTTGATACTACCTGCCATTACCGTACCTTTATACTGTCCGTGACCTTGTCAAGGAGAATATTCTCAGGCTTCGGCCATTCGCGTAGTTGCAAAGTGGTTAGAGAGGGTCCCCATTCGCGACCCACAACACGCGCCTCGTTCCGACGCTGGCGTCCCGTCAAGGCACTGCTTTGTTGAATGGATTTGACGTACCTTGATGTCCCGGTGCATCACCTGTCGTCCGTGGGCGTAGCACATGGCGGACGTCAGTTGGCGGAAATACCTTCTGGCCTCTTCCTCCTCGAGACGGGTCTTTTTCGCAATTTCAGAGAACAGGTCCCCGCCCTCGACGTACTCCATGAATATGTATGTACAGGCCTTTGGGTTTCGTCGACAGGGACAGTGTGGTGGGATTAGTATCTGAAAGTGTCATTCACAGAGGAGAAAGGTCTTAGGTAATAGTTACGTACTCTGGACTTCATCATTTTCTTCACCTGGACTATGTTGGGGTGATTAAGAGTTTCGAGTATTTTGGCCTCACGCCTTGTCTGTTTCTCGTAAACCTTGCCGTCAAGCTTTCGTCGGTCAATAACTTTGACTGCATATTTCTCATTACTAGGCAAATGAAGGGGCACTGCGTTAGTAGGGTGATGACTCAATACGGGACCGCAAATGGCGTATTACCGTCTCCAATACATACGTTGTATCGTGCCGTGCAAGCCTCACTACTGCATACGTTCCTGATCCGATGACCTCCCCGAGAATGTAGTTTCCGATCTTTATAGGCCGCATACTTGTTGCAAGGATTTGAAGGGCAAGCAGCGTAGGCAGGTTGTTGACAATGTGGAGGAAGTTGGGCTTGCTCTGTGCAGCTTAGAGCCCGCCAGCGCAATTTGTGAAAGATATGTAAATTGACGTGGATCAGAGTCGAAATTTTTGGTTCTCGGAGAGTAAGTTCCCAGATGGGACGGGAGTTGCTGTTCCTGGTTGGAGCAGGTGATCCAACTTTGAAATTTTTGCGAAGCAAATCAAGAGTAGTTGGTACTCTCCTAATTCATCCGCTGAAGAGTAATTATTAAACGGTTGTACAGTTTCTGCTACGTACAGCTGCAAGGCTAGACCCCTCAGAGAGTCTGCTGCAGTCTTAGCAAAGTTCAATTTTCAACAGGTCCATTCACAAGAACTCGTTTGGGTTGCTGGGCAGGGTTTTCTGTAGTTTGTCACCCTCCATCCAGGGCTATGATTTTGAAACTTCACTTGTCACCAGTCAGTCGTCATCGTTCCTTGTTTCCCGCCCGTTTCGGTCTGGCGTGGAAGCTTTCGTGTGGCCGTTAGAGGAACATGACTTCAGATATCACAGTAAACACACGGTAAACACAAGGGAAACGCTATAGTTTAGTAGAGTCACAACGTCGACGAAAAGCATCTTCAAGGTTGCACATAATACCGTACCTTGCCTGATGAGGACAATATATCCCCGTTGCAGATGCTTCTTGTGACAGGTCATCTCAGGGGGTGGAGTTCCAAGTATGCAGGGGGACAACGTTTAAGTCACCAGGGGTAGTTCATTTGTGATACTATGTCAGCACTTCAACGCAACAAGTTGATCATTTCAAATGCCACGGCTGCCATCCCAAGGACTTTATTGCATTTTGTATTCATACTGTATTGTGCGCAAGTCGAGCAGAAATCATTCGTAGTTTCCTCGAATCTCTCACAAGCAGGACGAGTTGGATTCATAGGGGTCCAGGCTCGCACTATCTTAGAGATAGCGTGGACAGAATCTCAGCTTTCAGATGTGATTATGTGGTAGCCGCCGTGAACAATTCCTCGCAGCATGCGCATCTTTCTTGCACGCATTTGTAAAGCTTCAAGGACAATGAACTAGATACTGAAACCTGGATCTGCGTAAAGAGGGAATCTTGCCCCTTTGATTTTGCCGCATCAGCGTTCTTGACCGAACCGTCACAAATGCAGCGTACCTCCTCTCCCCTTTGCTGAACGTTTACCCTGGTTGCAAAATCCCCCTGCGGTGATACACCATTGGTATGTACACGACTGTACAGTGCCGCACGGTACATTTTTTCTAACCATAATGTGGTTTGTCGTCCTCGCTTTAGGGATGCACATTTTTCTAAACTCCAAAATGTGTCTAGCTGAGTCGAGGCATGCTGCTAAATAAACAGATGGAGTTGGAGCATATAGAGTTTTACGGATTGTGCAAAAGATTAGTGCAACTCTACTGGACCGCCGTTGAAAATAGAGAAAGCGATGTGCGCCGTATGCTGTCTGTATTTTCTCGCTCCCCACATGATCGTGAATCAGCCAGAGCAAATTTCAGGAGTGTGCATGACAAGTCAGTCGGGGGGTCTGTATACGACAAATGGGTTACTCCAGTAACTTGACCTGTGGAATGAGGTTATTGGGTTGAAACAAGGATGACGACCGTTATGTTTTGGATTATTCAAAATGCTCGTAGTGGGGGGAGAGTTGCTACGGCCATGTAGCCGGGCATCATGTACAGTAGGATGGTTGATGCCCAGTGGGAGGGCGAACACTAGACTTGAACTGCATGTGCAAGTGTTGTTGCTTGAGTGGCAGCTAAGCGGGTGCAGGTATTGCCGTCTCTATCGCAAAGACGCGGCCGTTGGTTGCGTACAAGTTTTCTTTGTTGTACTTAATGCTACGACCCAGGTTTTCTGATGTCTAAACTAAGTGTAGGATCTGCACATTCAGCTCTCTGCTTTCAGGTGCAGACAGCTGAATATACGTGATTATGGTCGCTCCACTGATGACAGCGATCCCTTTTGATGACGAGACCTCGGGCAGTTGGAAGTGTCGTAGAAAGGTTCGTGATCGTTGTAATCGTGAGAACATGGAGCGGGCCCTATCGGCTGGGCTCTGTGCAGTTTTGTTGGGACTTGACGGGTTGGTTTTGGCGGGAAAAACAAAGTGGTACAGTCTTACAGCAACGAATCGTACAGTGCAGTCCAAGACTGGATGAGAGATGCGTGGGATTTGAAAGGTTAATCAACGTGGCATTCAGTGACTGGTCAGGGAAATAACGCTCCTTTGTTGAGAAGCAGGGCGTTTTTATTCGTCGGAAATGTTCTCGTAATCACACTTGTCAATTTGCCGACATCACGCATAACAAAAACTCTTTCATATCCACACGTGGGATATGTGTTGAAAAATTTTTCAAAATTTTAAACGTGATTGAAAACTCTAAATGCACAGTCCGCCCTTTTCGTATGTCATCGTTTTTAGTTCCTTCTCCTGCCATTGGATGAAAAGCTGTTGGCCGCTAATCAGCAGTAACCAACCATCAGTCCAACCGCTTCCATTCCGCACCACTCCTCTTTCAAAGTCTTCGTTGCCTTGCCCTCCAGATTCTTCCCTTCTCTGTCAAGTTACACATTGCAATTGTTACTGTTTACATGTTGACTCCTTGAACCCCGCCGCGTACCGTCGCACATCTTCCATCTCAAATTTCAACCAACTCGAGCCAACATTTTCATCACCCACTTTCCGCTCTTTCCACTTGAATCAATCTACTCCCATCACTTACTCCCCTATCCTGACCTCATTCCCTGACATAGGTGCCACACTGGAATGGAGCCGACGGACGACCCCGTCGCCCAGGCTGCGAAGCTTCCTCTTTCTGAACGCGTTACCCACAAAATCTGGAAAGTACGGGAGGCAGCCTATCGCGAACTCACCGACAAGTTTAATGTCGCCGAGGAGGATGCCAAGATTTACTCCGATTTTCACCCCTTCCTTGGCAAGATAGTCCGCGATTCCAACGCCCCGGCCCAGCTTGCGGGTTTTGACACTTTGGCCAAGTATGCTGATACCGCTCCACCGCAGCTTGTCAAGCGTGTTGCCGCAGACATTTCAAGAGGTATTGTGGAGAAGGGGCTCGCGGGACGCCCGGTGAACAAGGCAAAGGCTGTCCAAGCATTTCATATGTTTATTGGAGCCGATGCTGGTGATTTGGCAGTTGAAGCTTTAACTGCCGCTGGCTTTAAACACAGAACTCCGAAGGTCGTCGCCGCTGCCGTTGACGCCATAACTCAGGCTGTAACTATCTATGGTACAGGTCCTGTACCAGTGAAGACAATTACTTCCAATCTTCCTCCCTTGTTTAATCACTCGCAGGAGCTTGTGCGAAACGCTGCCAAGGCACTAGTCATTGAACTGCATCGCTGGGTCGGGGATCCAGTCAAGGTGGTCGTAAAGACTGCAAAGGAAGTAACCATCAAGGAAGTTGAAGCTGCATTTGCAAAACATGAGGGTCAAGGTAAGCCGCAACCCCAGAAGCTTACCCGATCAATGGAAAAACGAGTGCGGGAGCGCGGTGGTCCCAGAGAAAAGGACGATGGCGATGATGGCTTTGGCGATGGCCCTGCTCAAGAGGAAGAATTGGACTTGGCAGAGGAAATTGACTTTATTGAAAAGCTCAGCAAAGTCAAGATCACCATTGAGGAGGGTGTGGTGAGGGATTGGTATACATCTGTCGATTCGAAGAAATGGAGTGCGCGCAAGGAGGCGCTTGATAAGGCCGTAGAAATCATCGGCGAGGCTCGTCTCATCCCAGGCAACTTTCAGGAAATATTTTCACGCTTACGCAAGATTCTCGCCAAGGATTCGAATGTCAATGTTGTTGCATCCGCGGCAAAACTCGTCCGCGCGATGAGTGGTGCGCTGAAGAAAAACTTTTCTGCTGGTGCCGCAAAGTCTCTAACTGTGGATTTGTTTGGAAGATTGAGAGAAAAGAATCGAATCGTAGTAGATTCCGTCTCTGCTGCGCTTGACGCTTTGCATTCGAAGAAGTGCATACGAATAGTAGAATTACTAGAGGATATATCAACAGCAGCGAAGCATAAGGTTCCAAAAGCGAGGTGCGAATTATTACTGTGGCTCGGCCGAAGCATTAGGGACGGCACATCCGGCTCGGACTTGAAAGGAAGCCCATTGAAATGTTTCGGACTGCTCTTCGTGAAGGCGACTGACGATTCTGCGCCAGAGGTACGCGATGCTGCTCTAACGGGACTGGCTTCTCTTCAAAAGGTCGTTGGTGAGCGAAATGTGGCTGCCTTTCTTGAGAAGCTGGATAAGAAGCGGAAGGAGAAAGTAGCTGCCATATTCGCTCAACTCCCAGATTCAAAGTCTGCTCCCAATGCCAAGTCAAAGCCCTCCAAGACGGAAAGACCTGCTACAGGAGCCCCTAAAGCGAAAGGCAAGGCCTTATATCCCGACAAGGGTGACATTGTCAAAAAGAGCGCAGCGTCCCCTCCGAAGAGAGCAAAAGCTACAAAACCTGCAAAAACTAATCCTTATGAGAGTGATGATGAAGGAGAGATGTCTCGCTCCGCAGAAGATGCCCTTTTTTTGGCCCAGGAACGATTCGAAGGTTTTGAGAAAGACAACTGGAATGTTAAAAGTTTCAAAGCCAGAGCTGCTGCCGCAAATTTAGTAGTTGAAGGTCTTGGCTCTCTCGACTCTTTTTCGGAAGAAGATGTTTGTTCTCTTCGTTCTCGTTACTCTCGTCAGTCTCCTGGCCTTGAGGACAGCAATTTTATGGCAGCCAAGCCAAAGCTAGAGCTCTTTGGGTTAGTTTCGCGGAAATGTGCCTCCCCGCCTCCGCGGAAGACACTGAGGCCTTTGCTGCGCTTTGCGGCGGAGAAGTTTGGTGATATCAAATGCTCAAAAATTGTCGGGCAGATAATGACAACCTACGCGGAAGCAACCAGCCCAAGATACTTGTTTTCCGTCCTTGATGAAGTTGTAAGGGAAACGAAGAACAATAGAGCAATTATTGCAATCTTGAAGTTTGCAGCCTCTCTCGTGGAGGACTTCGGTATTCCGGCAGTGCCAGAGAAAGCAGTGGCCTCCGTGGCAGTGGTTACCATGGGAAATGAAGCACCAGCTGCTCGGAATGCTGCGGTTGCGCTTGCATGCAAGGCATCAATTCGATGCAATCCAGGGGAATTCCGGAAAAGGCTTGAAGAGCTTAGTGCCGGTGATGAAATATTGGAGTTATTCGATGCTGATCTGCAAAAGTACGGTCGCGATCCAGACCCACCTTCACGGAAAAGACGTTTTGGTGGGCCGTCACTTGTAGTCGAGACTGGAGCTACTCCAGAACCAGAACCTGAGGTAGTCACGACAGAGGCCCCAATTGAGAAACCGGATCCAGACCCCCCGCACCCATCTATTCCGGTAGCAATTCCGAAGCAAGAGGCCCCAACGGCAGAGGCACAAGAAGTTACCCCGGAAAAGCAAAAGCCGCAGCAACCGGCTGAGAGGATATCAATTGCTCATGAGTTTGCGCCAGGCTCTCGAATCTTCGTGGATCTTAAAAATTCCAATTGGAAGAAGCGTCAGGAGGCCCTCGCTTTCGTCAGCAGTGTTATTACTGCGGCGAACAGCTTTATCAAGCCAGACGTTGGGAGCGATATTGTCGTAGCGCTTCGTGCTCGCCTTAGTGACAGCAACAGAAACATTGCGGCAGCCGCTTACGATGTCGTGGGGAGGCTGATCCTTGCAATGGGTCCCGGAGGTGTCATGCACATGAAGACGCTTGCACCTTCTGTCCTGGGGCATGGGTGTGTAGATATCAAGAAAACGGTACGCGAAGCAGCGATGAGAGTACTTAACAACTGGTACGACTCTGTCGGCCTCGTACCTCTTCTTCCGTATTGCCACATGCCACTAGGATCTTTAAACTCAAATTTTCGAAAGGAGTTCTTAGAGTGGTTGGTGCCAAGGTTGCAGGGGGAGATTGGTTCGCTGGACTCAAGCTCTCAAGACTTGTCCTGCTTGTTGGACTCAACGTTGGCCTGTCTGCGGGACAGGATCGCTGAAGTGAGGCATCTCGCGGATCAAATGTTAGAGCAAGTCATCAGAAGCGTTGGGCTGGGCATTGTCGAGAGTAAGCTGTTGGCCATGCCGAAGGGAGCGAAAAGTCAGCTGGATCCCGTGCTGGAGAAGTATCGAGTGAGAGATGAGTCTAGCCGTGGTGAAGAGGGAGCTCCACCGAAGATTTCAGGGATTCCAACGCCAAGAACTGGGAGGGAAAGGCCACGCTCCGTAGCAACTCCGCGTACTCCGCTTGGGCGCAAACTTTCCTCAGCGGTTGATGACCCAAGCACTCCCGTAATCTCGAGCTCTAGACGCCCACGAGCAGTAAGTGCCCGTGTGTCACCAGTTGTGAGCAGTTCGACCAGATCGCCTGGGAGTGCTGTCGATGACATACCCGTTATAATTCCTAATGATGGCAGAGAGAACAGAGCACGGCGTTTTCTGACAAAGAGGCAGCAGTTTCTTGAGGAATTAGCCCAAGCAGATCCTCTAGGGAACACTCATGCTGCTGTAGCAGAGGACCTAGAGGACCTTGCGAATGACTTGCGTGAGTGCTGCGCACCTTATCTTTACTCGAAGTTGACTGCTCCTGCAAATAGATTCCGAATGCATTTAGAAGCTGTCGAGATCGTCTCCAAGCATTTGGACACTAATCCAGAGACTCTGCGGTATGCGGCCGATGTTTTGCTACGTTGGGCAGCTTGCCGTATTGAAGACTCGAGAACTCCTCCGACTGTCCTCGTGAAACTGGCAGGGTTTGTTTCAAACATTTGTGAGATTTTGATGTCTTCAGGGGCAAAGTTAGGAGAATACGAGACCTGCGCTATTCTTCCGCCTGTTATCGAAAAGTGTGGTAGCAACAGAGAGTCCCTTCGCAAAGCTATGCGTAATTCGTTGCATTCGATAAGTGATGTCGTCGAAGATGATGTGTTCATAGTTCTTTTGACAGCATGCTTGAAGCACCCTGTGAGCCCTCGTGCGCATGAGGAAGTTTCCACAGAAATTTGTCGCCTCATTGACAAGAGATGTGCTGCTGGAGCTGGCATGCCAGCAGGAGTACTGCCGACTATAGGAAAGGTTGCGTGTGGTGAAGACGAAGGCGCGGGAAGAGCGGCCGCAATTTGCCTGGAAAGGGCACATGAATACTTTGGGGACGACCTTTGGAACCTTGTCGGGGAATTGACAGATGTTGAAGCATCATATCTTGATGCTCGTCTCAACGGCATTGTTGGTGGAAACCGAAGTCAAGGTTCAACTCAATACTTGGAAGAGATGAACATCCCAAGGAGCCCTGGAATTGTTGATCGGGAGTCTGAAGTTGGTCATCAGTCCTTAGCAGTGCCCGGACCAGCGTACCCCAACGATATTCGCAACGAAGATTTTCGTCTCTCCGTGGCGCCTGCCCCAAGCAGTGTCATGACCTCAATAAGTGAATCGCTTAATACTGCTACGCCGGTTAAGACAAAAGCAGAATTACGTGCTGATGTGATCCCCGAAACTCCATCTCTACCTTTGCGAAATAGGCAACGTCCTCACGCCAAAGATGATACCACGAATACGGTGTCGGACATTCTGTCGAAACTTCGGAGCCCACAGAGAAACACACAAACTATCAGGTCTTGCTTCGGTATTTCGCGATTTGAATAATGAGGGCGCCTTGTTGAAATGCGAGGGGGGAGCTGCTATACTGCTGCAACTTGTGAAATGCTTTGGGGACACATTAAAACGTTTGGAGCAAGGTACTGCAGCGAATAATGATCCCGCTGTGCTTAAGTCTTTCCTGAAAGGTGTGATTCGGTTTGCGCTTGAACCACAGTTGTTACGGCGCATGGATCAGAGCGCCGTGGAGAGATTGCTAGCTGATGCTCTTGAGGCTATGATACATCAAACAGTACCTGGGGTTGAGGAGTGGGATCATGTTCGACGTGGTGTCAACTTGACTATCGTGAAAGTATTGGAATCTTGTGATCAGAACTTATTGTACACTGCAATGATTAATCTCTTGCTGGAAAACATCAGAAGCAGTCAAAGAACCGGCCCAGGAAAGATGTCTCCTCCCCTTGCAAAGTCATCAATTTGCATCAAGTCTATTGCCAAAGTCACCAGACGTGGTTTTGCGGAATGCCGCGTAAATGCGTTACTCCGAGATATTCATCTTTTCTTGACTGCAAATCCAGTTCGGCGAGATGGAGTTTCATCGGCTGAAGATCAGACGTTTGCCATGAGACTACTGAAAACTGTCGTGAACGCTATCATTGACGAAATTGGAGGTGATATTCGGTTGCACTTGGACTTGATTCCTCAACTGGACAAGTCACAACTTGTGCATTATATTGACATGACGCTGAGTGATCGCAAGAGAACAAAAGCGGGCACAGAAGTTGTCAGTTCAGAAAGTGATCAAAGAGAGAGACTGAGAGAGGCAGAGATGTCGCTGTTGAGCTGCCTATCGAAAATTGAAGCTGGGAATTATTCAGACGGGTCCGTGAGGCAAGTTCATTCAATACTGATGTGGTGCCCTGAGATTGACCTGAAAGTACAGCTTGCGAAATTCACCCCTCAGGTTGGGTCTTTTGTTGAGAAAGGGCTTGCTAAGTATGGCCGTGATGGGCAGAGTGCCAGCAGTCCAGGGGACAGCAGGTCTAGTAGGTCTGGATCACGGCTCTCGTTAGATGAATCTTGGCGTGGGGAATCATCTCCAAGTCATCACTCTCGGAGTGGAGGGGTGGGACTGACGGAGGCGATAAGCCCGAGTGGCAGTGGAGGTGTTCATAGCGCTGGGCAAGTTTACTTGAAGCGTTTGCATGAAATTCAGTTGCGGTACGGACTGCAGACAGGGTCCCGATCGATGACGAATGTTTCCATGAGTCGCGTGGTGGAGAAGGAAAATGGAGCAATGGATAAGCAGATGTCTGGAGAGGAAGCGCGTGGGAAGGCCTCCTCATTGCGTGAGCGTATGGCGAGAATAAGAGCGCTGCAGAGTACTTCGAAGGATTAGTAGGAAGTAGTTAGCAAAGGGAATCGTTGCAGAGCTGGCGGGGTGGGTGGCTGAATGGCAAGCACTAAAGGAAGCATTTTTTGCATCGGTTTAAAGCGATAGGAGAAGATATTTTGGTAGCTGCTGGTATTACTGGAGACTCGCAACGGGGAACTGCTTGCAGTACTAAGAAGACATGCTGCTGAGGATGGTGAGTATATGGAATAAAACGGTTATGACATTTACTTGTCTGACTTGAAAACATTATCGAGCTGCTGTTTCGCCCAAGCGGTAAACGGCAGAGCCATTTCCTTTGAGACTATCTTGGTAGGCTGTTCATCCAAGCCCACAGCGGCAACGCGGTAACCAAACTCGAGGTCCTTCTGATACTTTTTCAACTGCGGGTACATGCGGACGGCGTTTGACAGGAAGCGAGCGTTATCTTTTCCGTAGACGGTCTGTGCTATTCCCTTGTCCAGGGCATTGGCATACATGGAGCGCATGAATCCTCCCTTCATTGCATCAACCAGTCCCTTGGACCTGTCGTCACCCTGGACAGCGCCTAACGGGTACCAGATTTTGGCGCGGGTGGTTCGAACATAGATAGCAAAGATGGGGGTGCCGTCCTCGGGGAGGGCACGTTGTTGGTCTTGTGGACGGTTGCGTTGTACAGGTTGGCGGAAACGGGATTTCTTCATCTGGATGGAAGGGACGCAGGAAGGATGGGGCGAAGGTGGTTTGGAACGAGAGACATTTTGACCGGTAAGCGCAGTCGTTCGAAGAGGTGAGGATCGCAGAGAGGAGATGACCGGGGAAGGGGAAGCGAAGGCTGCAGTGGGCACCATGGTTCGATGACTGTGCAGTGTTGCAGCGATAGAGCTCCTGGTACAATGTATGTTTTCCGAGCTTCGAACTTCGCTGTGTTTGCCCGTTGCTGCTCGAATTATATGAAAGTACGCAGCTCTTGGCTTGTCGTCGTTTGGAACACGAAACGGTGACCTTTGACAGACTGAGGGTAGAGGTCATATGACCTTCAGGAGCTGTATGATGTCGAGAGACTTTCATCGGCCACATTGATGGTGATGGGAGGCCCTGAGGAGGGTACCTAACCTTTTTTGCATCTTTTAACAAGTGACAAGTGGACCAATCGTGGCATCTTTGGCCCATCTCGAAAATCTCAAGCTTGCGGCTTGCCGGCCCAACCCCGAAATCCATTTCAAACTGGTTTCCAGAGATCCTTTCTGAACAAATCGCATTGATCCGGTGAGTAGCCCAAGTAAATTTTCGGCAAGAGCCGCCTCGTGTAGCTTTCATTCGTGCATAATCAACACGGGGTAGAGCGACTCCCGCATACTCGCTCATGCATCCAACTGCATCCACTCCCTCGACATCTTCCCCATCGTCAGTCCCTCCCACGCAGTCCCCTCCTTCCTCTCCCCGTGCTACTTCCGACCCCTTGACACAGTATCCTGCTCCGTCGCAGCCGTTCATCGCCCCTACCCAATCCCCTACACCCTCTTGTTCCTTCGTTCCACCCACCCAATCACCTCTTCCGTTTCCCTCCTTCCGCCCCCCCACCCCGATCCACTCATCTTCTCCACCTGTTCATTGTACCCCGCCCTCCCCGCCCTGTTCCCAAGTTCCCCCTACCCAGAACCCTTCCTCACTTCTTTCCGAAATTCCCCCTACCCAAAACCCTTCCTCACTCCATTCCCAAATTCCTTCTATCCAAAGTCCTCCCTCGCCTCGTTCCCAAGTTCCCCCTACCCAAAATTCTCCATCACCACGTTGCCAGGTTCTTCCCGCTCAAACCCCATCGCCACCCTGTTCCCAAACTCCTCCCTCACCCCACTCCCAGGTTCCCCCCACTCAAACCCCTCCCCTTCCCTATTCCCCAGCCCCCCCGACTCAAACCACCCCCCCACCCACTTCCCACGTTCCCCCTACACACACCCCGCCGTCGCTCTCGCCCCCATCAAATCCGTTTCAGCTATTGGAATCCCTGTCCCGTCCCGTAATTCATTCCTACCACCCCGCACAACTGCCCTCCCTCGCACATCACGCTGCAAATGTCCTCGATCTTGTACCCAATTTCACTCCCCTCCACCAAATTCCATCCTTCCCCAAACATAACGCTCTTCGCACTGACTGCAAACCCATCGACACACTACTCAAAGGAGGCATACCGACAACTGCAGCCATCTTTGAAATCAGCGGCGCCTCAGGCACCGGCAAGTCCCAGCTTGCAATGCAACTCGGTCTTATGGCATGCCTATCCGCTCAACACGGCGGCTTGGGGGGCGCATGCGTCATGTTATTTACTGAAGGTCCACCACCTGTTCATAGATTAAAGCAGATTGAGGCCGCAGTGTGTCGTCGCAAGGGCTTATCGCAAGGTTCCTTGTTATCACGCATTGTGGTTGAGCGGCTGGGTACGGCCGATGAGCTACAGAACATGGTGATAAGTGGAAAGTTGGGGTATCTGCTACGGACAACAGGAGCAAGGGTTGTAATTGTTGACTCAATCGCAGCTGTATATCGTGTGGAATTTGGGGATCCGTTGGAACGTGCTGTGCATTTGAGCAGGGTGGCGGCGGGGTTAAAACAGGAAGTTGGGAAGGTGAATGGGCTTTGTGTATGTGTGAATCAGGTGACGACGAGAATTGGGACGGAGGGTGGCGGCCTGAATGTGCCGGCGTTGGGCAGAGTGTGGGGGGCTTGTGTCGAGCACAGGGTGGAGCTCAGAAAGTGGGGGGGAAGGAGGGTATTTCGCATAGTGGAGAGTTGTTGCTGGGAAGAGGGCGAGGTGGGATTTGCCATTTCGGGGGACGGGGTGGTTGCAGAGGAAAGGGATAAGTAGAGGAAACGAGCTCTCAGGGTGGCAGGCAGCGAGAAGTTGGGACTGAAAGTGAAAGCTTGGACGGGGATTTCTGGATGTGTAGAGGAATCCTTGGCTGGATAGGACGTACGGTCTCTTATGTGGGCATAGCTGTCCGTGAGTGCCGAGTTTATACATGCAGTTTGACTTTGATAAAGAGCGAGCACGATTACATCCAATTACGACGTGCATTATGCTCTTAAGGGTTGTGTCACTGATTTCAACAATATAGAGTATCAGCAACGTAAACGTGGGATGCTCGTGTTTACCATACTACCCTTTCTTTCTAAGACTTGGGGTGCTTAGGTAACGAATGAAACTTGGGAAGCTAAAGGACTGCCGTCAGCATGAAAACGCATTTAGCTTTTTGAGATCCGCGGGGACCACCTCATTTACTGCCAACGTGGCTCGTCGCGGATTGATCTTCAAGATTACCAGGCCACTTGCTGGGCCTCGACCCCCATCTTGCCGCATGGCGTTGTGTCGACTCCAGACCGCAAGGGGAACACAAAACTGGCCTTGATATCGAAGCTACTGGTGCTTCTGGGGGGCACTTGCTACCTCGACTCAACTTTTGATAACCCGTTGCCCCCTTTCTGTCGTAGAGCTTATGCACGTTACCGTACATGCTTTCACCTGCTTGGTTGATCGACTCGTCTCGTCACTCTCAAGTTGGCGCTAAGGCCCTTTCTACACAGGGACTGGACAAAACAAAATTTGTCCAAAAAACTCACTATAATGGGAATTCCCCATTTTTTGGGAAAGTACGCCCGCTGTCGACAAAGACAACTTTGTTCCCAAGAAGTTGGGGTCGCAAAGAAGGCGACCCCAAGGAAAGGACAGGGTCAACCCCACTTTTTCGCGGGAATGGGAGATCATTCTTCATCGTTGCGAAGCAAGCTCGCGACTGCCATTGCAGCCATAGTTCCATTAATTGCCGACGAAGATGATACCGCAATGGCTGCAATTACCGCACAACAATCCGATGCAGCCGTTCCAATTTTGCTGAAGTTCGATGGGCGCAGCGGAACTCCTGGTCGCGTTTGGAGCCGTGAAAGAAACTTGAAATCGTGGCTCACGAGCTATGGGCTGTCCCCTAATTTCCGTGATTCGTCATCCTGGCGCAGCCTATTCCGTGTTTCTCACACCATGTTTATGCAACTATTCAACGCCCTGTGTCCCTATTTGGAGCGAGCACCGACGAACTACAGAAAACCGTTAAGCTCAAAGCTGAGAACTGCTGCTTTCTCATGTACGCAGGGGGGGCGACTTGTGAAAAGACAGCCTGCCAGCTTGGCATTGGTGCCAGCTCAGTATGCACTGCTGTGCGGGAGGCTTCCGTTGGTATTTGTGACATATTTAGTCATGAACTACAGTTCCCGACAAGCGAAGAAGATGTAGCGAAGGTCATTCGTGGTTTCGAGGAAATCCGAGGCTTGCCGTACTGCGTCGGAGCAATCGATGGGACGCATGTGAAGTGGCTTTCGTGCTTAAACGAGCAGTACTATGAGTACAGATGTTACAAGGGGTATCCAAGTGTGGTCATCTTTGCTGTAGCTACCTCTAAACGGAAGTTTATTTACGCAGACATCGGTCGGCCGGGCGTTCTCGGTGACTCCACAATATTTTCCCGCTCGTCATTGAAACGGAACATAGACAAAGGTGTGTGGCTTGGAAATGTAGTGCAATGCGCGGTGCGCAGTTCTTCTCGTCTAGGAACGGAACACCGTCAGACAATGAGAAACCCAACACACACACACCAAGACCCACAGGGTGTTCGCTGTCCCTCTTTCTCTTTAAGCACCCTGCGATGCAGTAGCACAGCTCGCCGATGGCGAGGAGAAATGGAGTTGGAAAAGCGGGGGTAATTCCTTGGACGGCTGGACGGTATACTTGTCCTCCGGGTTGTAAGGCCGAGCCGTGGTCCGCGGAATGCTAGAACCTTGATAAGGATCGATTACAAAGAATCGTTTACACCAGGGGTGTAGTACTGGACAAAGAAGATGTAGTATTGGGTCAGCTGTGCTGAATATCTCCTTTGGAGATAAGGATGTTGTCACCAACGACAACCTTGAATTTCCTATTTGTATAAAGACGCCGGAGTCCGGGGTGCCAAGCGTGAGTAAATATCTCAATCAAACAACAAAAGGGGTATTGTAATATTGGATAGAGAGGAGGGAAATAGAAGGGGGGACCCGGGCGGATAAACGTGGCTATAGCCAAAGTTGCCGTTGGCAAGGTTTCTGCAAAGGCGGAAGTTGGGAGTCAAGTTCAGAGCCAACACCGGGGTGGCTGTTTAATCTGGGGCCCTAGTGGCCAGGTAGGTATAAATAATAGTTAGGTAGGTTAGGGTTATCTACGACGGCGGGGTGAGTGAAGTTAGGGAGATCCAAGTTAGAGATAAAATAAATTCGACACTTGGCCCAATAGTTACCTTTCACCTGCGAAAATATCAGGTCCAATTATGGGGCCGAGTGGTCCAGATGGCAAGCCCTCAAGCCCCATCGGGTGGGTATACAGTACCGAAAATAATAGTGGGCGACAAAAGAAAATTGCCCTTACTGTACTTTCCAGTACAGTGCCCGCTGGTTAGCAGTGAATCAGATCAAAAAAAAAGATCACCAAAATTAGCTCTGCCGATGGCAGTACAGTGTGAGTGTCTATTGCACTACAGGAAATGCAATACCGAGTTTGACAATTTCTGAAGTTGATGTAAGGCCATACTTGATTGGGGGATTGTGCCTTCTCCCTCGACCAGAACATGATGAAGATATACTCACAAAGGGAACAGGGAGTTAATCTTATACTGAAAACGTGGAACTCTATTGTCAGTCAGACGAGGAAACCAATCGAGTGCGCATTCGGAATGTTGAAGAATAGGTTCCACGCCCTTAAAGAAGGAATACGCCTTCACCATGAGGACGACATTTCAAGGTTTTTCCTGGCTTGTATGATTATACACAACATGGGGATCGATGAAGGGGATTTTTAAGACCTATTTCTACCTCAAGATGAAGAAGTTGACGATGAAATTATTTCTACAGAGAGTAACGCAGGTAAGCGTCAAAGGGATGCACTACTTTATTACGTCATCAAAAAGTTATCAGAGAACGAGAATACTGTCTAAAGCTTATCGACCAGACGTTCCAGCACATTGCGCAATTTGGACTTCTCGACGTTTACCTTCTGAATCTCGCTAATAAGCTGGGAATGACGTTCGTCCTGAGATTGAATAAAGGATTCTATCAGAGCCGTATGACTGAGTTTAACACGCTTCCGGGAACTGGAGAGCGGAGCATCACTGATGAGGCTAGCGTCCTCTGTAGACAGCACGGCGGGAGGGTCGTGGCGCGCTTTGCCTTTTTCTAATTCGTGCATCCTTTCGAAAAACTCAGGAGTACTGAAAAGACCATCATCCGCGTCCCGTCCTGCCTCGGAGAGCTTGGCGACAAAAGCGGTGTACTCCTGTTTGATTCTTGTGAATTTCTTCTGCCATGCCTTGGCAGACCGGTTTATTCCGTGCTCCGCTTCAGCTAACATGGTAGCCTCAGCAAAGACGTCCTTTAAGGACTTTTTCTGCTTCTTCCGGTCACCGTACCCAGCTTTTGCCATCATGTCAAACAGAATGTTGACAGTATCATTGTCGTAATGTGCAGTGTCTTTAGGCGTCTTTTTTGCTGGATCCGAACGAATGTCTTGGACGATGCAGGCGGCCTCGTCGTTGATTTCGGTTGGGGAAACAAGAACTTCTGATGCGGAATTGTAGTGCGTATGTGCTCTGGGAGGACTTCCAGTAATCCTAGAGCTATCAACAGCATCGCGTTGTGTGAGTTCTTCCGCCATGATTGTTTGGTTCTGGAATACGGAGTTTTTCGTTGTTGAAGCGGGGTCGATAGAAGCTATAAAGGGGAATAAGTATCTATTCACGTGATAAACATTCCTTGGAGCCGGAAATGGCGGCACCGTCTAGTGTTTGTGAGGTGTTTGGGTTTGGTTGCCATTTGGCGGCAAGCCCTTTCTATGGCATGTCCCAAGGGATTTCTACACCAAAAGGAAGACAGGATATTGTCCACAGCGAATGCAGAAAATGTCCACAGGACAGTTTGGCACATCAGCGTGTCCATTTCTGCAATTGGGTAAAATCCGGTGTAGAAAAGGCCTAAAGTACGGTATTTCCATAATGGAATACGGTACAGTTACTACCTTCCCCGGCAGGGTAATGTGGAATCCATTTTTTCATATCCGTCTGAACTCAGAGAAAAAACTGTGAGTTTAAAAACAAATCTGCTCCAATAAGAGTTCGCTACTTGTCATCATGCTTGTCGGAAGACGAAACCACACGGCGGCGGCGTTAAGCCTCTGTGCCTCAAAAAGTCACATGCCGTCGAAGAACTCCTCCCCAACCCCCCTAGGATAATGTGTAACACCTTCCTCCTTCGCACCAGCTGTCAGTATCGCCAGTCCGGCTTGTCAACGCAGCTTTGTATACCCACCGAATCATCCACGACAACACGATGGCTCTTCAGGATGTCGTTGTCAATATTATTCAACGCCAACAACGACAAAGCGCAAGTATCTTCATCATCATCCACAAAATCGCTAGCCAAGCCTTGGTACTGAACGCATGAATCTTTCCTCCCCACAGAAACCCCCCCTCACACGGCTCCGGGGACCTCGCCCTAACGTCCTCTTTTGCACCAGTACACGGAACTGTAAACTTGACCGCAGTAATCCCACTCTCAGTTATGACTTTAGCACGCTCTGAACTGCTTCCTTGCACTTCAATGTTGGAAATTCCTCTGCCGCTTCCCTTCTCTTCTTTGAATTGCGTCGTTTTCGTCGCGCACAGAGCCGAACTTGGGTGCATCACTTTCTGTTGACCTCTATCACCATCATCGCATTCGTTCAGAACTTGATTGGTTACCATAGAGACTTTCTTAAACACTTTCTCTCTGCGTTCTTCTGCTACCACGTCCTCTTTGTTTGACATTTCTTCGGCAATTACTTTTCGCCTTTCCGCAGACATTTCCTTTTTCTTGCGCTTCTCTTCGGCCGCCAACCAGCGTCTTTCCGCCAGCTCGGTTTTCTTCCTCTCCTTCTGCTCTTTCATTTGAGCTTCGATAACGTTGCAGTAGGTCATGTATACGTCTGGCATACCGCACTGGATTGTGGTTTGGTCGTAATGGTCAGCCTGTGGTTTCAAAATGCTCTTTCTCGTCGGAGTTCTTTGCTCTATAATACTGTGAAGCCGTTATCCTCCTTGCGCACAATATATCGTACGTTGCCGAGCTTTTGGGCACTCCTCGCCATCTTGTTATTGACAATATTCATGACCTCACACAACTGCTTCTTTTCCTGGTGTCGCCTAAAAAAGACCTCTCTCTGTTCTTTCGTATCTGTTCATTTGCCTTTCCATCTCTCTTTCGCTTTCTGTAAGAAACGAAAGTCCATTGGCCAGAGACCGACGGAAACAAATGATTTGGTAACAACAGTTTTCGTCATAGGACAAAAGCCTGCAACTCGCAGCTTTAGTTTGACACCTATCTCTCCAAAATTGATGAAAGCTTTCATATTACGAAAGGCCTACATCGCTCTCACACTTTCTTTGAACTTTCTGTTGATTGTTTGATCACAGGCTTGGATAAAGTGAGACGTATTGGCAGGGCTTTGAACCACTTGAACATTTTCTGCTTTGGATTTCTGAAGCCACGCGTAATCATTACGAGATTTATGTCCATTTAACATGAGAAGCATCTTGCACCTCTTTGTGTACTTTTGCGCGTGCTGTTTAAGGTGGTCGATAACAAATAGAATTGTTTCCATATTCAATGAATGAAACTGTTTTCTGGGAACTATTCATCCAGTGCGAACTAGTGTGGCCTTCCCAATTCGTCCTTAAAAATACCTCGGGACTGAGCGGTTCAAACCAACTCTTCATTTGATTCTTCCCCGCGAAGATGAAGAATGGTGGCAGCACATGTCCTAATGCGGAGGCGATTACAACAGCTGTAAGATGCTTCCCCAAAGCATTGCAGCAGATCTTGAGACCGCGATGGTGAGTATGAGACCCTATAAATCCTTTCTCTGTCTCGCCCTATCGTATTGCAACTTCCGTCTCATCCATGTTTCAGACCAGGTCGGGGTCACTTAAGATTACTGGATTGGGTTTTGCACACAGCTTCAACGCCTCCACAAATGTTCGAACATGTTCAAGGTTCTCAGGAGCCAACTTTACCCCCTCTCGTGATTTCATCTTTCTGTAAGTGAGCTCTCGATGGCGGGCCCGAAATCCTCGAACCCAATTATCACTGGGATATACGTTCGAAAACGTCTTTCTACCATCCCTTGCAATTTCGGTGGCAATGGAATTTGAGGTTTCAGTGCCTGCAGTGAAACCGTGATTCGCTATCTCTTTGAAGCTCTTCACTCTCTTTCTCTCCTCATGATATGTTAGTACAGGTTTGCGGCCTCTTCGCACATCGTAAACTGAGTCGTTATGTTCCTGGTTCTGTGTTTTCGCAATATTCATTTTTGCGTTCAATCTAGCGATTGTTCCAAGAGAGAGCCCCATTACTGACTGGATTGAGCGAAAAGGTGTCTTGGTGGTTAGTAACCCAATTGCGCGGTGTCGTCGAGATCGCATATCTTCTTCTCGCTGGTTGTTTTTCTTGTGTCGGAGAGTCTGGCGTCGCATTGACTCAGTAACCATCTTTGCGGTTTTGCTGGCGTTTGCACTGAATCAAATAATGCAAGAACTGAGAATGGGAGCTTCTGAAGTAAGGGTTCAACTTCATTTTGGTTTGGCGCGCTTTTGTTTGAATGAAGGTTCAATCCCATTTCTGAACAGGCGATTGGATATCGTTCCTCTTGTTCAAGAATACACCATTTTAGATGGAAACAAAGCGCGCGTTTTTACGGCCACATCTCTGATGAGCTTAGAGGTCTGTAAGGATTTAGTTTACGAGAGGGAATTGAGGCTATCATCAGCTGCATGACCATAAACAATGCAGATTCCTTTCGTGTTCCAAATGAGCCCGTGTTCCACCTTACCCTGCCGGGGAAGGTAGCTTAACTTGAAGTCCTAATTTTATACGAAATGGAGACCTTTAATTTGATTTTTAGTGGGCCTGCTAAACAGACGCAACCAAGCACCGGCTAAACTGATGCCCACGCCAACAGAAGGGATGGAAGAAATTTACAACACCGACACACCTGCGGGCCAAGGCGGTGGTAGCTTGAAAAACTCCCTGTGTAAGCGCGATGCTTACAGAGAGCGGCGACGACGTCAACATGTGGTCCCGGTTTGTGGCCTCGGACACAACCAGCAGAACCACGGGACCCAGGACCCCTCGCTTGCTGTCCAAATGGACAGCCGGATTAAGTGCGGCGGGGTACGCTGAGCGTTGCAGATCTTGATTCAGGTAGAGAGCCCTCCTTACACACCATTCCCAATTCGAGGACCCACGTGCGCTGGGCGCAAATTTATACTAATACCGTAAAGTATTCCAAATTCCTCACTGCTCATCCGTCTGTGGTCACCCACATATACGATGATGTGTGGTCAGTGATGCTGCGGCGCCACTTAGGAGTCCCCGTCTTCGACGAAACGGCCCCACTCCTTTGCGCGGAATGCAAGGCGCCTATGGACCACCTCGGCGATCATGGCGCTAACCTGTGTAGCGAAGGTCTCGGTTGGTAGAACCGCCACGATGCTGTGGCAAAAGTGCTCGGAAAAGACCTGTTCAAATCCGCTGGAGCTGGCGTCCACTATGAATTCCCGTATTTACTTCCCGGACTGTACGCCCGACCTGCTAACATACTCGTCCACCCGACTACTTCTCCAGAAAACCCTACGCCCCCTCTCCCGGTTGCGTATGGCATCACAGTCTCCTCACCTTTCCAACAGTGCTTCCTATCCAAGGGAGCCCGGGAAGCGCGCGCTGCCGCCAATGCGACAGAACGACGAAAACTTAGGACTTTGTGACCAAAATCGCTGCCGTTCTTGGCCATGCTTCACTGGGATGCCCGCTTCTCGGTTGGCAGTTTGTCCCGTTAGCCTTTGATTCCATGGGATGCCCATCGGAGACCACTTCTTCTAAGGTGGTCGAAGAGTATGCGGCAGCCATCGCGGCCCGTATCGGAAGCTCTAAGGCGAAGGTATCCTCTCGGATTTATCAAAAGCTCATCTATGCCATTTGGTCCACGTGTGCAGCTTCAGCGTTTTGTCGTAGCCCGCAACATGCAGAAGTTTGCCTCCCGCTCCAAATATAGTCAATTTCAGTGGCCCTTTACAAGTATTGAAGAAAATTAATGAGTAAAAACACACAAAATTCCAAACTGATGGAGGCGAAAATTGAAAATTCTAAATAATACGTCCCATTTGGCCGCTGTACAGTAGAAGAAGAAGTTTTTTGTATTTGTTTTTATCACTGCAATATGTATGTGCATTACTGCAAGATGAGGGAAAATTCGAGAATTTTGGACTCTCGCAATCAACGTAGAAAGGGTTCCAAAAAGATAGTAATTTACTCAAAAAAAATAAATTGCAAACAACGGATCACTCGTGCGGAGCATGAGGGCCCTTACACGATCCACTGCGTGAAATAAAGTACCACGATGAACCACTTTGTGCCGAAAGATAGAGCGCACTGAATTGAAATTCTTGATTCTTTCGATCACAGTTTCATGATGTGCCCTCAGCAGGGAGTGTAAATCCTTTTTGAATTGACACAAAAGTGCTTGGAGTAATACAGCATGCATGGGTGTATCCGTTATCAGCAATAACATGCTCATTGCTGTTCAAATGAAAAAGCAATTTTTGTTTAAAAATACGTAGATCAGGATATGAACCGCAAGGAAAAGGTCCATTACACCAGACAATATCACCACTTGTCACAGAAAATGCAAACTAATTACGAACACCTGCACCATGGAACTTATGAGAAAACCACTTCGAGTAGAAAGGGTCTGGCTCATTGATAGGGCAATCTGTTCCGTTGACAGAACAGGCAACGCTATCCCACATATTGCCCGAATTAAAACGGGATTCCCACGAAATCTGCTACAAATGTTAGTAAACAATTAGAAAGGGGTAGCCCTACCAAAACCAAAGTAAAAATAAACCTACCACTGGGTGAATCGAAACCTTCTCTATGAAATACCAAAACCATTTCCTAAAAGTCTTTTCATCGCAGTTCCAAATTGGCGCGTTGACTGCCTCCGTGCTGTAATTTTTCAAAAAATAAAAACAACACAGTAGATGAACCGGTAGGGCCTTTTTGACAACGACGGAATTAGCATATTCCATACTATAGATGCAACCTCAGCCGACACCCCGAAAATTGCCCTAAATCATCTCCTCCCTACCCGTTCCAAGTCCCTCGCCCACTGAAAAAAATGACCCCGCGGTTTGAGTGAAAAGGGCCGGGGTTGTCGTGACCATGGTGGACAGCAGTGAAGTGGGACTACATAGCTCGCATCCCACTTCACTGCTCCCCCACCACTAATTAACAGCATAAATAGTCACCCTTTCATGCCCAATAAAAAATGAACGGCTAAAGTACAGGAAAGAAGTGGCTGAAAGACAGTACAAAAATTCATTAATAGATTCCTATTTTCGAAGTATAGAAATGTGTTAAATATTAAAGAGTCCAGTACATAAAATGATTAAACTTTTACTTTCGGAAGTACAGCCATGCACATCACTGTTTACAGACGGACCTTAATCTGAGGTAACTATTGAGTCCCGTCAACTTGAATTCGAACTTAAAATTAGTCTTATTTTTAGGTCGCCGATTTTTGTACTAAAATTAAAGAATTATCCCAGAAACGGTCCAAATATTACTTCTCTGTTGCATTGCCTACAAATATTCGGAAATTTCAGTAAAATTATGAATTTTTTATTAACTTTAGGGATGGTGCTAATGCCCTAAACTACCGAATTTGTATAAAAATCGATACTTTTCAAAATGGGGTTGCCGAACTACAGCGATTCAAATAATTAATTTTTTTTAACTCGAACTTTGATATTTCGAGATCTCGTTTACAGTGATTCGGGGTCGAATACCGGATTAGTATCAACATACTTTTAAATTCGGATGCCGAAGTTATCTATAAATTCCTGAGTTCGATACTAGAACTTGGAAGTGGCTGTCGTGATGAACGTGTCTGAGCATAATTAATGTTACCTTGTTGTGGAAGATAGTACTGGACGCCAACGTAACAGTACACACATGAATTAAAATTCTTTATCCAAATACTTAATGAAATAAGTAATAGATTGAGGACCATAAGTATTTCAGAAATGCCTTTCCACTGTAAAACTTTACATTACGTAATGAAGATGGCTATAATACTGGCATTAACATGATGGCCGACAGGTTTAATTATCGCTTTAGGTTTGCCAATCTTCTACTTTGAGTATGTTTGAGAAACTAACCAAGTCCTCAAGGGCTGTCGTTCTTTTGAGGCGCAAGCTTGCGTCTGGAGAAGTTCCGCGAGACTCAAACCCTAAGCAGATATTGGCGTCGGAGGCTGTTTTTATGCCATTAACTTGAAAACTTCAGAACGAAGATTAACAAGCTCCAACAGGAGTACTATGGTGATACATCTGGTGAGTGCCACTTTTACTTTTTACTTTTTTTTATCTTCTGGTGATTTACTAACGTGTCAATAGATGAGAATATTGTTGGTTTGCGCAATAGATGTACTGTGGATGAGTCCACCTCGAAAAGGCGGAGGTCGGGTAATGAGGAGGATGAATCTGTGGAGTCGTCAGAGGTGGAAGCTACAAAGAAAGAAACCACATGTTCCCAGTTGTTTCAGCCTTTGCGTTTAATGCCTACTTAGACTAAACCTGGTACAACGACTAGATGTGTCACTGTGGCTGTCCTGTTACCAAGTGGAGTCGGTGCTGGGGAATTTTTTGTCCAGGTGTAGGTGTGGAGGGCGGAAGGGAGTTGGAAGTAAAAGTATGTTGGCCAAAGCCTCTGTGTGATCCTGATGTAATTCACAGGAAGTGGCTTACAGACACTGAAAGTAATGGTATAGAACGCTATCATCCTAGGTTTATTGGGTTTGAGCACGCTCTGAAATATTTTCACGACAGGTCGTCTAATAAGGTTGAATCATACTTCAGGCTCGCTCTTCTATTCGTGTACAGACGCATATTTATGCTAAGCACAATTTAGGATGGAGGGATAGGTCAGCACGAATGGTCTACATTGACTTGAAGGCAGCGCAGGAAAACTATTCATTTTTGCATGTCGAGAACTTCTTTGAAATAAGTTATTGTGTCAATTAAAATTTCAGGGTCAGCAAGCTTCACGTATGAATTTAATGTGAACGTGAATATTAACGCTAACAGTAGTTCTTATGCAACCTCTTCATTATTCACATGATAAGACATTAATTGATATTTACTGCCCCCCCTGTGAAGTCGCTACAAAATTATGTTTGAATAGGGTGACTAACTTCTGCGTGTTGCGAGAAGGAGTTTAATGCATTCATTATCTACTGGGGACTGCGCACGTCGCCACTACGGTAACAGCTAAGACCAAACAGGATGTACCTCGTCATCCATGCGCATCGGGGCTCGTGAGAGGATGGAAATGGATGACCAGAGGGTGTAACTCAGTCTCCAGTGGATACGGCCGCGTATAACACCAAATATCGAGTGACACTTGGACGCGACCGCGGAACTAAATACTCAACGAACGCAATGGTATCAGGGGTAAGGGCGCCTAGGGAATCAAACGCCAGGGGTCGAAACGTGAAATTCGGCGTGTAAGGCGCGGAAGATGGGTCAGCTGAGGGAGCGAGGAAGCGTCGGGCGAAGTTGCGCTCCAGAGCTGTGACCTTGTCGCGGGCCGCCACTTCAGCAGCGCCACCGGCAACCTGGGTCGCCTCAGTGCGAACTGGGGCCTTAAACGGCGAGACGACTGTGATTTCACATGCAATGGGGTGCGGCGCTATGCCTTCCGGGGTTGGGGGGGGCTGTACGAGTATATTGGCGGGCCGGAGCTCAGTGCCCGGGACGAGGAGCGGAACCTTGTGCCGAGTATCCAGACCCGCGGCGCGGGTAACGTGTGTCGCGAACGCATAACAAAGCGAGTCATGACAGTGACGATGGACGAAACCAGGGCAGCAGAGGTCGGCGGCGTGATCCCCGAGGGTGTCCAAGGGGTGGTCACAGTGGTGGCAGTTGAGGGGCATGGAGTCCTCATACACTGCAGTCCGAGGTGACGGCAGAGCATGGTCTGCCAGTTTGTTGTGTGCACCTTTGTTGCTGCCGTATGGTGGGCGAAGAGAAAGGCCACAGCGAGGCTGCGGGGGAACGCTCAGCCACGAATGGGATGGCGAACGTCGGCGTCGCTGTGATCGGTCGAGTTTTGGGCGGTCGCCCAGGCTTCGTCGTGCCAATGAACTCTTGCCCGCGCCTCTTGCTGCACCCGTTTGAGAAAGGTTAGAGTGTACGAATGTGCAAGGGTGCCGGGTGCTTAAAAAATAAAGTTGGATTGGAAACTACATCCTGCGTGTTGAGGGGCACGACAAATTATAGATGCCGAGCATGTTGACCACACTGCGGAATTAAGCTTCTGATACAGGCAATTCCTCACTACTTCAGTCGAGCATCCGCTACGAGACGAGACAGTTGCTGCGTATCTCTCTATGACCTTGGAAGTTGCCACAGAGGGTGATCCTAAGGAGTCGAAAGCTACTGGTACAAAATCCCATCGTAGCCTTGATCGCCCCGGCAGTGCCTCGCCTGAAATGGCTGCCACCAAATAACAGGCTATCCAGGAGTACACACAGTTGCAATTCGGACCATGGAACTCCTCCGGAACAATCCCCTCAACGAAAGACAGTTTCTGCAACTACGGGAAGCTATAACTGCACTATTGTTGGCGTGTCTCGGGAGAGGTATCGATGCAAAGAGGAATAGATTACGTAATCGCAGTAAAAGGATTCAGGATAAGGTAGAGAAAGGTAAATTCAGGATATAATATCGTGGAGATGGAAGGCAAAAGCCAAGAACGGGTAGCACGCTAGAGCGATGGCGCTCTAGCGGTCCCCCAACTGCAATCGGCAGTTGGAAGTTTTATTCCCCGAGGATCTGACCCCAGGAGCTTGAGCTCCCGGAGCTCGGGCTGGTCCGAGGGGTGATTCGCAGAATCTCCCGTTCGGCCAGTAAGAAAGTCCCATCATAGATACTTGGGTATCGGATGGATAAGAAAAGCTAAGGCTAATCTATACTGATCTGTAGAAAAAGTATCGTGCATATGCGCATGGGCGCATACTATGGTTTCATGATGCCACGTGAGGGCGTTCCCTGGCGGCCCTTGAGAGCCTTGAATTGTCAGATCAAAAAATTATGTAGAAATTGCTAACCTGAAAATTCAGGTTAGTTGTCCTGGATATTCAGGATGTTCAGGATGATGCAACTTGAGTCCGTAACTTTGCAGCTAAGTTGTGCACACTCGACCACAACTATGCCCCCATCTCAAACATTTCGCTGCCTTCGACCACTCTACCACATGCATCTTGAAAGGCAATTACAGTGCATCTTCAAGACACTACGTCTTTCGACGTAGCGTCATACCACTTTGGCTGCTTGATTTCTTGGCAATAAGAAATAACATTCTTCAGCTGATTGTTATTCAAATGCCACTCTTCTAGCCCAGTAAAAAAGGAAGAAAATACCTTCTCTGTTGCTGTGATGCAACAAAGTATTGATTCATAGAAATGAGAGCAGAGGAAACTGGAATCATGCTCTTAAACCGAGACAGAATTTCTATGAAGTGTGTTTCTGTTTCTCCTCCAATGGAAGCCATAAAGAAGTTCAAGATAGCACTTTAATTTGCTCTGCCATTAATTGTAAACAGCGGGAAGCCACATCGATTTTCGACTTCTTTGCAATCTATCGAAATACCTGAAACGGCCCCAAGCATTTAATAATCCTCAATCCATCCCTTAAACGCCCAGCTCGCCGATGTCATGTCACCCTCTGAATCGAAAGTAAAAGAGAGGCTGTTTTCGACGTACCATCCATGCAAAGCAACCAGTGTCTCTACCAACTTACTGCACTAATAATTCTTTTGGGTTACTAATAGATCAGCCATATGTTAGCATTTGATGGACCAACCTGGTATGAATAGCGGTGTTGTATTTAATTTCTAGACACTTTATCGTGTGCGGAAGAGTCAAATCCAGCGTATCCTACGCTTGGAAGGAGAACGGTTATGCCTAGCTTTTGGAAAGTCCTCAACATAGAAGTGCCCCTCATCATCTTCTTATGGAGCTAATTCCTTCACGGTCAGTGAGAATCCACACCGGTTCTTATCATCATCGCAGTATTTGCATTTGAGAATGCATCCCTGTGGAACACGAGCACCTTCCAATTGCCCTTCTTCCCGCTGCACTGCCTCCTTTGTTCCAACGTATATTGAGTTTCTAGGACGTAGATCTAACCCCATGCTTTCAGCAATGAAAGGCATTTCGCGAAATACATCTTTACCAGGAGCATCGAAAGGCAAGCGACTAAATTAGGCAATGACGACGGCTTGACAGTACTCATCAACGACAAGAGCTCTCCTATCCTTAGGGGTATTGGGGTTAAAATAGTCGTCTTCTACAATTTCGGCTCCCTCATCAGAATCTTGGGCTTTGAGTGGCTGAGATACATCATTTGAATAAGCACCTCCCGCACCATTCTTACTTTTTTTGCTGATACATGCAAGAGCTCAGACGGTATTTCTTCTCCGTCGTCAAGAAAGAGAAACAGTTGTATAACGTTAATACTCCCGCTGTCTCCGGGCGGTAAGAAATCAACGTCTGAAATTGGCGTCACAATATTGGACTGCACAGAGTTCGTATGATCTCGCTCGCTGTTACTGAATTCCGAGCCTACGGATTCATCATGTTCAAAATCTACCGATTCATCATGTGCAGTAGCGTCGATGTGCTTGACGTCTTACCCACGCATGTTTGTAGGTCACATACGTTGAGCAGATTTTGTGCATAAGTCCGCTGATTTCCTCTCCATTCGTCTCCATGAAAGAAAAAAAGAACACCCTCCGCGCCGGTGCCGCTATTATGGCTTCCCTCAGCGTTTTTGAAATCGTTGCTATCCGACCCACTGCTGCGAACAGTCTCGTTTCCAGTTGCGCTCTGCAGATCGCTCTTTTGATCTTCTCCGCCATGCCATGCGTGGTCAGAGCCCTCTGTACAACAGTTCTCGGCGATTGTGAAATGTCTTTTCTATCTAAGATCCACATCAGAGACCTGGGTACCTTTCCCAAGCGTAAGATGGACGGCATGATTCAAGATGCCCTTTAACATGGGCCAAGTGCCCATACACTTCGTATTTGGTAACATGGTTGAGTTGCTATTAGTAGGGTATAATAGTTGCCCCAGTGATCCAATCCTCACATTTCCCGAATGGGAATCAACGCGTAGTGAAAATGCTTGTAACGGACAGGCAATCATGAGCGACGTCTAATAATGAGGTTGCAAACCTAGAGTTTCAAAGAGGATTCCTTCAGGAGCCATTCCTTCATAGACCGTCACACCGTTGTTGAAAACTGTTAGGCCATTTTCATCCCTAATGCTGCGGACTATTCCAGAATATAAAGTTCTGAGGGAAAAATTATCATATGAGGCATTCTTAAATGTTCTATCCTTCCCACGATCTTTAGAGGGCCCTATCTGGAATCGGTTCCTCATTGATTCTGCAAGAGTACACGCCAAATTTCACGTTTCGACCTCTGGCGTTTGATTCCCTCGGTGCCCCTTCCCCTGGTACTATTGCATTTATCGAGGAGCTAGTTCCGCGGATCGCGTCCAAGTGTCACTTGACACTTGGCGTTATCCTCCGCCTTATCTACCAGCGACTGAGTTGCACCCTCTGGTCATCCATCGCTCAGGCTATCCTGTCCCGAGCCCCGATGCGCATGGACGACGAGGTACATCCGGTTAGATCTTAGCCGTATAGTTAGGACGTACGCAGTCCCTAGTAGATATTGAATGCATTAAACTTCTTCTTCTTCATTAGAGTATTACACCTTCATTTTGTTTCTACCTTTGATACCGTACTAGGCTCATGGGATTGTTTGAAGCTTATTTGCACGGACCAGCAGGAGTTGAAGTTCCTCAAGTAGAGCATGATTTTGGACTGAAACGAAGCCTGAGGCACTGAAAGCGAGCGCACAATATCTGATAATCGCCTTTAGACTTCTTCAACACGTACAGATAATAGTGCATACCATAAACGACCACTTTCTCTCTGCAATTGATGCGACTAGCGGTATCATATCTTCCACTTTTCAAGTGAACTGCGAGAGACGATCTTTTTCTTCCTGCAGAAGGGAAAATAAACTTGTTTGCAGCTTTTTGTTCGTTTCGGTGCGTTTGAGACCAGTTTTTCCCGCAAAAAAGCATTCAAAACTTCATTGAAAATTGACTGCGCTTCCGTAGAGCTGTCCAGGAATCTCAACCCTCGCTCAGACTTTCGCCCGATTGAAGAAGACATATTCTAGTTCATCTCTGGTGCTCTTTGACGTGCTTTAGCTTGTCAAAGTTTTTTTTGCCGTTTTTCATCCGGCGGAAGCATTCTCAAAGTCATCATCACTGCTTTCATTGACATTGTAGTCCTAAAAGACATCAATCTTTTCTGTGTTTTCATCAGTCTTTCCCGCAACAGCGGTCTTCATATCCATACTGCCACGGTTGTCTCCTGCATTATTACTCAAATCGCAACTTTAATCATCCTTCTCTGAACTTACATCGCCTTTAAACTCCCGCTCTGAAATCGTCCATCGTTTTGTGGCGCACAATCGTCGATTGTGCCACTGTCTTCGCTTAAAAAACCATCATCCTCAGAACTACCGCCATCATTATTCAAGTTTACATCCATATTCGCCGTTTCATTCTTGTCTGCTTAGTTGTCGAGACCGTATGTAGTCCCGCCCACCATCTTACCAGTATTGAATTTCCTTGGCTTTGGAAAAGAGGTAACCTCATCTTCTATCATGTCCTCTTTAAGAGTCTGCCTAATTTGTTTCCAATTCTGCATCACCACACCATTTCGCGATAGTACCTTACCAACCCTCCTCTTGAGAATATTCCCCCTCATTTCGCGATAAGTGAAGCAGTGATCACGTTGATAGACGCGAAAGATAGATACATGGGTTCCAGTGACCTTTTCTCCCTTGAAGAACTCTCCAGCCAAAATGATTTGCAGAATTCTACTTCCGATGGCCATCCAACGGTAGAGTTCTGAAAAGATAGGAGTGTATCCACTGTTGAAGGTCTTCTTGGGAGCAAAGCCAGAGTCTGCAGCGTCTGACACCAAAGAAATCACGAAAAAGCCGCAACTATCCCGATAAGACTGTCGCCTATAATTTCGCACAGACAACATGTAATTGGTTGTGGACAGCGTAGCGCGCTTTCTGTTCAGAATAGTATGTTCAAAGAGCTCCTCGAAATGTTTCATAACTGCAGCTGAACATTTGCAACTCAGACTGTCGCCAAAGTAGACGGAGAGGTGCTCACAGACTGCTCGTTCTTACCCTCTAGAACGATTTCAAACAAGCTTTCCCCAATGCTTACCATTCATATTCAAAAGCAATAAAATAGTATGGATCTGCATAGAATTACCTGTTCAGTTTCTCCGGAAACAGCACTTAAAGTATTCGAAAAATTCGCACGCTGCGACGGATTCCCCATAAAGAAGTGAATTGCACCTGTTAGTGCCGCGCCAGTATCATTGGGACAAGTAATACGCCTGGTTTCGTTTTCATATCCATTAATGCCGAATTAACAAGGTCAGCGCAGACTAACGTCTTTCGACCATAGCTATGTACGAAAGAAACTGGCTGTTTGCTATGAAATTCTGGCTCTACGACATTAAAGATATGTTGAAGAATTCGTTCGAGTCTGTTAATATTTTGAATAATTCTGAGATGCCCATATCTCTCCAAATGTAGGTAAAATTTTTTGCATAATCTAGAGATGCCTGGGCTTCGATCACCACATAGTAATGATTACAGTATAGAATTGGTACAATCTGGAGAGAAGCGTAAGTTAGTCGGACCTGGTTCGTAAATATAATTTATTGCAAAGACTTGATGTAACTTACCTGTGCAACTGTTCATTTGGAATCGGATGTGAAAGCAACTAAACGATGTTGTAAGACGTGGGTGCAGTTATCGTCTTGAATGAAGAAGAAAGCTTCAGAAACAAAGCTTTGATGATAAGAAATGAAAGGAAGGGCGAGGAAGGAGCACAGCATTTTGGGGTGGACACCGACGTCTTTGCATAAAAATAGCCACACGTCGTCTACAACTTATGCTTATATGCCGTGAATTCGAATTGCATAGTTTGGATATGCGCTCTTGATGTTTTGCCTGTGAGTCTAGCTGGATGAGAAGGGCTTTTTGAGGTGGTATTGGACTAAAGAAAATCGATTCACACTGATGGACAGCACAGAGCGTTAGATGTTGAGTCCGCTATTTCTGGTTGGCCGATAGCTATACGTCTTATATGCCGTGCGTATTCAGCTCCTGTCCTGACAATGTAGCCCTTTTGGTGGCTTTTAGTCAGGATTCAAATAAATGTTTCACCACACTATTAAATCTGCTATACGTGACGTATTAAACCCCACGTTTCTTCCGCAGCCTTACATTCTTCGCTGCTATCGTGAATTCCAGGGTAAAATGGCGAACTGACGGTTGCGGGCGACTCTGAAAAAAACAGAAGTGTTTTTGCTAGCTTTATCTGAGTTGAAGATTGATGAATTGGCTGTTCCCTTTACTCACCGGATTGCGGCTGTCATACTACTTACAAACAATCTCGGCACCGTCGACTAGCCCCAGCATGCGCGGGAAGTTATGGCTACTAGGATAAAATCTATCTAGAGTATCCATAAATATCTACTTTAGTAAATTTCTACAGATGCTGTGGCCTAGATAGACTTGAAATAGATAAAAATATCAATTTAATATCTACTGTATGGATAGAGTACAATTACACCCTCATAAATGGGTGCGGGGGAGAGGACTAAAGTGTAGTGTAAGATGCGCGCAACACGCATATGCGTAGATTTTTTCTATACCTGCTTCCGGTTCCTCCCCTAACAGGAGCTCCACGACTTCTTTATCCGCTTTGCGTTTAGTCTTCAAGTGATGCAGGCGCAACAGTTTTCCACCCGCCGCTCGCATTCATTGTTACTTTCTAAATACCCTTTGTTCGCTTTTGTGCCATACTGTACAACTCAAAAACATTGAGCACACAGCACAGTACAATATTCTGTATTTGTAGGGCCCAGAAATCAAAAATAAGATGTCAGATCTCTTGAATGCCCCGAAAGACTGAAGATTTTCTGGTAAAATTAGTGCAAGTTCTAGGGTATGACCGAAAAAAAGGTGAATCTGGCAATTGACAAAGGTTCTGAAGATTTCGGCGTCAGTTTCTGGATGGAAAAAACACCACGTGCCTCTATTTTCATAGGGCGGGAAATGTGGGGTGTTTCAATATTTGAAAGATGTGGTCGGTTGTAGCCCGGAATATTCTACAGAGTGACCAATAGTACCTCTTAAATCTGCCTAGAACGCCGGCTCAAGGCTGCCCATCAGACAAGCTGCGTTAGACATTTCCGAAGCGGTAGCGCCATAATGAAGTATTTCATACTGATAGCACCGCAAAAAGTCTCGGGAACTGACAGGTTGTCGATTGAAAGAAAAAATCCTGGCCCAGCCTGTGCTTCGTAGTATGGGACGCGGAGCATGCAAACCGCTGATGTCGCTATTTACGCCCCCTCTGCAGCCCTTCTCGTGCCACTGCAGCCGTTTTCCAAGTAGACCACCCTCAAAGCAGCCTTTCGATCCCTGGCTTCTCTTCTTCTCCTGCAAGTATGGTCTGCGAAAGCTAGAGCGGATATCTATATTGTACTTTAGCGCCTGCAATGGCGCTCGCATTGAAGCATTGGCCCCCGCTGCTCGGTCACAAAACGCTTGTGGATCTTACGTTGAAAAGCCTAGCGCTGAGCGGGAGGTTCAAGTTCGCAGACCTGAGGGCTTGGATGAACCCCGGCTCCAGAGGGAGACTCGAAGAAAGTGAAAGCTGAAGGTAAATGCTGATTGCCTTTTTTTGGGACCAAAGAGAAACGCATAAGCCTACAAAGAGATGCAATGACACATAGCAGTAGTCAGGCTGCGAGGAAGAATGGCAGAAAGCCATTTTCTGCCTATGGGTATCATCTCAAATCGAACTTACATGGGGCTGTAAATGACACAGAATGGTTTATTCCATTTACATTACAATGCATACGCAGTGATAGCCGACATGGAGTAGAACGTGGCTGTTAGGGCAATGGAGACATACGGGACGGTTCGAGCTGTTTTAACTCAGAGGCATACAGCTGCAGCAGTGATGTCCAATGCATTTTGCCTGCTGACAGGCTTTAAGTCAGCCCTTTAGGCGCACGAGTGACACTACTCATTGTCAGAAACACATTTAGCGCACACCGAGGAATAGCTGAACGTCACCTTTCAAATATTAAATAACCAAATCATCCACTTAATGCCCAAGGACCCACGATGTTCGGACGCAGTGTCTCACTGCCCTGTATGTTAAGTATCTACGAGCTCACCTATTCGTCGATGCAACCAGGGACTCCCATCATCGTCAAGTTTTTATTCCACCGATTCTGCAGATCTGCTCACGCCACAGCGTCGGACCTTGTCTCCAGTAAAAGCAAATTTTATCCAATCGCCTACCTAAATATGCTATTGGCTACCAAAGTTGAGTTTAAACCCTTACAACAGAACCTCGACGAAGCGGAAAATACGAAATCTTTGGTATTTTTTCCACCTTGCCGTTTATATTGTCTTGTAATTACTTTTTTCGAACCAACTCGAAACCAATTCAAACAGAGGGGTAAACTTATCCTAAGGGTAGTTTCAGGTTCTTCACAGAATATTTTTCTTGTTTTACAGCTCTTGGGTGCGACTTAAGCTACTATTGAGTTCTTCAAGTCTCTAGATCCGCCCTCTTCGGTGACTTTTGATGCCTATTGATTTCTAACGGAGTTTTATGGGGCGAGCAACATGTGAACAGCACAGTTGATGATCAATTGTACCTGAAGGGGATAAGTAACGAGGGGAGAGTCGACTTGTGGCGGGCTTTGTGACTATCCGGAGTATCAGTGCGCAAAGAGAGGACAAAATAGGGAAAATCGAAGACGATCTCGGAGAATTACCAAATTTAAGGTGCACATGGAGTTGTGTCAATTCCGAAGGTGAACAGGCCTTGTGACTGATCAGGTCAGTGCACATGGAGACAGCTAGTTCATGCGGTTTACCTAAAAGCTGGACTGGTATCTGGGTTGAATCATGCAAGATAGGCTACTACATTTGGTTGGTCAATTTCTTTTTTTCGATCGTCACAGCTGGTCTCCGCAAACCAGAGGTGGTGACACCAGTATTTATGTTTTCGTATTTCGGTCGATGGCCGCAAAAAAGTAGAGAAAATTGGCATAGATGCTGTAATAATTAGAACTTTTCAAACATTCAAGTGAGGAACAGATATTAATCCAGAAATACATTAATTATTTATAATTAATTAATTAAACGTTCAAGAAGTGGCGAATTTACAATGGAAATAAAAAACTTAAAATTAAACCATTTCAATGGAAAGTGCCAATCAGCCACACATCTGATTTCGCCGAATTATTGACAGTTATTCTACCATACCCGTATAATATTTTTACCCGTGAATACTTCACAATGCATACTTTTTTCTGTTCAAGTTCTGTTTTATGTCGCAGATTGTAGTTATTTAAGCAAATGTTAGGAGCCTTTCAGTCTCTTATCAAGGTCATTGACGCTGATAAGAATTTATCTCTATTCGAAGTAAAATTTTGCTTTACCATCTCGTTAACTGCATTATTGCATTTACTCAGGCAGTTGTGCAAATTTAAAAAGATATTTGTCGAAGAAATAACTGTCGCGTGTCTTTTTGAAGCAAGGGACTACATTAATAAGGAAAATCGTGGTGTCTTCACCGTTGAAAGCATTTAAAGATAAGGTATCACGTCTACGGAGACAAAAGGAATTCCACAACGCACATTTGGTATCCCTCCTGTCCGTGATGGTGCTTTCTTCGTCTCTTGGCATTCAGATGACCAAGGTGAGGATGGCGTCGCGTAAAAAAATCCCAGGAACGAGGTTTCACACCGGATCCAATTCTTTGCAGTAGCGATGGTGGCTTTAGTAAAAATGGAACTGATGATTCCTGCAAGATTAGTTACGTCCAGAAAGTGCTCAAGAAGGCAAAGGTTACTGGAGATATTTCAAAGACTTCAACGAGACTCCTCCGGTGTACTGAATTTGCGCTCTGCAGTACAAATAAACGTCATCTCTTAGGCTGATTTTTCGTGCATACTCTTAACGTTGCTACAAAGCATTTTTTCCTGGAGTATTGACGCGAAAAAATGAGTATCAGGGCCGTTTTGAAAGTAATGACGTCGGAATATCTCAGTGATACTAGGAACATAAAGGTAAAGGGTTCAATTGAGATACTTTGCATGATACCATTTTTACGTGATAGCTGATGAGAAATGTTTCTGATGTACTTAAAAATTTGGTTGAACATATTAATTATCCCACTCCGAAGTTTCGTCCTGAGTAGCTCCTGGATTCCCTTAATTCGTAGATAATGTGAAAGGAAGTCACAGAGCATAAAGAGCAGCAGCATATTCCTATCCAAAGTATAAAATTCAAGAAATACTCATTCATCGAGTTCTTGACCACATTCACAAATAAACATAAAGTTTACGAAAAATAAATTTCCACAAAGGCGAAGATCGTAATATCGGAAAAAACAGACCATTCACCTGATGCATTATGGTCATAACCCTACGATTTACCAGCGCAGCTTTTGGAGTGCAGATAGGCGGAGATGAATCGATAAATAGTCAAGCAGACCTCGGTCTAAATAATTTGAGGAGGCTCGGGAACGTTATGAGTATGTTCGGTGTCGAGAAAAATTGGATCCTAAACATCGCTGTACTATAAAAGCGTTTGCCGCTTATAGTTCCAAACCTTTCGAACGTGGAGAAAAATATTTTCATATTCTTTATGGTATATCAGGGAGCGCGAAGAAAGTGAGGTGGATGATAGCACCTAATCCGAAGCTGGCGAGAAAAATGAAAAAACTTTGAACTGACAAAGTTTGATTCACACTTAGCCGAAAACGATGCCTTAAAACAGGAAGAGATCAAACTAGCTGACAATTTTATTTATATAACACATTTTTTATCCATGATGGCTCAGAATTCGATAAATAACAGCGACTTTGCAATGAATTTTCGTTTCTGCGACGGGAAGTTGCAATGAAACTTCACCAAAGTTCTGTGAGCCCCCGTCGCTTGAAAAAGCGAGACAGAAGTAATAAATTGATTTCTTGCATATATTTCAGCAATACTGATTTGTATGTTGAACGCGTCTGAAATCTGAACAACGCCATCGGTCTACCTGGTATGTTGTGGAACACAGGAGTACCATAATATGTAGTCGGCCGAAAGGAATTGAATATTATACGCCGTGAAATAGGAATCAACCATCAGAGAATATTAACATCAAGGAATGTATTTCGTGTCTACATATAAGTCTTTTGCCAGAACTGCTTCACCCGTATATGTTCTGCTTGGTGCTCCGACTATAAATGTTACAGCAGATATCGTTGATGCAGATATATCGCCACTTCTTGGATAAGACACTGTAAAAGCAGCTTCTGTTACTTCTTGCAAAGTGTTTAATAGGCTCGCGAACCACATTCCATACATCAGTGATGGAAGGAACACAATATTCTGTGACATCTGGTATTTTCTCTTGAAAAAATCTCATAGCTCGTACCTTACGTCCCGATCCTGGTCTTCCGTGATATGTATTTCAATCGAGTGGACTTTTCCAAACTGCACAAAAAAATTCTCTCATTGTATTCCACAGAAGTGTTATGACTATATAAAGTGATCCCTCCCCGAAGAAGCCACGCCGGAGCACCGAAAACATTAAAGAAGTATACAAGCGAAAAGACCCCTTAAAATGAGTTCATCATATTCCGGGAAGAATGAGACTTACAACGGTGGCGAAGATTGTAAATTAAAATACATTAAATATGATTTATTTCATTAGAAATGATAGCATGCCAGTTGTTCATACATCAAATAAAAGGAAGTGTTCCATGTTGCGCTTTTATTCCTAAAATTCTCCACTGAGGACATTCGGACGACAATAATCGAGTTCTAGTCAGCGGTATGTACGGTATTTCCGAACAAGACAATCACTTTTAGGGTTCACAGGTTGACGAGAAATACATGCACTTGGACCATATTTCTGATGATTCTGTCAACTTGACGGTGATAGGAGCTCATCTTAGTCCTAGTTTAGGAAAATGGCACCTTCAAATGCTCTGAAATAAGTTTTACAAGATTGAACCTGCTCAATCAATTGTTGATAAACGACTTTCTTTTCCTTTGCCGTAAAGTAAATGAATGATATCGTTATGTCACAGGGATTCATAACATCCGTGCTGGAATTTGGGGAACTTACGCATATTTTAGTAGCCCTTGATCAAAAATCAGATCACTCAAAGTTTGCAGGACGAGCAGAACATTTACCGAGAGATTGGACCATGAAACACATCATGTTTCCAATATTTCGAGGCTTGGTAGCTGGCTTCACTAATTGATGCGTTTCAACCTTCATAAAAGCCATCCTACAGAATTAATGTGCCTTTTTAAAGTCAATAAGGCAACACAGTCTAATTTCCCCGCCATAATTTTTGTATCATCGCAGTTTGGTACATGATAACTCACAGGAGATGAGCTAGGGTCTCTAATTCCGGGATTTATTCCAGTGATAACGGCAATGACCAAGCTGTGCTTGAAAAAATTGAGAGTATTCTCCAGTACAAATTTGATCGTTAAATTCGCTCAGGCCCCCAACCTCAGGTTCCTTCTCTCTGTTATTCGACATTTTCCTGGTGCTTAGTGTATTGAGCCGTTGAGGACTCTAAAAGGAAAGGATAGAGGTTCCAGCACAATCTGGATGTTTCAATAACTTTTCACGCCATTTCAAAATAGAATCATACGCTATCTACGCTAGGCTCCTTTGTCTAACCACTGTGTTCCAAATTTAATCCTATTACTGAGGAAGACAATGTATATTTCATAACTGAAAAGGTTCATACCCAAGGCAATTTTTCTCTCTTGGATCTCTATTGATTTATCAAATCATTGAATCGTGCCCCTGTGGTTTTTCTCCATTTTCCTAACTCGAGCGGACTGATTTACTCTATTCAATGGTTGTGTCGGCATAAAGCTGACTGTTCCGGTAGCTCGGTTGCTTAATTCAATTGTTTAATTTATGAGCAGATAGCGTTCCGGTACTCGCATACAGTACAGACATCACAACAATCTCAGATATCGGGAAGGAACAGGGCCGCTTAATTAGCCATTTTGTAATGTGAACTTTGCCCAAAGCGCAGTGTCATTTCGCCAGCAATAGATGATTTGGCCACTCTCCATTTCGTCGCGCGTTCGTCGCGCTCACAACCGAATAATTGACAAAGAAAGAAGGGAGAAGAAAGATGATCAGGATACGTACAGAGAAATGGAATAGTCATCTGTCGCAAGATGAGTGCCGATTGTGGGAGAAGGCGTGGAGGTGCCATTGAAAAACAAAACAGAGGTCGTTTCTATTGAAAAACTAAAGGTATGTGGTTGCAATGGGATGAGTGTAAATTATACCGTAATACTTGAGGAAACACAAAGTTTTGAACGCAGTGTTTCACAGTCCTGTATATTGAATATCTATGAGCTCAGCCGTTCGTCGGCGCAACTTGGGACTAAATTCATCAACAGATCTTAATTCGTCAAATTCAACCGAATGTGCAGTTCTGCTCAAGCCACCGATCGAGCTTTTCATTGTATTGAAAATAAATTTTATCCACTCTCCTACCAATATATGCTATTGGCTACTAAGATTGATTGCGCATCTTTACAATAGCTCCCCAACGAATCGGACTGCGTGACAGATTAGTGTGATTTAATGTCCAGGAACCGATTAGAATCAAGATTGTAACTTTTAATCCCTCGCGTCTCGCGATATCATTATGATATCATTTCTATACCTATATCTACGGTTTTCTATATACTTAATATTAGTTTTGTGCAAGTTTTTCAGGTCATAGTCATTTTTTCATTCTAGGTGAGATCTACTCGCCTTTACTTTAGTCGTAGATAATAAACAGAAAAAAAAATATTGGAATTGCTGCAAAATCCAGGACGTTTGGGTCGAAAATAAAATATATTTGTGAACTACCTGTATCCAAACTCGTGAATTTGTAATGGGTACACTTTTCAAAAGCGAGTTTAGCTGTTGTAGGCATAACTGTCAGGAGAACCGCTAAAATAATGAATTCAAGATAAGCAGATGAAATAAGAGATCCTGATAAACTTTGATACGATTAATTCAGCAAGATAATCATCCCATGACTTAACTATAGTATTTTTAGTTTATGTGTAACAAATTTCTTATTGTTGATAGAAGTTAAGGGGAAAAGTATTCATTTTTGGCACACTCTGAATTTTTACTTTGGCTAAATCCCTTTGAACAAAAAATTACATTCAATACGATGAAAGAAACACTTTTCTCGGAATAATGTATAATTTTTAAACTTTCAGAATATGCTAAACTAAATATCTCTCGATGACTGACCGGTGGCATCCATATAACATGGTATTTAAATCTTCGTTCAAAATTTTATTATTTGTAAATAATATCGCACTTTTTCTGACCCTAATTGCTCCTGTATTTGAAGATGGATACAAATTTGCACTAACCTTATCTGCTGTCTGAAAGGCGCTAGGAAAAAGTATCTAATGAGTTTGCCTTACTTATAACGGTGCAAAGGTTATGATTCTTATGGACTTCAATTCAAACCATTTCGAAGGATCTTCAACACAAATAATGGATTACTTTCAACAATTTTTTTAAGTAGCTGATAGACCATTCAAGAAGCAGGCAGCGATGGAGGTGACAATTAACTAGGAAAATATGCTAGTACATCCATCCGTGTTATTGCTGGGGATAACAGTTCCGCCCGTATTAAGAGTGTCACTTCTTCTCGTTTATCAGTTAGTGTCGCTTATAATTGGTGAAAATAAAATGCAATGTGATTTTTAGAGAAAGAACTGTGCGGATATGTAATCTGTTTCATTCGACCGCACTCTCAAGACTTCCCTGCATCGCGCTGTTTTTTCGGAGTAAACTCAAAAGTAAGGATTGAACGAGTCTGCGCAGTGCAATGATGATACATTTTCTTGATGTTCAATCTCTGTGTGTTTATGGACATTTTGAGGTCTGTTTTAGAGATAACTTGCGGTAATGGAACATTTCGCGGCCATATTTTAGTTTTGTTTTAGGTAAATTTTCTCTACTACAATTGTCTATCCGCGATAGCATTGTCCTCATATGAGGCATGTTTTGCCCTCACATGAGGCACTTTTTGTCCTCATATGAGGACAAACCCTTTTATCATACAAAAATTTACAGTAACTAAAAAGCTTTTCGGGAATCCGTAAATATTTATTTAAAATGTACTCTAAAACCATATAATAGTTGTAAAAAGATGTTCAGTGGCTTCAACTCTACACTACTTCGGCTAAAATATTCATCTACAGGATAAAATGTGGCAAATTGGCACTAAAATCGAAGATTTTCAAGTGGAACAAAGTAGTTCGTACCCTGAATATCGCTAAAATTACAGAAAAAGTTTGTTTTGATCGAGCTTCACAACTTTTAAAATTATAGTTTTCCAAAAAACGACAGAAAAAAGAACATTTTCTACTTCAAAAAAATAGCCTAAAATCTGTCTTCATATGAGGACAATGGCTCCATAGACACTATATATGAATGAAAAAGAGCGATTTATTGAGTAAAATCTGATTTTAACTATTTCCTTTTCTTCTTGTGGTTCACTGAGTTTCGCATTTACCACGGGTGACGCAAATTCGCCCATATTCTGTCATCCATGTGTTTGTTTAGATTTTCAGTAACTGGTGACTCTTATAATTTTTCTCCTACCTCTACTTCGATGTGACTTTGTCATTTTGTCACTGAATCCTATGTAGGAACAATATTATCCCTGTTACTGGCACATAGGAAAATTTGTATGACTAGTCACTCCTTGTATTGAGTGAATGAGCGGGGGAAAAGGGCACACTGCAGCAGGCTATGATGAAATCGTCAATTGCCTTTTTTTCGTGTTTCACCTCATTACAACTAAGTCGATTGTTGTATCCTGTTCTAGCTACTACTTTAGCGACTCACACCAAGTGTGGCTTCCAGTAGCTAAAAAAAGTGTACCCCGCTGAATTGCGGTCTTCGCATGTATATCTCAAGTAAAGAAAAGGTCAAGAAACATTCCAACATCTCCATTTCTGTTCTGATTTCTCCTACAGATATAGAACAAAATCACAACCATAATGACACTCATAAAGACTGTGCATTCGAAGTGCCGAATTGTAACCCCAAGTTGTAACCAAAATCATCGCAGTGTGATGCCTTTCACTTCCATATACATTTTTAATAGACTGTTGAGTCATATGCATATAAAGTGATACTTAGGAATTATCCATCAAATAGGACGCGCAAAAAAAATTAATTGTAGGGATATTTTCCCACTTAATCAAACTATCAGTCTAGATCTCTTCAACCCCTGCCATCACATTTTTTGATTTCCGAGGTCAGTCCAGCCTTCACTCCATTCTGTGTGGTGCAACTTCTTGCGTGAATAGCAGATAGTCCAGCACCCCCTTTTTTATCCTCGGGCTGAATTACTGCCTGTATCCTGTGAGAGAAGTCTCATGGATTTTCGTTTGTTTTTTCAAATAGCTGACGCCCCAATACCTTCTTCTGGATGTCTGCTGTCATAGCGGTAGTGGTAAAGCACGATATGGCGATGAAATTATTATCAACTTCCTTAACAAAATTTTCTCATTATCGAGATGTGCTTCGCGTTCTTTACGCTATCAGTTGCACATGACATTAACAGCTGATTTTCCTCTTTGATCTACGTAGCTCCTGTCTGGCCGCAGTCTATTTCAAGCAGTAGTTCACGATTCCAAATTATTGTCTTTCAAGTTTTACTTAATGCCAGAAATTAGGCCCCAGTACTTGACAACATTACTGATCCCTGCTTCACTGTCCGCCAGGTAATCTGAGTACTTCCTAAACCGAGAAATAATTCAATTGTAGAAAGACGATCGGAATGATCCCCATCCCAGTAAGCGTCACTCTATGCGTAGAGGACAGCCTTATCATTTTTGTCCATTCGCAATGCAAAATCAAGAGTTGCTTTCAAGTACTTTAGCTCGCGCTTAAGGGCTATCCAGTGAACCTGCTTCGTTTTTGACTTGTAACGGCTTAGGATACCAATGGCTGCCGATATATCAGGTCGTGTATGAGCTGCAATAAGCATTAAACAACGAAGAAACTCTTGATATGTGCGTTGATCGCACAGTGCCTTATCGTTGCTATCAAAGTCCTTCACTAAAACCTCACTAATATGCGTACTCACTGGCTTGCGCATATTTATTTTTAACCTACGGAGTATCTCAAGAACATGTTGCTTCTGAAAAACAAAGCCCCTCTGAATCCCGTGCAAATACCACTCCCAGAAAGTGGCGGAGGTTACAGAGACATTTTATATCCAACTTCCTTGAGATTTTTTCTTCAGCTTTATCAATTTATTTCCTACTTTCACTAAGTAAGATTATGTAATCTGCATAAATCAAGAGCAAAAGAATGTCCCGGAGATTAGCACACTCATCAGAACGGAGTCTAATAAAGCCAAGATCCGTGATCACATATTAAAGCTTAACACAACAGCATTGGGGCCTGCTTGAGACCATATGGACCACGTCTCACCTTGAGTACCTCACCGAGACTGCAGATATTCAGACCGTTCGGTTTTGACACGTAGATATCATCCTGTATATCTCCATGATTAGTTGCGAAATTGTGCGGTGGTACCGTGCTGTCCGTTACTATTCACAGTACAGGTGACATCAGCCGCCTGATGCCTTATTGATTGCTCAGATCTCTCCCGAAAGCACATCGTATCTCGCGCGCATCTCCTCGCATGAGGTGATGCGGAGGAGGAGAATAAAGGCAGCACACTCGGGGGGTCCTAGAAGGAAAACCGGCGTAGTGACTGCTGGCTTTTGTTTTTTTCCTGCGCTCACCTTGAGATTATTCTTTTTCCTTCAGAATTTTTCCGCCGTTTTATATTTCTCCCTCTCGCCTAGCTACCGGCTTACCACACACGGTGCCGTGTCGTGTCGTGTAAACTTCAAAGCCCGCAGGATATTACAGCTGACAGGCCCTCTCCATAGCAGAATTCCTACCAACGCACCAACTGACTTGACCTGTCAGCCCGCGTCATCCTCGCCCAAAATACTCGACAAGTATAGCCGCCTCAAGTTCCCCTTCTGTGCCTTCCCACAATACCAGCCTTTGAAGGCGTAACTGTCCTCAACCAGTAACCGATTTGCATTGCATCGTATATCCGCCATCACTACTGTAGCTCCCATCCTTCTTTGATGCCTAGACTCCTCTGAGTCACTTCTCCCCCTTGTACCACTGTAATCAGCGGTGAACTGCATCTGCGCAAACATGTGACTTAGGGCTGCGCCGCGCATTTAGGTCACAAGAAGATCACCGCCCTGCGCTCAAATGGGTCCGCCTGGGCACCAACGGCATGAAGTGGAGCGATTTGTTCTAATGACAGAAGGTATGTAATGGCCATGAGTTTTTGAATGGGCAGTTTTGTCAGTTGAATTGTTTTCACCTGTCCATTGACATGATGATTTGTAATAGCTGCAATCTCACTCACACTGTGAGTCAGGCAAGGCAACGTGTTTGAGTTATCTGTGTGAGAAGACTTCTACGGAGTTTGTAGAGGCAACGCAGCATCAACCAAAGAGCTGCTCTGATAAGGGTGCTTTGTCTCTGTGTAAAAATTCCGCTGTGTATCTCAGTTGTTTCATCCTTCACTATCTCATCAGGGACACACATCTCAGTGCTCTAAAATGTTCCACAATCGCGCCCGATGTGGTCCTTTCCTCCTCCATCTGCAGCGTTACGAATTTTCAAGGGACACCAAAGTCTCCCACATCAGCCTGCAACTGTAACCAAACGCCTCGCACTTCTCATAAACCGGCAGCCGCTTATTCTTTCTGTAGCCCGACTTCCATGTCGGATCGGCCGCGTCGCTCTGCATTACCAAGCTCGGCTTCCTCATCAACTCTCCCCTATCCCCGCTTGCCAGCGAACGCCAATGCCCCAAATCCGTGAACGACTTCCGATTCAACGTGAATTACAAACGAGGTACCGTGGAGTTCTCCGGAGATTGCGCGAAAGTCCGACGGCAGTATCCTGGTAATCTCAGTTGCAGGAAAAAATACGTACACTCTGTTCGCCCTTTAAAACAACCTTGATACTGCTGGTTATCGACAGCGATGTATCCTGTGTCAAGCGATGTGACCCATGGGACAACTGAAGTCTACGGTTTCTCAGGGACGGCTCTGAACTCTGTTGTGCGCGGATAAGCTAGAATATCCTTTGGGCGATATTGCTGACCAAAAGTCAGCAGCCGCGCTACAGTACCGTACAGCACAGCACAGTACTGTACTGTATTGCGTAGCTTGTCATTATGCAAAGCGGGTAACGAAGTCAGTTCCTGCTGAGGGGAGGAAACAAGACGGGGAGCAGAGAAGGAAGCGAGGCGTTGGTAAATATTGTACTGTACGACCCTGTACCGATCTGTCCAAGAGATACAGTGCTGTCCCAGAGTAGCCAACGGCATACTGTACCGCAGTTCGCCAGTTAGAACCGCACTTCGAAGGAAATTTAATTGGCGAATTGGTCCATCTACCATAAATGCACAGTTTGAGCAACAAAAATGCACAGTTTGGAGCCTCGCACTTGTGCCTGCTTGGGTCTCATTCAATTGGGTCAAAGTAGAAATGATTTTCGTGAAAATTCCTCATTGACCAACACCTCTCCACTTACGTCAGCTCCCAATTCCGAACTCTTCATGTGTGACAAACTCCCTGAACTCAACGTCGCCGCCGCTCGTTGACCATTGTTCGTCATCACACTCGCGTTCGCTTCACCATTGACTCAACATCCAGTTTTTCACGCACTGCGATTCAATACTATTCTCTTCCACTATGGCTGAGCAATGGCGCAAAGTCAATGCCCTGGAGCAAGTCATGCTCGAAGACTACCACCCCCTGCCAAACAAGCCGCTCGTGATTACCGTTTCCTTCTCCCTCGCCAAAGACGTAGACTTCGCCTGGCTCAAGTCAACAGTCATTCCACGCTTCATCACTCATCCACGCTTTTCCTCCCGTCTGACCATCGCCCGCCGCGGTATATACCGCTTCGAGCCTGTGCCTGATTTCACACCCGATTCCCCAGACCTCGACTATCACCTCAATCTTGAAGCGACTATTGACCACAAAGAATCCCCCAAGGAACGCCTACGCCTTTTTCGCTCTCGAGTCTCCGAGATCATGTCTCAGCCCTTGGACATGTCACGCCCCCTCTGGAGCCTTCATCTCTTCCCAGCATGGTCCATGCTTGGCATCCGTGACTCATCCACCATCATTTTGCGTGTCCACCATTCCCTCTGCGATGGCATCGGCCTTGTCAAGTACTTTCTCGCTACTATTGCAGACTCCGACTCTCAGAATAATCCAGCACGTCTTCTTGTTTCTACCCGTCGCGCAACGAAAGCCAGAAAGCTTGCCGAGGAAAAAGTTGGTTGCTTGCGCAAGATCTCCGAGACATTGAACGATGTCTACCAGATATTTATCAAGCCTTTCAAGAAACCTCCCGTCTCAGTGCTGAATCGCGCGCCGGTTCAGGAGAATAATTTGTGCGACATGAAATCGCCGGATGAGATTACTGTAGCCTCGTTGAAAGCTTCTGCCACCCGTCTGCACGTTACCATTAACGATTTGCTGTTTGCAGCGTTCGCTGGCGCAATCCGTGAGTACGTCAAATTTTGTGGCGACGACCCGCGGCGATTAAAGGGCATGACCGTGGCAATGCCTTTTAATAAACATGTTTTCGAAGAGTTTAACATGTCGGATGTGTCAAATCAACTACTCATGATTCCGGTCAAGGTTCCCGTCCATTTGGATAGTCCTGTGGATCGCTTAGAATATTGTAGTAAGAAGATGCAGCAATTGAAACGAGGCTACCAACCGTACTTGGCAGCAGTAGCTATGGCGCAGTTACTCGCATTGCCATCGAGATTCCGGCGCAAGGCTTGGCACCGCTTGGGAAGCTCTGCAACGGCACTTTTTTCCAACGTTGCCGGTCCTCGGGAGGTGCTCAAGATTGACGGCATTGACGTACCGTCTGTATATTTCTTTCCACCACCAAATGTGCAAGTAGCTGTCGACTTTGGAATCTTTTCTTACGCGGGAAGCGTGTACATCGGAGCAGCGGGGGATGCAAACAGGTTGAGTCACCCGCAAAAGCTTGTTGACTTGTTCGTAGAGCAAGTGAAGACTATTTCACAGTTGGCGGAGGCTGTGGGTTGAATCTGCGCAAGGTTATAATATTTTCTCGGGAACAAAGTTTTGAATCCAGAGCGTTGCTGATGGAAACATTGGAAAAGGCAAACTCGGACGAGAAACCCATCAGCTGGGTGAACGTACTAAGAAAGCAAACTACAAATACATTTTGTGAGACGTGAGGACTTCTGTTAAGTGAAGAAGGTAGGCCATAGCTGTGGATAGTGTGGAAGCTGAGAGAAGCACCCTCACTAGCTAGTGAGGGTCTAGAAAATTACTAACCTCCACTTGCGTGAGTGAAGTTTAGATTCGGTGTACAGGAACTTTATGGGATCTTTTAGAATTCGTTTGAATGATCCCGTACGTACCACCAATGGAGTAAATCGAGGGAAAAGAGGGGGTCCGTTTACTGTGACAGATGTTTGGGCTATAACAGGAGTGAATCCGGCAACTAGCACTTGTATAGGGTCTAGAGGGGTAAGTGTCAGTCCGAAGTCCAAGGATATCAGTACCAGATCGTATCAAGAGATTACTCGCACTTGATTCAATGCAATTTGGCACTGCTAAAACGAGCTGAGAAGATGCGCACACGTGATGAGGCACGTGTGCGCATCTTCTCAGTGTGACTTGCGAAACTAAACAACGTGTGCAATAATAACAGTTGGGCATTTTCAAAACCAACGCCATCCCTATCCACAATACTCATTACTGAACTAAACGGAAAGAGTTTAGGACAATTAAGCCCGAGAATAAGACTATCAGCGACATCGGATGACCAACACTTTACAGAGGAATCGTCAATTATACAGCAAATAGAGCAATTTGGAGCTGCACTGGGTAGAGTTTCCATATCTAAGAGGAATGCGATGCCTCGCGATCCCCTAACACCTGACAATGAACGCAACTATTCGGGAAATTACCTACGCTGGCAAAGATGTAACTGCAAGCTTTCTTGCTCTATTTCTCGGAATTGCAGTATGACGTTTGGGCCAAAGGCGATCCTCCCTCTGGATGGCAGCTGCGTGGCGGTCTACCCGGGTCATTTTAACCCGGACGATTGTTGACTTTCAAGACGGGACAGTCACTTGGGGAAAGGGCCCTTGTCTTACCTTCGTTTGTGTTAGTGAAAGTAATCGCTGTGGTAGAATCGAACCCAAACTGATGTGTTTACACATGGAACGAGTTAAAGCCTTAGCTTTGAGATGGAAGTGAGTGAAACCATTCGAACTACTGCTGTCGATATCCTTGCAGATACTTTATGAGATGGAACAGTTGGGACTTTGAAGTGCTCCCGGTGACGACCCATGGTAAGTGTTTGATTCGTTATCAACGAATGTATGGAGGGTTGAAAGACTGCATCTTTCGCAAACTTAGTTTAGTATACAAATTTACGCAGGGAAGCCAGCCAAAGTTTCTAGTCCATTGCTTTTGTAAGAGTTCATTTATCTGAAAGTGTTCCCTTTCTTAACGAAAGCATGAATGAAAGCATAAACTACACGACATACCCTAACTATGAGCTGGTACCTTAATAGCAAGGAGAACGGGGAATCTTACCGTGGCCATAATCACGCGAAAAGCGTTTCTAGCTCTGTTTCACGCTATAGACAGAAAATAGCAAAAAATAGACCCAGCGCTTTGTGAAGACCTTTGATTCTCTGCCAGAGGACTACACTACTTGCATTTTGACGGATGAGCTCCAAAGTTGTACTTCTTTCCTGTTTGCTCGAGAACGATGCGAAAGTGTATTTGAATTTCTTTTGCCATCTTTCGAAGAGGTTGAATAGAAACAGTTCACCGCGAGTGATGCAAAGTTTGGGAGTCGTATGATCTTGGTTACGAAAGTGTTTTGGTATATTCTCTTTTTTGGTACTCGATGAAACCTATGATTTACTCAAATGTACAGTAGGTATGGACTGAATGAAGTCGGTGGTTGAACCAGGTACGAAAGATACGGGAGTCAAGGTTCAGTCTCGGCAAGGTAGAACTTAGATTTTAGGCCAAGTGCACTGTACTCGTTCTTAGTTTTAGTTTCGTGACTCTGTGTAGCTCAACCCACATACAGTGCGCGAAATCACAAACGCAACACCTCGACTTCTTCACTTTTAGACGCCCCGCTTTACTTTGATAGTATCCAAACTACGCTACCTACCGTACGTTTAACCGAGAAACACGAATATGCAGTCGCATACTAATTGAGTAAAGTCTTTTAAAGTTATCTAAAAGTATGAGGTACGAGGCAACTCTCCAGTGCTAGGCCAAAAAGCAATCAGTTAGAACCGAAACACTTCTGGCGGGAGAAGCAAACGGCCACGTCAACGGGGGCCTTGAGTTACACAAACACTATAACAACGACTCATTTATAGCACGTTCCTTCAAGAAATCAAGACATCAGGGCTCGCAACATGTCAACCAAAGGACATCTCTATCAGTTCGAGAAGGGGCAAATTGAGGTTCTCTATCCATGAGGATTATCCCTCAGGGAGATCGCAGACGTCGTAGAGCGCACCTAAAACAGTGCCCTTAGCTTTTTAACGCGAGAGAAGAGCGGAAAACGTAAAATTTCGAAGCCTCGGAAGGAAAAAGTATCCGAACTACTCCTACCATACCTCATTAGGGAAGCTTCCAAAGGAGAAAAAAGTGCTTCCGAGCTCAAAAAGCACTTCAACCTTCCCAAATCGGCGCATTGTGTTTAGCAGATTCTTCAAGGGGTTAGTTTTCTTTTGTACAAGAAAAGGAAACAGGGACAAAAGCATACAGCGGAGCACATGTTAAGGAAACTACATTTCGCCCTACAAAACATTGCTCGTGGACACCAATTCCTCAATAGCTGCATTTTTTCGAGGAAAAAATTTTTATCTCGATATTCCTGACGAGTTTAAGTACTACTGGCATAATTTGGGAGGAAATGAGAAACGGGTTTTACGTCATCAGAATGGGGGTTGATCCCTGATGGTTTGGGGGGTTATCTCGTCCTAAAGAGTGTATGAACTCACTGTTTTGAATGATTTGCAGAATACGACTACCTATATTAACATTTTGGAAAGTGGGTTGATTTCATTTGCTGCAGATTTTTTGGTGAAATGCAGACATGGGTGTTCCTGCAGGACAATTTCTCCATTCAAAGAGCCATAATGACCCTAGAATGGCCTTAACCGAAGTATTTTTGCTTTCTATCGTGGGTATTATACTTTCCATATCTCAAAATTGATTAGAATGTATGCATATTGGTGGTTAGGAGAGTCTTCAAGCGTAATCGGGAGTTCCAGTATATCAAGTACTTGGAGGAGGAGAGAAGGAAGGCATGAGCCAAGATTAGTCTGATTACTTGCTCAAACTGTACTGACGCATTCGAAAGAGGTTTCTCGCAGTGATAGAGGGCAATCGAAAGCCATCCAAGTACTAAGTTCGATTGCTACACAATAAAGAAGTGTTTGGTTGCTTTTGGCTTCGCACTGGAGAGTTATGCCGTAAGACATATTTTTAGATAACTTTAAAGGTCTTAAACCAATTATAAAACCGACTACATATTCTAATTTCTCGTCTTAAAGTGCGAAAGGTAGCGTAGTCTAGATACTATTTTAGTAAAGTCGAATATCTAAATGTGAAGAAGTCGGCGTGTTGCGCTTGTGATTTCGCGCTCTGTACATATCGTACCAAACCACTAGCTACAGATTAAATTTATTGCAGTTCAGTATTGCTGAAGAAATCATTTGTGCACAACAAAATATGTGAGTAAAATGAATTTGTAGGTTGATATTGCTTCGCCGTGACCCAATGCAAGTGTTTGCTGTGGTATTATGCAACTTAGGGTTGCACCGGCGTTCTTCGAGTAGCCGCTAAAAATAATTACAGTTTTATTTTCCCGCAAAGCATGGGATTTTTCTGACTTCTTCGGTGGCCGTGCTGTATAAAGATTGAGCGACCGGAAGCATCTCTGGCTTCCAGGAGTAAGCGCTTGCTACTCTTTCCACTGTTGCCTGTCCTCCGTTACTGGAACCACTCTTGCTGTCGTTCCCGATCATCCAACGCTGCTATCCTTTACTTACAGTCATATCTACTCCCTCCACCAATCGCACACAGTAACCGGCTACAGTACGCCTCTACGCAATTGTCATTACGCCGGCTCGTTACAGTTATGGGCCCAGGGATCAAGATGACCAAGGTTTCCGGACTTTTCGAGCATCTTGTTTTCTCTCCAGACCGCGATCTACAGATCTGGAGGAAATTCGTCGAGCAGTGGGTGGATTCTCTAATATTCGCTAACGTCCAAGGCACAGACCGTCAACTGCAAACAATGTTCCATCTTCTTGGTTGCACACTCTACGAGAGAGGCCTACTAGATGCCCAGAAGGTCATTGTTGACGAATATCAAGCTAAAGGACAAATGGACTATTTGCAAATGAGTAATATAGTCGGAGCTACTCTTTAGATTGTGAAACTAGTAGTAGTCGACCCACCAATTACCATGGTTACACGTTTGACATCTTCTTATCAGAAGGTTAGGGTTGTCTTCGAGAAAAAATGAGGAGCTTTCTACCTTCGTCTCTCGCTTCCTTGGTCTGGCTGCTAAGCATCTCCTTCACTCTCAAGCATCCCCTCCTTCGCAAATCGGAGAAGTACTGACCATTACACATCGCAATAACGCAATTTTGGAAGAAGGTACCCTAATGAATGCAATGTATCGCTCATGCTGAGTTGAGAGCTAAGAATGAGGAGAAAGGAAGTTCTGCGTAAAATTTTTCCGCCTCAGGAATGACGGAGATGAAGAAGATTATCTCGGAGTTGGAGTCAGAGAACCAACCTACCTTTGATACTGTTTACCCTATGAATTATCAAGACCTTTTCATGCCCTAATCTTCCATTTCCGCCGTACACAATCGAATTAACTCAAGAGTTCAAGAGATCCGAGCCGAATCTCAGCCTTCGCCTGTCATCCAAATTGCTGAGATGTTCTCATCCGAGCGGAATACCTGCCCGTAAATTTTGGATGACGCTGTTCTCGTCCTCCCAAATTTGACGATAGCTGCGTCTATGTATTTTACTTCTGTTTATATGAAAGAAGTTCAAGTTCCTGTTGAAAAAAGGTGCAATCGCTTGTAGCCTCAAACAGCTACCAAAAGGCTATTGCCTCGGGTCCTGAAAACGCTAAGCGTGCACCGTGGGTGTCTCAGGTTCAGCAAAGCGCTCAAAAGGCTGTAAATCAGGACACGCGTCCGAGTCGCAAACGCGAAAATTTCAAAAGAAGTCATAGCATTAAGAACCAGAGGTGTTTTGATCGCGACGACTTGGGCCACTACCCGGGCGACGATGTGTGCAAGTCGCCGGGTGTGATCACAAAAAGATAGAAAGCTTGTGCTGCCGCCGCTCGCCTGAACTCTAGTGGAAACGTCTCGAGGTATGATAGCTCTTTTCTTCGCGCAGGATCCGGCAACCAACAGAACAACTAAAGTGCATTGCTTCGCGTAGAGCCCCTTCTGACATTCTTGAGAACCAATGCGAGTCAAATCCGATTGTTGATCCAGAATATCCCCCCAGCATTGGTGGAGCCAAAGCGGCTGCCGCAATTTTTACGGCTCTAACAATTGAGTTCAAGCTCCTCGAACTTGATTGTGAGCCTTTTTTTCATGGTTATGGTAACAATTTCAGTGAAGCGGAAGTAACTGTCGGAATTTGGGATCTTCCGCTAACAGAATTGAAGATAGTGAATGCGAATATACCGCTCTACATCACTCCGATTGAATGCTTTCTTTTTGAGCAGTGACATGCTACAAAAATCGTACCAACTTGGCCCTGATAACTTGCCGGCCTTACCTCCAGGGGTTCGTGATCTTTCTGCACAACGTCTAGTTTTTCAGGCGTACACCGAACCAACTTCTTCCTTTGATATTGAAGCTAGTCGAAAATATTTGCTCGTCGTGCCGTCAAAAAATTCACCTTTCAAGACCTTCTTTACATGCAAGAGCTATTCATCGGGAGGTAATTCCAAGAGAGAAGACTTAAGACGTCGTTTCAGGTACGTGAAAGTCGCAAAGCGCTTTGCGAACAAGCTTCATGGGTTTTTCCACCTGCCGTTTGAAGACATGGTGACCTTACGTGAACGGGATGATGTTCTGACTCCAGTCCTAAAGCAGGAATTAGAGGCTGAGTCTCGAAATGCACAACATGTAAGGATAAATTCAGGCCATTGAAATCGCGGAAACTCTCACTTGAAAGGATCTTCTTGAGCTTCACCGATCATCTCCTAATCGACTTCGTATTCTTCCTCTATTTCAAAAACACAACCATACTGCGATGTGGCGGCCAGCGGACGGGTGGGCAACAATAACGTCGACGGCGATATCAGTACTGTGAAGCCCGCAGGCAGCGTGAATGTAAATATCTATTCGTAACGCGAACTCCGAATGCCCAGACGAATTGGGAACCTGGTAGAGGAGCGGATGCTCGATGAGGGCGACGATCCCAACTTCCTTACAGAAGCGGGCGAGAACGTTGCAGAGGACATGGTTTCGACAATACATTCAGTCTTCGTATTTGCAGGTCAACGCGTGTTGGCCGCTTGAACCTAAGACTGGTACGACGTCGGCCGACCGCCGGGAGCAGACCGCACAGGGAGTAGATCCAGGGAATAGCGCGAGGTCGAGACGGAGAGCCAGAGCAACTTTCCACGCAGAAGAGGATATGCTCGTACCGCGGTGGGGGTGAGGAAGCGAAGAGTGATCAGAGGAGGAGGAAGATGTGAGCACGGAGAGGAGCAGTGCTCGGTCTAGAGCAGGGTTGGAATCTGACCATGACAGTTCCGTTAGAAGAGAAAATGACCTGAGGCGACTATCCGAGTGTAGAGATTGGACAACCTCGCTTTTGCCCGGCAATCTGGCTAGGAACCTCTGTTAGTAGCTCTTGGATTCGTCAGTTGATCAAATCGCATTCTAATCTGTCAAAGAGTCTGTTGGATCATGACGGTAATATTGGGGTCGCCGCCAAAGTAGCGCCGGTTGCTCTGATATCAGGACAGGTCTTGTGTTCTCTTTATGTTAGAGTTCAGCCGCAGAATCCGTGTAGGCGCGAGAGAGGTCAGTGACCAGTAAAGTTTCTTGGTCATTATGACGCCTAATCCGGGAAAAACCATGTCGGCATTGAAAGGAGAATGTTGCAGTGGATATCTAGGAGTACTGGATACTCGGGTCGCAGGCAGGTAATGGCAGGTTGAAAAAATAGTGCCCGCTACAAATGGATGAACCGCTTTGCGATTTGCCGCGTGGCGATGGCAGGGTTCAAACCTATCTGGAATCGTCCTCTGGCTCCTGGTCGCTACATTCCAGCCCAAAATGCCTGCAGGCTGTAATATCCGAGGGTAATTATACCAAACGAAGCTGTTTAGTCTGCGTTTATCAGTTTTTCCTCGACGGTGTCATGGGGAAAATGACAGGAACCGGAGTCTTTCGAATTCCCATTATGAACAATTCACCCGCGAAAACTAAATTATCGTCTTATTAAGTTACCATGTCTGCTAATGCAGAAGGTGGACATCGCTTGCGGATTTTGTTCATTCGAGCTCTGGAGGAGAGGAACACGACTACGGCAATATCTGCGGCTGAAGTAAGGCAGATCCCGAGGGCGGGCCTCTTATTTTCGAGAGGGTTTGAGGGGGTTTTGTAGTTCCATGCAAACTGTGATATCCAGAAGAGCTGCGACCAACTTTTCATTCCACAATGACATAATTCTTTCCTCTAGACGGTCAAGAAGTAGAAATGTCGCGATGGGAGTAAGTTCGATACGAAACCAATGCCACAATCGCGCCATCCAAATATTGTGTAACACTGCATCAAAGCCTAAAAGAAAAGACGTAATCAAGCAGATGCAGGATACTTTGCCAGGAACGGCGTGATTCAATCACGGGTAGTCTTGTACATGTCTAAATCATCAAAGTCTCTGGCATGCTTCATTGTACTACACGGGGACTCTATGAGAGCATCCCTGGACATATAATAGTGATAATTAAAACGAAGAATGGGTATAACGAGTTAAAAAAATTTCTACTTCTGCCATTTCTTCCTCCGTCCTATTGATTTAATCGATTTGGCATCGGCGTGAAGACCTTTTGTCATCCCACAAAACGTGTGTCACAGGAAACTCATCCAACGTAGATATCGAAACCACGAGTGATATCCTGTCACTTTCTAGATCCTCCAAATGCTTCTCCGCACTGCTCGAAGCCGACTTGGAAAGCCTGCAAAAACACTGGGACGAAAACGGACTGTCCTCTAGTGGATTCATGGCTGCTACCACACTGTTATTACAGTATGCGAAACGCAAGTAGGGCCAGTGACCAAAACGTCCATAACTTGGCAACCATCCAAGGTTCTTAAACGCAACCAACTGGTCCTGAAAGCTCGTTGAAAATCATATAAAACGAATGAAACATTTATTCAGTAATACAGATTCTTTTAAGCTGGTTAACAAAAAAGTAGCGAAACCAGCTTAGGGACGCGAAATACGATAGGGACAAGAACATTTAACTGCTCAAAAAATGTTTAGTACTTCGTAATGCGGTCATTCTTTTCCATTAAATCTAGAAGAAGGTCTGTAATACTGTTATAAATGGACTCTAAGTACTAGTCGCCTAGGTTATCCCACACCTCAGCCACCATTTTGACCGAAGAGTCTTGGGTGTCAAACTGCCTCCCGTTCTCATAAACACGGCATGCCATGAGCCCCCATCCATTCTCAATAATGTTAAAATCAGGGCTATTGTCAGGCTGGGGCAGAACATTCACTCCCTTGTCCACTAAACCACTTGGTAGTGAGCTAGGACCGATGAATTGAGGCTCCATCTTGTTGAAAAAGTCCACACTTCTCCTAGCAGCTCAGCACTCCTCTAACACTTCACAGTACCTTCTGGAATCCATTTTACCATCAACCAGAGCAATCCCGCAAACTTCATAATAAGAAATTGCATCCCAAATCAGGACAGAACCACCCCCTTCTTGTCGCTTCGAAAAAAATTGTTCTTATTTGCGCAAATCGTGCCAATAAGAGGCTATTACACCCGGTGCATCTAAATCAAACTTCTTCACATCTGAGAAAACAACGCTATTCCAAAAATCATTGTCTTTCCTCAAATATTCCCGGGCAAACTTGATCCTATTTTGACGGTAGTGGGGCTTCATAAACGGAGAGGTTTTCATTCTCCGAAATTTCAAATGCTTCGCTTCCTGAAGCAATTTCTGGCATCTATAAAAGACTACGGGGAGGTCCAGCTCGCTTCGGATGGTCCGCGCGAAGCTGTTTCCTTTTGCGGCTTCGCGCGAAAGCGCGCGATGCTAAGTTGTTGACAGTTTGATGAGTTTTTTTGGTTTTTCTTTTGCGGCGCTGATACTCATTGAGAAAGTTCTATACCGCCGATTTTGACTTCTCAATATCTGCGGCAATCGCTCTAGGGGACCAATTCGCTTTTCGGAAGGTGACGATTTGGAGTTTTTGTTCCTGAGTCAAATGCTTTCCCCGACCCATTTTGATGTTTGCATTATTGGTAGATCATGCTTTCATTATTGGTAGATCATGCTTTCCGTGGGTCGGTAGTGTATAAAAAGCAAGTAGCGGTTCGCTGAAGGCATTATTTAGCGGTAAATGGGAAAGGGACATGATGTCCCTATTTTGCTTTGCATCTCTAAGCTGGTTTCGCCACTTTTTTGTTAACCAGCTTAAAAGTGTCTGTATTATTGAATACATGTTTCATTCGTTTTTTAATGGTTTTTAAACAGCTTTCAGGACCAGTTTGGTTGCGTTTAAAATTGTTGGGTGGTTGCCAAGTCATAGCTATCTGGTTAACTGTCCCTATTTGCGTTTCGAATACTGTACAATAAGTTTAAATTTTGGGCCCGAAAATCTAAAACGCTTTGACCTGTACAGTAAATACGAAGACGGAATGTGTATAGTCGTCTACTTTAATTACTCTTTATGGCAAATGTGGTACCCACGCAGTTTCTTACACCCCTGAAAAGCTGAGCTTCTCCTCGTTGCAGTGGTTCAATCAGCACTCAATTCTCATGGCTAGTTCTCCAGCAATTTTAATTTGCAGTTACTTCTATGAGCGGGTAAAATTTTCCAAAGTCGCTTAAGGGCCGAGAAAAATCTACTCAAAAGTTCGGGAGCGATCTCAAAACACCATCCAAGGACATCACTGACCCACCCAACTTGGGTGAACATACCCCCACCTTCATCTTCCCCATCATTTTTACTGCTCCTAACATGGACCTTTTCCATATTTTATGGGATGCGGAGGCGGCTCATCCGTATTCTCAATCTACATGCTGATAATTGCAGCGGGCATAACAAAAATAAGTTTATGCTGTGGTACTTTATGTGGCGTGTGATAATGGGGTACGAAGACCTAATCACTCTTCACTTTTTAGTAGCAGGGCACACTAAGAATAATTGCGATGGTGCCTTTGGAATGGTCAAGCGAAAGTTGAAACAAAGGAACGTTGTTGGTCCTTCCGACATGATGCGTGTAATTAATGACAGTTCCGATTACAATGAAGTTGTTTGCTCCAATACCGTCCGATGGGTTAATTGGAAGATCGGCGTTGTAAAGAATTGCCTTGGGCAATTCTTTACAACGCCGGGATCGTTTCGAATTACGAAGTATCATATCTTAAAGTTTGACAGGAGCATGGCGGAGTTCGTTCAAGTGAAAGAGCTCAGTACTACTGCCGACTGGACACAATTTAAGTGTGTTAAGCGGGGTGTCTCGACTGAAAACATTAAGAATTATTGTACGAGTGCTTTAAGTGATGCGAAAATTCAGTCTCGAATCGAGCCCTTAGAGGAAGTCCCTTCTCAGCACGACGGGAACCGCAAAAGCTATTTGGTTAAAAACGTTTTAGACCGGTACTATCAAGGAGATGGTGCTATACGGGAGGCTTATTTCGGTAGTGGCTCGGACTGGGCTTCTCTAGGGTCCCAAGAAACATAAAGAGAGTTTCTTGTGAATGTATGAGCTTTTGATTCATAAAGAATGTGAAGTTTAATACCATCGATGGCCCAGTACAGACCTTGTGGGCGTTTTGGGGCATAAATGCTCATAGAAGTTATGAAATTTGAAACGGAAATTTGCGCTTGAAAGAGGAGAGAACACTGAGAAACCTTGGTTTTTTCGTAAATAACCTTGAAAAAAACGTTTTTGTGTATATCTCTGTTTGGACCAATTTGCCATAGCGAGTAATTAAAGTGAACAGTTACACATGTATCGTCGACAATACGTCCTCCGCAACGTTCTCGCCCGCTTCTGTAAGGAAGTTGGGATCGTCGCTCTCGTCGAGCATCCGCTCCTCTACCAGGTTCCCAATTCGTCTGGGCATTCGGAGTCCCCCGCGTTGCGGATGGACATTTACATTCCCGCTGCCTGCGGGCTTCACAGTACTTATATCGCCGTCGACGTTACTGTTGCCCACCCGTCCGCTCGCCGCCACACCTCGCCAAGTACGGTTACCGCAGGCGCTGCCGCGACATTCGCAGAGCGCGAGAAACATCGTCATTACGGTACTTCCTGCGACCAAAACGATATCCTCCTCTCCCCTGTCGGGATTAATATCTATGGCGCCTTGGGCGACGACGGTCAGAGTTTTTTCCTTCGCCGCTTCCCGTCGCGGTTCCTCCCCTCAACAGTACCTCCGCGACTTCGTTACCCGTTTTGCGTTTAGTCTCTAAGTGAGGCAGGCGCGTCGGGTTTCCACCCACCGCCCGCATTCGTAGTTAATTTCTGAATACCATCCGCACGCTTCTGTGCCATACTGTACAACTCATAAAGATTTACCACCACCAAATCAAAGCTCCTAGCCCCCCTGACCCAATACAAAACTTCCTTGGTGAGATTGAATCGGATCAAAACATCCAAATGTACCCGATGTCCACATCCCCAAATTCCGGAGAAGTATATTAATTGCTTGTGTCAGTGAGTCCCTCGCTCTCCCGAATACCCGGTTGACCCGTGCCAGCAATCTGAAACGGATTTCACAAGGCGTCCGTTGCATGACGAACAAAGCTTCGACTTTCAAATCTTTTGATGCTAACTGGTGTTTCTTCGAGAAAGGGGAAGGGTTGGGTGTTTTACTCTCGGAAGATATGTCCGACCTATCCCATAGTTTTCCAGACAAACCCAATCGACTCAAGAAGGTATGCCGACACAGTAATGGGAAAGGAACTACGCTCCCTAAAAGGCTACCTTCAGGCCAGCCATCAAGCATGCCGGATTGGAGATGACGGCTGCTGCAGCGTGCCTTTGCATCAGAACCCCCCGAACCTTTCCGTACGTCTCCGATGCCCTCTCGGCCACGTTCTTTGCCACGTCATTTAGCACTGCACGTGCATCCGGGTGCCACCCTCCACGAGTGGAGATTGGCACAGGCACAAGCCTAGCTCTGGTGGAGGTCGCGATTAAAGATTGATATCTTCTCTGCTTTCCATTTCGCGCCGCATGCAGAGAGGACATCCGGTTGGAGGCCCTCACTCTCCTGTTGGAGGGAGCGAGGGGATTCACGAAGGTAACATCAAAAATGTCGGTCCCTCCGCTGCTTCCCATTGCCTGGATGCCTGGTCTCCTGCGGTGGAGACCATGGCGTGGCTCTACGACAGGATGACGAGCAGCTCTTGCGAGGCCTTTTGCGCGAAGGGTTACTTGGCGATCATGGCGGTTGATCCTGTGCGTTCCATGCAAGCAGTGCATGAGATGATCGCCATGTACGTCGAGTGTTTCCGGGCAATTCCTTCTCGGGCATGGCGTGCCAGGGTTAAAAAGTGGGACTTGACAGTAGTATTGAAGCCACACCGAGAATTCTCGAGGTTCAATGCTTGTCTGGAGTCAGGGGCATGTGGACAATACACCCTTTCCTTAGCCCGGAGGGCTAAGGAAAGGGTGTATTACCTTAGCCCGGAGGGCTAAGGTTCGCGCATCTATGGCCTCCCGGGAGGGCCATAGATGCGCGAAACGCCTGCCTCCTCGAATCCCCAAGAGGATTTCGTTCTGCACTGCCTCATGCCTCATGTATAGCGTCCGTCAAAGTCTTTTTGCGATAGTGTTTTTTGCGAGCAAATTACACTGAACGGGATAATCCGAGATGGCAGGCAAGAGGTCGAGCACCTCCGACGGGCGTCTGCGTCTGCTTCGTATGTTCTCAACTCAATAATAGGAGCTGGGAGCAAGGTCTTGCAAGGCTTGCTAGATGATGAGCTAGAAGCCAAGAATGCCGCGGCAGCGATGTTGGTCGCGGAGGTGAGCCCGATCCCAAGAGATGGTTTTTTCGTGTCCTTGGGTTTGGCAGGTAGCTGGAGAAAGTCAATAATTAGTCCCTCCAGACAATACTGCTCTTAAACGCTCTGGCTAGGATATCCTACAGATGCGTTTTCTCCTTGCACCATGATTACTTTGGCTCGTGAGGTTGGAGAAGTTTAAAGTTCTTTGAGATGCTCCTCGAGCTCGTTGCCAAGGGAATATAGATACTTTTCCCGTTTCAAAATTACTATTAATGTTCCTTTATTAGCACTAATGATCCTGAATTATGGTTTCAACGCATGTTCATAGGACTCCTTGCGTTGGCACCACCCGCAGTAAACCAACCCCTCTTACCCAGGTGGTAACCTTTAATTATTATGCCGATAAAAAAAGTTGGGAACACAGCCCACTTTACTTCTCAATACTGCAACGCTCACGACATCTTTCTCCTTCCGGTAGGTATTGACTCCTATGGAGCTTTAGGGGCCAGCGGAACAAAATTTTTCCGCCTTCTCGCATCTTTCGCTTCAAGCCGCCGGAATTCGGCGCCAGCGCTGGAGCTTCAGGACTTAGTTACCTGCTTTTCGTTTTGCCTTCATGGGATGCAGGCCCGCCAGGTCAATACCCGCCGCGTGCCTGAGTAGTTATTATTGGTCTTCCCGCTGATACTTGATTTAGAGGCTTTCGTTTCTTGTAAAAGATTTCCACACACATCATTAAAACATCTGAAGTTTTCCCTCCATTAGTATTATCACCTTCCACAGCCTCCTTAGCCACTTTCACGCTGGCACCTTCGAATGCAAGCAGTCGTCTAGCAATAGTACCCACATGTGCTAGGTAGCGTAAGTCCTTCAATGGGCAGGTATTGCACTATTTGCCCAAATCCCAACGACAGTTTTCATTCTGAGCAATTTGGAGACTGGCAGCACCACAAACAAGTACCAGTGCCCAGAAAGTCTATAGTCGACCTCTGGGCCGCAAAATGGGCTTGCTTAGCAGTGCATCTCTGCAAGACGGAAGACGCGTAGGTAAGAATCATTGCACCTCCGGGCAACAGAGTGGAAAAGAATAGGTAATTTTTGGTCAGTAGGCGCGGGGGGGGGCACAAGGGTTTCGTTTACTGTAACATATAAGCTGGCTGATAGTAAACTTGTATGGTGGTAGCGCGCATGTACGTGAAAGGTTGCATCAGGCGCTGATGGCGCTTCACTCTACCAGCACGTAAAGAAGAGACCAGCAAGCAGACAAGCCGCATTGGAGGATCTGGCAATGCAGAGGGGAAAAGGTTTGGGTGTTTTACTCTTGGAATGCAGCGTGGCGTTGTAAAAGTAGTAATCAAGCGTTTCTATGGGCTCTTAGAAGGTCCAAACTAGACTCCCTAAAGAGACTGGCGCAAAATCAGCCATAAGAAATGCCAAGTTAGACGTTATGGATGCCATGTCAGGACTTTGCAGGAGGACAATTCTTACGAGTCCATAGTTTTCAAGCCATATTCCTGGCCATACGGATCAGGACTGCGTCTGCATTCGTGTGCCATCCCGCAGTAGTGGAGATGGGAACTGCGATAAGCCTGGTCCTTGCCTGGTCGCGATTTACGTCTGGTACCTTCCATTGTTCGCAGCCCTGGCGGTGTTCAGCGAAGTGAGGGGTGAAACACCCGCCACTTAAGAAAGAGGCAATTGCTGGGAAACCCTTGGCACTTACCGCAACCACCTGATGCACTGCTTTCACTGGGGACAAAGAATCAACCGCTATGATCGTCAGGTGAAACTCTAGGCTGGAGACCTTGCAAAGGCCGCTCGTCAACCGGCCGTCGAGCATCGGGAAGGCCTTCACCGCACCAGGCCCAATATTCGGGCAACAGGGAGCGCAGGGGTATCAACTTCTTCAATTCACATTTGTGAACCTTCCCGCATCCTTCAACAGATGAGCGCGTTTTCTCAAACCATTGACATCCCTCAACGCCGCAAGCACCGCAAAACATAGGAGGCATCAAGCTCCCCCTACAACATTCGCCAGAGGTAGACTAGTGCCTGTGCCAATATCTATTCGCAGTGGTTGGCACCCGGACTCACATGCCGTGCTTACCGACATTGCGAGGAATATGGCTGAAGGGGCATGGAAACGTATGGCAAGGTCCGGGTCGTGCTGCCTCAAAGGCACGTCGCAACAGCAGTTGTGTCCAATGCAGCCAGTCTGTTGGTTGGGGTTGAGGTTTCTTTTAGTTTTTCCAATACCTGCATCCTACATGTAACACTGAGATATGCAATTTGATTAGGCTGTAGCCAATACATCTATCACAATGAACGAAACACCCTTTTTCCCCTTAGAAAAGAGTATCTACTAGCTTTTAGCTGGTCAGTGAGAAGCCTTGTCTCTGATGTTGGTTAGCCAGGGAGAATGGTGTTCCAGGGGCAGAAGCTGTCGTAATTTGGGCCTACATTTCGTATAATTTAATTTGAACCCCGATGCCCCAGGTACTGAATCACACTGCACAGGTTCACGGCAATTTCACCCTATGTTCCACTCGCAGTAAACTAACCAAATAGTCCGTGCCCCCGTTCTCTCCAAGCGCCTTGATGTCCGGGCGAACTGCATGGCCGGGTTGTGGCGGCTCGAGGACAGGGTGTCGGGCAGCTTTGGAGAGATCTGCAGCAAACAAACGTGTCTACGAGTTATGCCGCCACCCGCGTGTGGATCCATAGGCACAGCACAGCGCGTGGACTGGCTGTCATGCCAACCGGCTCCGGGGTTGGGTACCTATATCCCGGACCGCAATTACAAGACGTGGTTGCAGTTCTATTGCAGAGTGCCACTGTTTCCTCCAGCCTCGAAATGCCACAAAGGGGGATGCACGACCCTCATGGATCAGTATGGTGACCACGCGCTGTGCTGTGCCTATGGATCCACACGCGGGTGGCGGCATAACTCGCAGACACGTTTGTTTGCTGCTGATCTCTCCAAAGCTGCCCGACACCCTGTCCTCGAGCCGCCACAACCCGGCCATGCAGTTCGCCCGGACATCAAGGCGCTTGGAGAGAACGGGGGCACGGACTATTACGATGTAACCGTTATCCATCCCCTGACCCCGCCCGCCTTCCCTCCCTGGCGCGATGCCCACTCAAGCCCCTTAACCATGCTCGCCTGGGCAAGGACACTCGCTTTGCCGAGTTGATACGTTCCAAGGGTCCTGGGCATCGCTTCATTGCCCTTCCACTCTCAACGTTGGGGGGCTGGCATCCTTCCGCTCGGGACTTCGCCAACCGGGTTGCGAATGGCATTGCCGCACGGGCAGCCGTTCCGATTGCTGATGCGCAGCGAACATTGTTCGCTCGTCACGCGGCGAGACTCGTCCAGAAAAAAGCCAGTTGTTTGTTGGAAGGAGTCTTGAGCGACACTTAGGCCACAACTTGAAATTGTGTATACAGTGTATTCCAGAGAACCTCCGTTCTGAGGGTATGTACAGTAAGTGGTTACCCTACTTACAGTAGTCCTAGTCTGTGATTGCTCCTGGCAGGAAAATTAAGTATACCAACCCATTCAAGAAAGAAAGAAAGAAAGAATGTTTAATGCGTTCAGTATCTACTAGTAGTGAACCCAATTTAACCCAACCCATCCACTCAAGTAAACCAAAAAGTTCGCCTAGTCTGCGATTGCTCTTAGCAGGAGAATTAAGTATACCAACCCATTCAAGTAAAACCCAATTTACCCAAACGTTCGCAGGAATTTTAAGTATACCAAACCATTCAAGTAAACCCCATTTAACCCAAACGTTCGCCAACCGGGTTGCGACTGGCATTGGTACACGGGCAGCCGTTCCGATTGCTGATGCGCATCAAACATTGTTCGCTCGCCACGCGGCGAGACTCGTCCAGAATAACGCCAGTTGTTTGTTGGAAGAGGGGTTGAGCGACACTTAGGGCGACAATTTGAAAGTGTGTATATTGCAGAGAACCTCTATTCTCAGGGTATGTAAGTGGCTGCCCAAAACAGGCCTCGTCTGCGATTGCTGTTATCAGGAAAATTAAGTAAACCACCCCATTTAACCCAACCGTTCCCGCTGTAGTGAATATCCAATTACGATACCCCCAGATATGGCAATGAATACGTGTAGAACTTGAAACACACAAACGCACTTAATTATGGGTGACGATAAGCATGCATTTAAGCCAACAGGGATACATTATAATGTACCATGGCAGAGGTACGTCAATATGTGCTTCGTGAGCTTACCTGACTATGAAGAAGGTGCTGGAGTGATGTTTTGGGATGCCATTTCTGACTGCGAACAAAAAGACTTGGTTGTTTCAAATGGCAAGAAAAACTCAGCAACCTACGGGGAAATCTTTGGGTTATTCTAATGCGTGGAAGATGTGGTCGGTTATATCCACGCTGCTAATGCGTTATGCGGGATGCGTGAAGACTATTCAGGAACACATTCTCCCTTCCTGACAAGGGATTGCGAAGGGTATTCGAAAAGATACACCGCCGCCAAACCGACACAGGTTTGGACCCAAGCCACACTCCCCTTCCGTCTGCGTGGCCTCGGCCTTAGCCAGACCCAAGGCGTTCACATCATCGCCTACACGGCATCCCTCCTCGGCAACTCCGCACTTGTGCAACAGGTTCTCGGCCCCACCCCTCTCCGCCCCGCCCGCCTCCTCGCTTCATCCTATGACCCACTTGCAATCGCCCTCGACCTCGCCCTCGACCTCCAACTTGAGAGCCTGATCTCTCGAACGTCCCGACTCGATTCCCCCCACCCACGGCACCTCCAAGACGAAATCACAGCATACCTCCACACCGACACCCTACATCGGCTACAACATCTGACACCAGCATCCTCCACCCATCACCGCGCCCGCTTGGCGGCCGCTGCCTCAACCGCCGCATCCGCTCCATTCTACACCCTACCGCTATCCGGCAACGACCTCTACATCGAAGCCGAGGTCTGGCGCACAATGGTTGACGTTCGCCTCGGTAACCCCATATTCGACGGCTCTCGTCTCTGCCCGATGTGCTCCACAACTCCGCCCAGCACCTCCCCGTACTCGACGCACCCGGTCACCACGCCTCCGTCTGTAAGGGCGCAGTAGGTGCGGTGAGGCGGCACAACCGTTTACGAGACACTCTCTACCGCCACCTCACCAACCCTGCCATTGCCCTGTCTGTCTCACGAGAACGGGCCCTGGCGGCCGACCTCCACAAGAGCCCGGCCGAACAACGGAAACTCGACCTCGTCATCGACGACCCCCTCTTCGCTCCCTCCCCTCAAGGAATCGACGTCACCATCGTCAGCCCGCACTCTCGCCCCTACCGAGACCTCGCCGATGGCGGAACATCGGCGCTCGAACGAGCCACCCTGAAGAAGCACAACTACTACGGCCCTCTTTGCCGGTCCGAGGGCATCGAACTGCGCCCCTTGGCGATCGACGTTTATAGCCAGATCGACATCCCCGGCCTCCAGCTCCTCCAGGACATTGCCAACTGCACCGCCGCTAGGCGGAAAAAGCCTGCCTTCACGGAGTTCCGCGCGCTTCGTACAATGGTGTCAGCATTCGTACAATGGTGTGTCAGCATTCATGCAGCGGTATAATGCCGTCATGATCAACCAGCGCAAATTCTGCGTGGTTGAACCCCAATAGGTCCATCCAGGGCCGTACGGTCCCTTCGTAATGCATTTTAGTAACAAAAGGTCACCATTCCCCCCTTCTAAGCCGGCTTGAGTCATTTTTTTTAATTTTCTTAATTTTTGGAAGAATTCAGACGTATTATAGGTCTGGGATATTCCAGGGCACAACCGACCTTATCTTTCGAACATAAGAGAAATGATTTGGTTCTTTAATTTTTGAGAAGTGCGGTTCGGCTATCCCCCGGTGTATGCTAGACAAGTTCAGGATAATGGGTAATGTGAGTCAAGTGCCTAAATGGCTGGCTCGAAGCCTGTCAGCAGGCATGATGCATTGGACATCACTGCTGCTGCCGCATGCCTCTGGGTTATAACCGCTCAAACCGTCCCGTATGTCTCCATTGCACTAACAGCCATGTTTCGCGCCACGTCGGTTAGCAAACATTAAAGCACCCCACATTCCCCCCTTCTAAGGACGATAAAATTACGTCGAAATGGCTTTATCAGCAAGCTCACACCCCAATTTATGCAAGCCAAGAACCTACGAACTGGATTTCAGGTAATGGAGTTATTTTGATGTACTGAACTGCCTTCTCTCTATACTTGAAGCAGATCAAGGAAGTTTGGAAGTGGATAGTGTGAAGAGTCCACACCATCAAAATGAAATTCAATTCAACTGAAGAATTTGCAGACTAGTGGAGATGTGCTGGGGTGAAACTCCCACCTCCCCTGTCCATTATTTACTTTCCTCTGTACTGCGACGTCCAAGAGAAATATTGCTTTTCTCAGAAGCAAATAATATAGCCCCAACGAATCTATCGGTCCGGGTCTTTTGAATTTTATCAATTTGCTTTATAATTAAAGTAGCCCGATATCCGCTGATATAGTTTACACGATACCTTGTAAATGAAAAGAATTTCTTTGCTCATGTTGTGTAATGGTGCCTTCATTTCATCCTAGCATCATTAATGAAAAGATATTAGCAGTGTTACTGGACAGAGAGGAACCCCCCACGTAAGTTTGAAGAAAAATTAAAATAAATAATTAAAGGTCAGACGATTTCAGTCTATTGCTTCAATTTGATTGTAAAATGACTATTTCTTTTCTTTTTTTTAACATCGCCTGGGTTGCATTAAAAGTGTTTATGAGGTAAAATTTGATACTACAATAATAAAAATAGAGGCAGCTCGCGATATAAACAAGAATACTTTGCAACTCTTCTTTAGACCCTCGATTTCCATGGATGTCATAAAATTACTAATTTCGGAACTCTGGTCAGTCGTTTCGCTAATATGCGTATTCTGTCATGATCCATAATAACGAAGTTTGGAAGGGTGAGTTCGTATACTGGTACTTTCCCAGTGATAAAATATGCACGACTAGCAAATCCCTTCTACTATCGTTCGGATGAGAACAATAACGTTCTAAAGCCGAATTCTCTCTCGGCATAGGGCCCTTGGAAATTTCAAAGAGCGCATGTTTGGAGTTCTGCTAAAGCAATTCAAAACTTTAGGCATATGCATTATTTTTTTTGGCAGTAAATGTATAAAGATCTTACTGGAAGCATAACTCAAATCATAAGATATGATAGTACAGTTAATTTATATATTTATGACTTTAAATCTTTTAACGGGAATTTTTGGAACTGATTACAAAGACATTACGTTGGGACAGAGGGCTATACTGTAGTTCGTATGCCTCTTCTTGAAATTGAAAATATTGGGAATACATGTTCTCAAAAGACTGAGCTCATATACATGGGAGTATATAGGGGTATATGCTGTTTACAGGCTCCCAAGAGTCCTGTAAACTCATTGATACTCAGTATTGAGCTTGAACACTGTCTAGAGTTATCCTCGGAGCGTCCATACGACTCGAAATTGTCAAAAATCTGGGCAAAGTTCCTCTTTAGTCCTTCTTAAATCCATCGAATTGGTTGTTTTTATTGCTTGAATTTCCGCATAAAGTAAATATATGTCAGAAACTTCGAGTGTGTCGATTGCATGAATTTCATACATTCTTTTATTGAGTTTTCGAGCATGATGAATAGAAAAATCTCTTATTGGTGCACAAGCGAATCTATAATTCTGGATGTGATATCAGCTCAATGTTTGTTGATAGTGTTGAGAACCTCCAAATAATTTTCGGTCCAAACTCGCTCATGAATATTTTTCAAGGGTCTTCGTGCCTTTTTCTCAAATCAAGAAGAGATATATTTCAGTTTGTGGCATAAACTCTCTTCTAAGTCGATTCCACGATCTACAAATATTTTATTCGTTTGCATTGCCCAAGACAACCTCTTTAAAAGACTCACCGGAAGAAAGAATACCAACATTTTCATTTTAAATATACCTGATAGTTATGGTTGCGACCCTCCAGGTTTTCTCTGTTTTAGGAGTTTTGATATCACAAGAAAGAGTATTTTTGACCAAATTCCACAATATCCTACGCAGTGGCGACATGTAGAACTTCAATGATCACAGTTATATTTTGAAGGGGTGCAAAAGCGTAAAAAAGCGTTGCTCTGCTAGATTTTTAGTTGAAATTGCTGCGTAATACGCATCTTTTGCTACTATTTTGAATCGGAATAAATGGTTTAAAGGCAGATTTGACTAACTTGTTCTTCTCCTTTTTCAGTAAAATTTAGTTTACGTCGTGGAGTAGAAGCTGTAAAAAAACAATTGGCCTATTATGAAGAGGGACTACTGCAGTAGTAAACAAGGTCTGAACTTTGTAAAAATTTCCCTTAGAGTAATAAATCAAGAGCTGATTATTGCATGTATTTGTTTTTTGAGATATATGAAATGAAGCAGCTAAGGAAACAGATGGTCCCAAGTTTTTGAGTAGCTGTTGAGATTTTTTAAAGCTTCTGTAGACCGCTTTTCTCATTAAATCAATTTATTGCGAGACAAAGCGCAGAAATAGTTGGCTTGAAAGAAGAGATACAAATTGAATTGGTAGATTTTGAGGAGAGCAAGGGCAACTAAGCCGTGAGAACGAGACACATTAAATTTAAAAGCGGTAGAAATATTCCGCTGGCGTGCATAATAGCTTAAATAACATTAATCAGTCAACTAGTCGATAAAAATAGATTAAAGAGAGAGATTATGATATCAAAGAAATTGTATATTTTTCAAAAATATACAATTTCATTGGTTTAGAGTCATTGGGAAGTAATCTACGTTAGTAAATTTACCGCTGAAAAGTAATATTTGGAGAATATGGAGCCAAGGGCAAAATAAAAAAGGGTGGGGAGGCCCAGGAACCTTCGTAATTTCAAGAGAAGTGCTTGAATCAAGATAAGAAGTGCAAGTATTTAGGTAAAATAATACCGGTAATGAGTCGAAATATGCATTTAAAAGGGAAATTATGGGAATGGAAGACATGTTTACCTTTTACATTACCATGTTTTACATTTGAGTGAAGGTATTAATTCAGGTTCTGGTGAGGATGAAGGGGAGCTGAAATTTGCACGAACGATGAATAGAGTATCAGCAGTGCGGTCCGCATCTTGTGAAAAACTTCTGTACGAGTTCAAATCAGTCCGGCCGGTTCTTTTGAGCCTAGTACAGGACGGCTCATTCAACAACCTCTACCCAGCCAAAAATTCAACCGAGAAAGATGCTCGGGAGGATTTCAAAAAAACGTTTTGAGCAATGAGTTCCTCTTGAGAACGAAACAAGTTCATGAAAATCTGAGAGCCTGCTGTCGGTACTGACGCATATTTGATTCCGAGACTTGCTTGGTGTCTGAAGTGATGATACCGACACAAATTCTGGAATACATAATGGAAAAACTGCCACTGAGCTGCTTTCCGGCTCCCAGGGAACATAAAAGGGAACATCTTCTCGCGGTTTTCAGAAACCGTAAAATTGGAGCAGTAGGAGCAAATGAAATAAATAGGAACTTTCGTAGAGTAAATGTTACTCTGATATCCGACTTGCATACTGCACCCATTTAGAGCTCCATAAGATCTCACACAGAATAGTTACAAACCAAGACTACGCTCCTACTTGCACAAATACTTGAGGGGCTCAGAAATAAGCGGGTTGAATATGAACGAAGAAGTAGTCAGGGACAATTTTGTGGATGCTATATTCACAAATTATGATGTTGCACATAGTTTGTGGATTCAAGAGGGATACGTACGATGTGAGTAAAAGGAAATCACTATAGCCAATGCTGTGCAGCAGCAGCAAATTGAATTTGGGAGAACAAATGAAATTGCGGCCGCAGATTTGGAGCAAGGAGGCTGTGAACGTAGGAGGCGGCTCTGAGTGGAGTCCAAAGAATCGAGAAGCCCAATATCCTGGTGGGCACCGGGAAGAAAGCTAGCAGGTTTAACGGATAATTACAGCCATTAAGCGCGAACTGAGCTTGTCGAGTGTTCAATACGTACTTTGTCCGTAAGTCCAACTGATACCCCGACGGAGCGGACTTTCAGCCACCTTGCTCGAATTCAACCAAGGCAGCGAGCGGGGCTTTCAAACGATCATGTGGAGAAACTCCTTTTCTGCCAATGGAACCTCAGGGAAATAAGAAAAGCAACGGAGGAGGAGAATGTTGATCTAATTATTTCTGCCAAAGCACAAATCGCGGGTATAGGCAAACTAAAAGACTTGCGAAAGGCATCCAAAAAGAGACCCCAAAATTTTCAGGTTGAGGATTCAAGTTTTTCACGTCGCGATTCGGACATTCCGCAGCCTCGAAACGTTTCCCAATCAAGAGAGATAGAGCGACGTGAAGTCACAGTAGCTACTTGTGATACGCCAACCGTCCAAGAACATGAAGGCCATACTTGTGGTCCCGCAGATCCCCATATTTTCTCTATAAAAGTTGCAAACCCGTCACATCCAGAATTCGAAACGTCGGATGATATTGAAAAGTTTCAGATAGCCATACAGACGTCAAAAAGACTCCGATACGAGGCTGTGCCAATAAAACCAAGGCCTGCAGAAATTAGTGATGTTCAGGAACACTCAAAACTATCCAAAAGAAGAAAGAAGTAAATTAACCATTTTCCGTTAGTGAGGAACGCAATTTTCTTATCTCCACAACCCTGTCTCAACTGTTGTGCATTAAAATATTCTACCGATTAGGAATCTTTTCATAAAAGGAGACACAACTAATTCTGACCAGCGCATTCACATGAGAGATACCCTTGAGGTTCATCCATCAACATGTTGCGCAAACACAATGCTCGACAGTACCAAATTTGCCAACTATTTCATGGGCAGCTGTTGTTTGTTCTTCTTATCCACATTACGTACCTTATCAGAGGACCCATCCAAATTTGTGGTGCGCCAACATTATATGACGTCATAGCATCCGTTTCAATAACAGGGAGCAAAACCATTTTGATCGGTGCATTCAAATTTACCTCCCCATCGATGGCCCTCTTCCGCCGTTGCACCGCAGGTACAGTGCCCACCGCCATCCAATCCGCCCTTTACATAAAAGGCACCCTTATGTTTTCATCGCATCCACATGAAAAACCCGCTCGGTATCCCCCTGCCAAAGATTCGGTGAGCCCACAGCACATACCGCTATGGTATGGCCTAGATACACCTCACAGGAAGCAATAACATTTTGATCGTTGCAGTTATATTCCATTCCCATCGGTGGTCCTCTTTTGCATTGGCAGCGCCAGTACAGTACCCACCGCCACCACATCCGCCCCATACATAGTAGACAGCCTTAGGTAATTCATAGCATCTGCATTACGAAAGCTCTGGGAGGCCCTCACCTTCACCTGTTGTGCACCGGAGTCATCTATTGCTGCAGAATTCCTGCCACGCACAAGTTACAAAACAAGGTTGATCGTCTCATTCACATACGACCTCCCATTGGCTTCCTCTTATAAAGCTTATGCACCAAAACAGTGCCTCGCGCCACCTCTCCCGCCTTCTCATCGCAGGCATGGTTACGTTCTTTCTGGAATCCACATGTGACCTCCTTTCGGTGGCCCTCTGTCATAGAAGAGGTGCCCTACATCATCCTTCGCCACAAACTTTTCGCCCCATTTGTGATAATATACTACATTCACCATTCAGTTCACATTCTCGTCCACCTCGGTGGCCCTTTTCCGCAGTTTTGGGGCCGATTTAATGCCCAATGCGGCCCAATTCGCCCCTCCGTATCGTGCACAGTTCTAAATTGCTCATTGCATCCAGACTACATCTTCTTTTGGTAGTCCTCTGCCACAGCTGTGGTGCAACTTCATCATATAGTGCCACAGTATCTGTGAAGCGTGCGGGATGCAAAACAGTTTTGGTCACTGCAATCAAGTATGCACTCCATTTGATCTCCTCTGATAAATTTGTCCCGCCAATATAATGCCCAACGCCACCCCATCCGCCCTCCGCAAAATTGACAGCGCGCAATACTTTGTCGCATCCATATAAGAAACCCTCTTGGTGGCCATCTGGCACAGCTGGGTCACAACTTCGTTACCGATTGCTCCAGCTTCTGTGACCAATAAGATACAAAGAAATTTTGATTTCAATCACGTATGCACTCCCTTTGATCTCCTCTGACAAATATTTCGCGCCAAAAAAGTGCCCACCAACACCAAATTTTCTCCCCAAATCATAGCTATGATTACTTTTGCCGTAGTATACATGTGATACACTTAAAGGATCCTTTGCATAGCGATCAACATCTTTCGCCAGAGAATCTGTGTTCCATGCAGAATAGAAACACTTTCGATCATTGCATTCACATAAGAACTCTCTTTGATTTTCTTTGAAAAAGCTTTTGGTTTTGCAAAGTGGCTACCCCCACCCCCACTCCACATCAACCCGCCCCTCCTCATAAGCAGCCGCGCTGTAGAGCGTGGCTGACGGCAATGCGAGGAGGTTGTTCTCACATGTGGTGCTCACATGTGGGACGTCAAGTGGTGCGGCGGGTGCACGCCACTTATGGACATAAAATTCGAATTCGCAAAGGAGCGCTTGAGGTTGTACTGTAGGTTGGACTCGAATCGGCGGGGATGGCCGAGGGTTCCCGGTAAAGAAAAAAGTCTGTCCCCGTAAGATAGCATAGTACAGTCAGATTGAGGCCCTACAATACTGTAAAGTTTACATTACTGCACGGCCTCTATCTTCAGTTCCCAATACCGAAAATGTGAGCAAAGTTTTCAAGTCCTTACTAGAAACACTCAGGCACCACTAGTTCTGGAGAACTCCTGAAAATCAGATGATCAAAAATCAGTTCGCGGTAATCATGGCTCGTAATTACAGTACTTCTCCTCTGCAAGGAATTGAAATTGCATTATTGCCGTGGCAGAAATGGTTGACATCCTCCAGAGCGTTGGAATTGTCGTATAGTACTGTAATTGCTGTACTTTTAGAATATTGTTGACAGGTAAGGGCGTTCCCACTCGTCTTGCCAAAATCCAGACCAAATGACAAATACGTACGATTCTCATTGGCTGCCCAAAACTGTTCTAGTTTAGGAAGCCTTTTAGAAACGCATCCAAGAAGGAATGCAACCTCCAACGGCAGTATACCCACCGCCCACGGAGCCTATCATGTCATTGTCGAGTTCTTCCTCAAAATCGTCGCTTGAAGACCTTATTGTCGGTGTAGTCGCTGTCATCTGTGCTGTCAACGATCAGAAACCCACTGAAACAAAGCGCTTGGGCGGATCAAGTCCAGGACGTAGAGCAAATCGCGATATTCAGCGTGAAGAAGGGGCTGAAAGGCTTGACAAGGACTATTTTTCTCGACATCGACCAGGACCACCAATATTCGACACGCAAGAGTTCGAACCCTGGTTTCTCATCACACGTACTAATTATGAAGTGATACGGGCGACAATTTTTAACTATGACGCTTTCTTCATCCAACGCAAGGACTGTTGTGGAAACCGGGGCACAAGCCCTGATCAAATACTTTTCGGTGCGTTGCGCATTCTCAGTACTGGAGTAGCTGCTAATAACCTCGTTAATTACTTTCGTTTGTCTGAGACGAGATTGTTCTTATCACTTAAGCAATTTTTCCGAGCTATCATTGAAACATTTCAAGAACAGTATCTACGCAGGCCGAACATGTTAGAAATCAAATCAATTGAAGCGCAGTACAGGAAAATTTGGCTTCCCTGAGTATTTAGGGTGTGTGGATTGTTCTGGGTGGCAGTGGGACAATTGTACCGTTGGTATACAGGGTCAATTTATCGGAAAAGAAGGGAAGCCAAACATTCGTATGGAAGGTGTTTGTGATGATAAGCTTTGGATTTGGCATGTAATGTTTGGCGTGCCAAGCGCCAAGAATGACAAGTCAATACTAAACCAGAGCACAATCTTTAATGGTATTCGCTCCGGAAACTGGCCTCTGGTAGAGCCAAAAGCGAAAATTTGTGGCACACTCATAGATTGGTATTACTTTCTGTCAGATGGAATATATCCACGGTTCAGAATCTTTGCGAAGCCGACCCACCCAACACAATGAAAGCAAAGATCTACACAGCTGTTCACTCATGCGCCCGTAAGGCTGTCGAACGTATTTTCGGTGTGTTGGATCCTCAGTTCGAAATACTGCATGTACCTGCACGTCTCGCAGACCTAAATAAATTGAGTGACATTGTGCACACCTGCGAAATATTACATAACATGATTTTAGAGTAGCACGGCTGCAGTGAAATTAGAATTGGGGATGAGATGGAACCAAAATTACCGACATCATTCATTAATGTCACACTACATGCGCAATGCAGTTACGAACAGGCCGCACTATGGAGAGAAATTCTTGATTCAATGGAAAGCCTGGAGGATCACATAACATTAATATAAATTCTGATGAATAACACTCGGAATTCACATTGGAACAGCATTGAGTAACGCAAGCAGTGGGTTTTTTTATCGTCAACAACTAATAGTGACGAACTGCAGCAATTCTTACGATTTTTCAGAGTCTTCTCTCTTTGAACTTGAGGAGACCACTTCGTTAAAAGGTGGGGTTGGACGTTCTCGAAATTTTTAGAAGCGCAGTAACACCAGCGGACTCGCTTTCGTCTTTGTCGACGCACAGCTTTTTATGAGGCCTTCCACCAACCTGATTTAACAAGCTTTCGAACAAACGCTTCCGCAAAAGAGCTCTAATGCTCTCCCTCTCCTCTGTACTCACGTTAGAACCTGGACCCATCAAAGCTATAGCCATTTACCGCTCCATCTTTTCGCGTTGAAATAAATTTTTTTGCTCAGACAGCTTATGTCTATGAGCCGCGTTAGTCGCTAACATTTCTTCGATGCGTTGGATGCTGGCAGACATATTTTTCTTCCTATTGGGACTCCTCGATTCAGTTTTGGTCCCCTTCAGTTTTTTGGTTGCTATCCTTCCGATTGGTCCCTGAAATTGCTTGAGACTTTCCATATTTATACCACCTGCTTCAATTAGGTTGTTGTAGCCTGATAAGCATTCGTATGAGCTGTCATATTTAAAAGTCTTTGCTATATGATACTCAGGATTCCGAATGCAATCGTAAACATGGGATGCCGAGGCGCTTCCGTCACTGTAGAGTAGCGATGCACATCTATGGAGATCTTCTTCTGTAGGATTTCCGGGAGGTTCCATCCATTTCACGCGCTCTAAGAAACATTTGAACTTCTTACATTCTCTACGGACCATTTCCCACTGCTTTCCGCAAGCAGCGTAAGAACGTCCGTCCCATCTTCTTGCATCTAGTGATCCTTGTCCCGGGTAGTACAAACGTCTTCCGGTTTGGAGCGGTCGCTTATAAAAACTGGGCGAATCTTCCGATATATGGACACGGACGTCATGCCAGATCCTACAGCGGGATCTGTGCAAGTCGCATATGAAGCTCTTGGAAGGGCAAGATTTTCTTCTTCACTCCAAGATATGCCCTTGCCACCTTTTGTAGGGAAAACTTCAGCGCATGTTGCGCCAGAAGCTTAAAAAGGTTAGATCTATGGTAGTTTTCGACGTTCCATAGTGCAGAACAGGGAGTGTGCGTAGTGAGAGAGATGGGTTTGTTCAAGGATGGCGCAGCTTGGAGTGGCCAAGCTTGCTTCTTCGACACACTGTTATGTAGTGCACACTGTTTCCTTTTCCCGCCACGTTTTGGGAAGTCTGTCCAAAGACATTTGTTTTGGAAATGTTCCTACAATTTACGCAGAGTTTTGGGTTTTGGGCGAACGAGTGGGGCCTGTAATTTCTCCAAGGTCTTTCCAACCGTTGGATTTTGGATTTTGGAAAGACGACTGGGGACCCCCTGTGTAGCAGGCTAATAGGGATGTAGTACAGTGGATTTGGCCCCGTAACGGAAGGGCTGCACCCATGTCTAACAGCTTCAAAAGTGGCGCTCCAGAGTTCATCGGATAGTTTTTGTCAACCCCGGAATACCCCGAGCTTCTCTCTTGAGCAGTGCACACTACTGTACTGTACTGTACTGTACTGTACTGTACTGTGCTGTACTTATACACTTCAGTACAGGTTAAAGGTGATGCTTTCGTACAGGACAGTACAATTCATAATTTTTCGTCTCCCCGAGAATCTCTTACAACATATTCTCTGAATGCGGAATTATACTGCCAACTGCAGTCCATCACCAATAGCCGTCCTGTATCCCTAATCAGTACAGCACCCCAATTCCGCCCCATGGTGAACAGTCTACTGTACTGTACTGTACATGTACAGCTACGGCACAGTACGTATATACTCTAGTGCTGTACAGTACAGTACAATACTGTACAGTACTTCATGCAGAGATACATTTTCGTGTGCAGTACTGTACTGCACTGTAGTTTTTCTACCGCTGCTATAATCTAAGTATTTTATTGAATCACTCCATCAACGCGCATTTTATCGTGGCCCTCTTCACCCACGCGACGCCAGTATTTGCGTTCAGCCATTGTTGGCAACGTCCCTTCCGTCTCTGTAAATGGCCAAGCCCTTACTGATGAATCTGCGCCCTTTGGAACAACTGATGGCCGATGATGTGAACCCTAACAACCCTGCCATCATCACCGCCTGTCTCGCCCTCTCCCAATCTGTCTCTGCCGAATGGCTTCAGACTCATCTAGTTACACGCATCCTCGGACATCCACGGTTTGCAAGCGTGCTCCAGTCCGACAGCGATGGCAAATTTCACTTTGAACTACTACCAGAATTCACGGCATCCTCACCCGACCTAATGCATCACCACGTCATCACGGAATCCGTAATCGACGTGCAATTGAGCTATGAGGAACGCTACCAGCTTTTCGAGCGGCATCTGTCGCAAATTTTATCAACGCCTTTGGATTTGAATCGCCCTTTGTGGAAGATTCACCTGTTCCCGCAGTGGACTATTGTTAAGGACAAGTCTACGGTGGATGGAGGATGCATGGTAGTTATCCGTGTGCATCATTCCATCTCCGACGGCATAGGGTTGGTCAAGTTTTTTATGGCAAGATGGTTGATGGGGTGAAGCTTCAGGAGCGACCTTCGGAGGTTTTAGTAGAACCGAGGAGGCACCGAGATGGGGTAGCCAAGGGACGAAATGGTGAGCTAAGACCAACCGAGGCGACCGATAGCGGGAAACGCGTAGGCAGGCCTGCTGTTGTGGAGGAGTCAGTGGGGACATTGAGACGGATAGTGGAGACATTTGAAGACCTTTACCTGTCTATTGTCGGTACTTTGAGCCCGGATTCCACGAATGTGTTTACGAGGTCTGAGATACAAAGAGAGAAAGTATGCGCATTGATGCCGCCGTCTCAAGTAACCGTAGAGATGTTGAAGGAAGCCGGCAGGGTATTAGGGTGACTCTGAATGACTTGTTGTTTACTGCAGTCTCCGGTGCTTGCCGTAGATATCTGAAGAAAACCGGGGAAAGCGTCGAGCGGTTGAAAGGTATTCGATGTGCTATCCCGTTCAACGGACACAGATTTGATTCCTTTGCGGAGTCTGATATTGGAAATGAATTTGCGTTGGTACTGGTGGATTTGCATGTGGAGGAGGAAGATCGGCTGGAGCGATTGAGAAAATGTGTACTGGCATTAAGGAGAGTGAAAAGGAGTCAACAATTTGCTATGGTGATGGCGATGCTTCGGCTTGTTGCCACCTTGCCGAGACGGTTGAGACTAGGATTGTGGAGACATTTGACGAGAGCTGCATCAATCCTTTTTACGAATGTGCCCGGGCCAAAGAAGCTTGTGGAAGTAGGAGGGGTGCGTGTGGATTCGTTGCACTTTTTTGCTCCTGCAGACGGTCACGCGGGAGTGGTTGTCGGATTGTTTTCGTACGGGGGCCAGATTGCATTAGGTGTGGCGGGGATAAGGGACGGATTAGGGACCCAGGTCAGTTTGTGTCACTTTTGAGCGAGGAGCTTGACGCTTTGATTGACGTGGGCAAAATATGGTGTTCAAACACGGGAAGCAGTCAAGGAGGAATGCGTGAAAGTACGTAGGCTCTCTACCGGTATCTGCCACGAATTTCATCGGCGAAGGCCAATGGACAAACCGTCAGAGGAAATTGTTTAGGTGATCAATCATAGAAGTACGTAAAGGGGCAGGACGTGACCTTTTATTCAAATGTAGGTACAGTGTACATATCCCGTCTCCTCTCTTGGGAGTTCTACTGTACAGTTGTACGCGGGTTAAGTAGAGTTTGTTACTGAACAATACGGTATCATGTGTCAAAATGAAGTGCCTGGTACTTCGCTCAGTAAATACGCTAATTGCAAACCGTCGTCATAGGGAGAAGGGCGGTGTCGCCGCTGGGCCTGCGTGTCGTTGCAGTACTTCGTTCGGAACCTCTCCTTCTAATGACCCACAGTGGTTCTGCAGAACAGTAATCAGGTCACAAGTGTGTCCCTTCTGGACTGATGCCCTGCACCTGGCAGGCTATTTCGGGAAAGCTCCTCATTGGCTCCTCGCCGGACTTGGCTGTGCCCCTGCCACGAGCCTCGTCGAGGTCTCATCCAAGAGGTTTCTCCAACTCCCCTCTTGACAGACACAAGCCATAAACCTGCTTGGTCCATGAGGTAGATCCGCATTTATGAGGCATACTGGGCCCTACTTTTCCAAAATGATTCTCAGGACCATCTTTTGTCTGTGGTCTTTCTGATGACTGTTAACACAGTCATCAGAAGGACCTTCTGCTCGATCGTGGCGCCATCCACCGCACACTTTTTTCGAGAAAGATTGCCCACCTCTCAAAGTTATTTTCGTCAAACCATCTCCTTTCTATTCCTGCACTGTTTGCAGGCTTGGTAAGCAAGACGGCCACATAGAGGGGGTGAAAGCGTTAGTGCTTCATTAATTCAGAGGCAGTGGCCGCTATTAACCGAAAGGGGTGTGACTAAGCTACTTAAAGTGCACTTGGACCGTGTCGCAAAGCGAAGTTTACGTGCATGATGATGCCACGAGCGTGGTGGCAGCGCACCTCGTGGGGGAAAGGGTTGGGTGGTTTACTCTTAAAAGATTTACCCGATCTATCCCATAGTTTTCCAGACAACCACAATCGACTCAAAAAGGTATGCCGACACAGTAATAGGGGAGGAACTACGCTCCCTAAAAGGCTACCTTTAGGCTAGCCATCAAGCAGGCCACATTGAACATGACGGCTGCTGCAGCGTGCCTCAATGTGCTCACTCTTTACGGAGATCTGATCATTCGAAGCAAGGCTCATAGTCGCAGTATCGCCTATCCACAGCGGAGACTTGGGATTCCTCTAGAGTGTCTATTCGACAAGGCCGATGTCATCAATTGATTACATTGTTGTAATCGATTGATGACATGGGTAATTGCACAATTTTCACAAAAAAAATAATACTGCAGTTACTTTTACACATCTCTGTGCATCAGTCTGTCTATTGTCCCCAACGCCAGTCCCGCTTCGGATGCCTTCGACGCTCTATAGAAGTCTTGCTACCAGGCGCTATACGGAATTGCTCTCACCGACGCCGGGGCTCGAGGACAGGGTGCCGGGCGGCTTTGGAGAGGTCGGCGACTAACAACCGTGTTTGCGAGTCGTGCCATAGGCACAGCGCAGCGCGTGGTCACCGTACTAATCCACGAGATCCGTGCATCTCCCCTTGTGGCATTTTGAACCGGGAGGAAACAGTGGTGCCCTGAAACTGCAACCACGTCTTATAATTGCGGTCCGAGATGTAGGTGCCCAGGCCTAGAGCCGGTCGGTATGAAAGCCAGTCCTTGCAACCATCCACTGACAACGAGGCTCCGAATGCTGCGGTCCTCTCATCCTGCTCTGGCATGGCGTCAAAGGCCTTTTACTCAACTGGGCGAGCGAGTTGCCCTTGCCCAAACCGCTGCCTTGAGTCTATAGCCGTGAACTGGACAACCTCTTCGGGTGCCACTTGCTCTTCCACTTGTCATGAGCCCGAACTGCGGATGTGTAAGATTGGAGAGCAGTGTTCGGTAGCACAGGGAGAAGGGTAGAGCACAGGGCACATGTGAGGGACACGGAGGAAAGGAAGGCAGCCGCAGCAGTCAGCTTAGCGGAGCGGAGCCCGATGCCAAATGTTGGCTTGCGGGGCTCAAAGGGCGCAATAGGAAGTTGTAATTCCCGAAAAGTGTCGGCGTCCAGAACCCCGCCCACCATCCGCCGCAGCGAGTCTTCAACAGCGGTGTCGAATTCCGCGGCTCCCTTGAGAGTGGAATTAGGGGGAACTACACGTAAGAGGTAGTTGATCCGACATACACCAAAGCAGGTCCGCAGTAGGTGGAGAGCTACGTGAGAATCCTCCAGGGTTACGAAGGATTTGAGGAGAGGCTGTAACGAAGTGACGTGCGTTGTGAACTCGCGCTCCATGATTAGGTCCGACCCGATGGGAGCGCGGAGCACTTCTATCCCGTCGTCATAGTTCTGCCAAAGCTCATATGGAGGGACTGCTGACCAGGTAGGGTCGGGATGGTTGGCCACCAGCCGGCACACTTATCGATGCGGAGGTCTAAACCCAAACTGCGTACCTCCGGGGAGGAGAGGAATTGTAGTGCCGTTCGAATGGCTTCACGGGTGCCAACTACAGTATATGCCATCGTCAAATACCACAGATGTAGGAGTAGGGAAGGCCCGCCTGTGGTGTCGCCCACATTTTCCAGGGGGATATTGAGTTCCCGCGTCACTTCTTGCAGCACAAGGGAGAATTAAAGTGGACCCAGTGGATCCCCGTGCTGCACGCCAACCGCGCTCCGTAGCATATCATCCCCACACCATTGATGACCCCGTTTTACCGCGTACTTGTAGTGGACCCAAGGGAAGAGCTCCGGGAATCTCTGCTCGACCGCCGTCAAAACCGCACTGCGGCTGACCAAGTTAAAAGCGTTTTGAAAGGTCATCGGTTAACAGTGCATACTCCGCCGATTCACCATGCTCCTCGTAAAGTCACCGTATAGCGTGGACAACTGGCTCAGATCCACCTGACGTGGATACTCCCAACTGTAACCACCCAGCACAGACGAAAACAATGCCCGCATGATGCTTGAGGGAACAAGAAATAAACGACCTAACTGTTGAAATTTTTTAAAAAATGATGCATGGTGCATCTGATTTTTTTGATTTTCAGCTACTGTATAACACCGCAAACAAACTCAGGCGCATCCGCTACAACATATCTTGCGCAGGAGTAAATTGGTTTCACGAGGCAGTGAACGTGCGAAAGCTCTGAACGGCAACCTTGCACAGCTGGCAGAGATGTGAAGGAAAATGGAAAGCGAAGGAAAGGCGTTAAAAGAATATTTTAAAATTATTTTTTTGTCCATAGAAAATGTCATCAATTGATTACATGTGTAATTATACATGTGTAATCAATTGATGACACTAGTCGAATAGACACTAGTTCTCGTCAAAAAATCTTTCGTTGAACAGCGCTCACACCAAGAGACGAATCGAAACGAGGCTCCACGATTGGACAGATATATGCATGTCGCTTCCGCCGATGACAAACCAAGACGAACTGATACTGACTCTTCCAACCAATTGCTGAATCGTTCAATATGACGACATATTTAGTGGTAGACTTCTTTGTCTTTTGATGTTCAACCTAATCAGAGTTCGCCTTGTTGAACTATCTCCGTGTCGCTCGACTCGATCGTAGACCGATCTTGGGGCGGGCTATCGCTGCCGATGTCAGTACCGTGCGCGATACCGATTGCAAACTCCCCGTAGTAAAATGATACTCTCAACTGGAGTGTCGTAAGTTGCGTGGTTCTTCAATTTTCCCCAACCTTTCTGACATTCAGGCAGGGGTAAGTTTACCCATGGTTATATACTACATTGACACCCTCTGGTGAGAAGACAGATTCGGTACAGTGCGCATCATGCAGTAATATGAGACAATTGCAAACTACCGAATCCCTTTCCTGACGTATAATCAAAAAAAGGGAGTAAATGGTTCTGTGAAATATTAGTTGTCTCGACACTTCCAGCTACAAAAGCAGTTATGCTCCTCAGACTGAAGTGGGAGGAAGACAGACCCTAGCAATCAAAGCAGAGATCGCGTGAGTTGAAAAAGCCTAGTTTGATTGGAATAAAGGGTATATAATAGTAAAAAGAATTCCCTGTCTGCCTAATTCACTTGACGGAGTATTCCTACGTAGCCTTATAGCTGCGTATTAGTCTACGTCTTATGTTATACGTGTCATGCGTTTCATACAAGGCATACACTAACCCGCAGTGATATATTTGCTCAACCGAAGAAAAACGAGAAGTAGGGGCACGTTCGTCATCACGATTGATACCAATGGATATTTCTGAAACCTTAAATACATACAAATGACTAGACCTATCGCCTGCACTTAAGAAGACATCATTTTACACACCAAATTTTGATATAAATTTGTGTATACCAAGACCTTTGTTAGCGGAAGCCAGTAGAATATCATAATAGCCAGGAAGTCACTGTTAACATTGAAAAGAAAATCAATTTCTTCGCTGAATTTCGTTTGATTGATGCATCATCCGCATTCATACGGCGATAGTTATATGTAAAAGGCAAAACTTTCGTTGTTGGGTTTGATTTTGATGGAACTTTGGTCGATGTAGTACTAGAAAACCTATTTAATGGGCGCGAAGCTGCGCAAGTCAAGTTAGAGAACCATATAGGAAATAGTTCCTCCATTTCAACTACTCAAGCCGCTTCCTACTTCGACGGGAAATCAAGAATGATATAATGAACTTTATTGGCGCCAAAGGATGTTAGTATAGCTTAAACTACTCTAAAAACATCTCAGGGTCTTATTTGGGCTCATGTAGTGGTCTGCGCAATGATGTTCTAGCCATTATTGCCACATATGATTTTGAAAAGCTTGGAAATAGGAATGGACTGCAAATTGCGAAGAATACCAAGCTCTGGTATTATAATAGTATTATCATAATAATTTCGACTGCAGATTCAGTCAGTACAAAGGATCTTACCTAAGTAATCTGGAGAGATCGATAGCGCAGGATTGAGTAAGGCTCACGAGTAAAAGGGACATTTGAGGAGGCTTTAGGCCTCGAGAATAAAAATGACATTAACAAATTTGCATGGTAGCATCGCCGCATCTAGCCAAGAACGCAAAAAACACTGTCTCTCTTCACCTCCTCCTCTCTCTCAAAAACACTCTTACTCTTGCTTCCTTTTGTCGCAATAAGCAACGTCAGCCCAGGATATTGACCCCGTTAGCAAACTTGCCAAGCTCAACAAATCCGATGATTACATTTTTTGGAAGCGTCGTGTATTCGCCTTTATTCGCAGGAACGATGCAGACCTCATAGATTTTGAAGCCGAGCTTTCTAGCAATGCTCCTTCCATCCACAAGGAATGGTTCGAGCTAATGATTAAAGCTAAGAGCACCATTGTTCCCTGCCTTGGGGAATCACCGTTAGCAAAGATCTGTGATCTCGTAGATGATGACGAAAGTACAGATGAAGTTCTCTGGGATGAGCTGAGAAAAATTATACTGCTTCTAGTGCTCAATCTATACTCAAACTTCGCCAAGAAATGGATGATCTACACTATGAAGAAGGAAAGAGCTGGGATGATCATGTTAACAAGTTCACTGGACTTCTCAGCAAGCTTGCAACATACGATGAGGAACTCTCCGACAAAGACAAAGCATCCAAGTTACTGAGGTCGTTACCTGAATCCTTCTGTGGCTTCGCTATGATCGCGCAAGTACAGAATCTTGAGGTTTAAAGGTTGATTCAGGCCATGCATGGGGAAATTTTAAGACGTAAAATCCTGAGGACTTCTTCGTCCAAAAATGGAGACACGAATTTGCCGATTGCCGCTAACGCCTCGAAACAAATTACGAAGTCGAAGAAGAAAATTAATTTCGTAGGAGGCAAAGGAAAGAACAATCCAAACGGTTGATACATTTGCGGAAAAATGGTCATTTTGCTCGGAAATGTTGGTAAAGGTTCAACAGCAGCCGTGGTAGAGGTCTTGGCAGACCAGGCTTCTCTTGTGGAGGCCGTGGTCGTGGAAGTGGAGGATCTTTCCGCCATCACTCCCAAGGAAGCAATAATTCACATTATGGCCATCAAGACAACAAGGGTAATATTTTTGACAACTCCGGAAACTTCAACTCTCTGCCATTTCCGAATTACATAATGCCGCAAAACCAAACTGCTCAGGTAAACTTCCAACTTCTTGGAAACTATTAGGTGTATGGAAATATTCGTCACTCCACGCAGGGCTACGACAGGGGTGTTAGTATCCGACGCAGTTGAATTTGATGCAAGTTACTCTCACTGGTACTTGACTTTTTCAGGTTATCACTTCCTTCGCTTTTTGTGGGTTCTCAGTCTAGTGTCAGCTTATATACTATTCGTAACAACTATTGTTGATGTAATCCAGCTCAGTAGATCACGTACAGCTCACACACTAAATATACAATGATGAATTGCTTGTACACCTCTAGAGTACGTGCAGTATTCCGCGATCGACATTTTACAGCATGTACACATACCACGAGGTTTCGTGCTTGGATTGCAAGCACTAGAAAATATTGGAGCGCATTGGGAGAAAGGAGTGAAGAAAACGAGAAGGATTCGATGCCTTTAGAGACTCAAAAACAGATGTATGTGTGATATGCACGGGAAAAAGAAGTACTTGAGCAGTGATGTACTGCAAAAAATTTACCCGTGAGAAAAAAATTCATGAAGGGAAATATCCCGTGGAGAGGCCATGTTTAACACAGTGTGCAAAACTACCTTGAGTTTATTTGAAGTGTGAAGCACAATTCGAAAACTTTGTTGACTTTGACGGCAATTTTATAAGCATTTGATTTTACGAAGTCGAATCAGGACTTCGTTTATGTGTGAAGCTGTTTCTAGAGTCGAGTCAAGACTTTTTTTATGTGTGGAGCAGTTATGAAAATGGTGAGTCAGAACTTTCTTCATTCGTGAAGCTTTTACGGAGAAAGTCGAGTAAGGACTTTTGCGAAGAGGTTTGGTGTGGAGGAGCACACTAATGATACCAGATTTTGGCTTTGGAGAAGCGCAGTCTTGTTGTTGAACAAGTTCAACAGCATCGGCACTCGGGGAGGGGTACCAAGTACTGGTATTATAATAGTAATATAATAATAATGTCTACTGCCGATTCAGTCGGTAACAAAGATCCTACAAAAGTAATATGGGGAGATCGATACCGCAGGAGTGAGTAAGGATCACGAATAAAAGGGAAATTCAAGGAGGATTTAGGCGTCGAGAATAAAAATGACATTAACAACTTTGCAAAGAAGGAACATTTTACCTTTGCATTTGACCTCCACCATATGAACCCGGATGCTGTATCGATCAAAACGCAAGTAGCGAGGAAATATATCGTTTATCAATGCTAAGAGCAACTTACAGGGATGAAATACTCCTGGTTATTATGAAGTTCTACCGGCCTACGTTAACAAGGGTCTTGGCATGAGTAAATTGATGTCTGAATCTGGTGTGAGAGTTGCTGTCTCCTTAAGTTCGGGCGATTGGTCGAGTGAATTAACAGCTGTCATACTCAAGCATGATTCTACTCCTATAAAAATGTCTACAATAGAGAAGTGCATAAAACTGCGAGATTGTGGTTTCAAATTGAGATTGCACGTACAACGTACATTTTTTATGATTTTCGTTAGTGTTATGCGTTTGAAGTTTTACTCTGCCGGTATAATTAGTAGATGCAGAAGCTTTATCAATAGACTAGGGAAGTGCGACGTGCAGGGCCACTAAAATTGACTGGCTTTGCGGGGGGAGGCAAACATCTGCATGTTGCGATCTACGACCAATCGCTGAAGCTGCACACGTGTACCAAATGGCGTAGCTGAGCTTTTGATAAAGCCGAAAGGACACCTTCGCCATAGAGCCGGTATGATACATCAGCGCATAAGTAGGAAGTCTTTTACAAATCATTGTACCTGTGTCTTGCTTAAGATGCACATACGAAGACTGCACTTCAACGTGTAGTCGTTGGGATAGCTGGAAAAACAGGATATAAGGTTATAATGTGCTTTCATGAAGTAAAACAAGGAGAAGGTGGAACTGCCACAATTAATTTGACTTCTATTGTGCATAGATTTCCAGAATTTGAGCCTCTCTTAAGTGAAAATCGCTGTGATATTTGATGCGAAGATCCATTGTTCCGGATTTGTAGGGAGTACCACGCACAAAAATTAGTTTCTGTTGGTTAACTTCACGAGCCAAATGATACAATCGAAAACGGAAGATCTGGACTAATAGAATCCACCGAGTAAAAAAGCTCGCCGGTAATGGTACTGTATCTACTTTATTAAAACTTCGGTAGTCTAAAATGGTTCTAACCGGGCTCTTCCATTTCAACTTCACTTGGATAAGTTACCCAGGCACTGTTTTCTTCTAAAAGACTTTGCTTGTTCAAGAGTGACTATGTGTACCACTTCTGGTTGATATCCATTTCTATTCCCTCTTTATGAATTTCTCAGCCCCTTTAGGAAAGTTAAGACTCAATCAATTCCACATCATATATTTCCGGGTGTCTTGCTTTAATTCCTCCAACAGACTGCAAGAATTACTCACACACTTTATATCGGCAATAACTACAACAATAACGGATAATTGCTTCCCGCCCTGCTTCACGAACGACAGAGCATCGATATTCGACTAATTGAAGCTCCAAGTGATGATTTTAGTGTCAAAATTCCGCCTAAATCTCTCCATCCAGTCTTATTTAATATATAAAGACTTGAGAAATTGGCAAAACTGCCATGAGATTTTTTTCAATCGCAGTCTAGCTGATTGGCTGATTGCTGCAGATGGTAACATCTCTGTTTCCGTATAAGTACGAGTTGAACATATCTCTTCATTCAAAAAAAAGTCTATCATGCGCCGCTATGGAAAGAAGCATGAAAATAAACTCATAAGTGTTGACAAGCGCTTACAACTATCAAAATTGAAGTCCGAGCCATGTTTCTGCATATTGTTAGGAAGCACGCGTCGTGTCTTGTGCAAGAAATGTTACAGCTCAAATAAAAATGATTGACACGAGACAACCACATGCTCGGGATGGAAAAATTGTCTGGAGTTCGCCCCAAGTATCTCCAATTTTCCGCCTTCGCAAAAAAAGATACTCTCAATCGATTACAGCACATCTCAAATGGTTCTTGGTTTGGCCTTGAAAGTATTTAAGCAAGCTACCCGAGATTAGAGTCGGGATTACGTGAGATTTGGGTAGCCTGTGCGATAATGGGAGGAAATGACCACCAAAAGTTTGGTCAAGATTTATTTTTGCGCCGTGGGTGAGTACTGATCTCGATGGAACGCTTAACGATAATTTGAACTAGTGGACGAACGTGTTTCTATGGCTTTGCAAACCACGTAGTTTTTTCTTCTCTCTACATGACGTGAAAGTGCTTGTATTACCTGCCGCGTGTGAAGGTGCTTCCTTTGGCGCAGCGTGTAGACTCCTTTTGGATATATTATTCTGCTTGAGTCGAATTTTTGTGCATTTGTAATAAGACTCATCTGGATTGCCGTCCAGGTACGCAAGACTGGGAGACACATCAAGAAACGTACATTGCAGTAATGTTTTTAGTGCAAAGCTTGAAATTAATTCTGAGTCTATGCGACACACAGAGTATAGTACATTACATTATCATGAGGGATTTTTTGGTATCAAGTACGTATATTCCGGCGTAACTAACTTTATAAGAGGCATATTTGGAAATTTTTGACATTTTACATACCCTCTCTGATTAATTTTAGGCTACCTGAACTCTGAATCTAAAGATCCACCGGACTAATCAACCATTCAGATCCATAAGTCGGACATTTTTTCGTTAGTGCCATCTGTTCTGCTGTATATGTTGGTTTCTGATAGTGATACGTGTTTTGATCATCATATTCTTGATTAGTCCAATCTTTCCAATAAACTATCTAATTTTAATTGGTAATATCTGAGAAATGACTGATTCATGAAGAACAATATTCAGTGAGGCAACTTGATTGACAACATTGCTTCTTGTAAGGACCGTACTTTTTCACAGTACTGCATAAATAGGGTAGTTTGTAGTAATTGGATACTACTGTAAGGCTCTTCAATTCTTCCGAGCCCAAAGATACCACCATGTGTACGTTAAAAATCAAGGAAATAGACATCAAGATGAACTAAAAAAAAATGTTTGGAACATGCCTGCTGCGAAGGAGTACATTAATCGCTAATTCTGATGATGGAATGATCAAGGAATTTCACTTTGGAAAGCGTTACAGGTACCGCAATTCTGTCGGGAATGAAAGCTGGAACTATAGCAGGACTTAAGTTACGCTGTAGGGTCATGAATTTAGAGACTACTTTTGATCGAGTCGGTTTTGTAGTGAAATGTATTGTAAATTTGATGTCTCTACGGCTACGAAAAAGTTTGGGAATATTTAAGTAGAACTTTGTATATTTATATTGAATTTCTAGGGAACATACAGATATGATTGGAGACTATATCGCAGATTTATTTTCTAATATTTAACGGGATACAAGTATATACCCAAAAAGACGTTTTTATCATATGTGTGCGAGAATATCCGAAAGAATGGCAGTTACAGAATTATTAATTGCAAGGAGAATATACGACTGCTATCAACGAGTGGACGATGAAAGTGGGTACCCGCTATTCTACCTGAAAAACAGTGCAGAGGGAGGTAAAGAAGAAGATTGTAACGCCTTCACTATATAATTGAAGAAATCAAAGGCGAAGACGATAATTGAAGCTGCAGTGAAGAGAAATTACCGAGTCAATGCCTGTTGATGACAAAAAATGAGTATTTATTTGATTAGTTAGCAATATTAAAATTATTTAAGATTGAAGATGACAGATGCCGCGAAGCAAAAGATAAAAGGTACAGTTTTCAAATTAATTTTTTTTGGAACTGAGAAAAAGATTACTAACGATTTGAACCTATGCTAAAACTCAATTTGCGGAACCTCACAATAAATGGAAGAGAAATCGACATACTATTTATTTCTACAACTACAGGATAAATTTTATGGCCAAATACTTAAAAGGTCCTAACTTACACATGCAGTACGTCTGATTCTACAATCTAAACATATATGATTTTTAAGGCCTGATTCGCAACGAAAAATTGGCTTGTAGGAAATATTCTCAACTTCGGACTGCAAATGGTATTACCAGTTGATTACTTAGTGTTAGGAAGAAACGAATAAGATGGTAATAATTTGTTACTGTGTGTGCATATCTGAAGGGACAGGCCCATTGAAAAGAATAGACGCCATGAGTGAAACCGGCAATCAACGGCTGAAATGTTTATACTACGCAAAATACTTTTGAAAAAAGTACGGGTCATCATAGGAAATGCTGTTTAATCATCCCTTTTGTGGTGTAAGTCATTTTATCTCATTACTTCCAATTATTCAGTTTTCAAGAAAATGATTTGTTTTCATTTGGCGTTTAATCCACACATAACATTATCGTTACTGATTTAGCCACGTAAAGTGATAAAACATTTACCGTAAAGATTCTCCGCATTTTGTTGAAAAGCTGATATTTCTGTTATTATTTTGGTTTAACCATCTTAGATGTGTTGACAAGTACCGAACGGTTTTATTTAATTTCTGCAGAAGAATTAAATTGTATTCTAGCGGTTGCAAAAGATGTGGTGCACGATAAGTTCCAGCCTACTGATCATCACCTTCGGGTAAAACGTTTAACAGCAACATTACGATGCATGCACGGTATCTTTTGCGCTTTCGACTTCGGGTTACAAATTTCGCCGATTTCCCGTTTCATCCAGGGGGCTATACGTCCTTTTGCAGCAAGAATTTGATTTCACCTTAAACCCTCAGCCAATATTGTACTGTACTGAACTGCATAGTGGTGAAATTAAATAAAGGCCGTTGACTTACCTCAATGAGGTGTTTTAAATGTTGATACATTTTAGATAATATTTTATTCCCAAACAGAGCGCAGTTTCATAAGAAAAGAAAATTGAAAACTACATATTTTGAAGGCGACATCTATTTTCTCACAAATTGCTTGTCCTTATGTAGAAAAAAGCTTGGACTGAAACATTGGTATTGAAAAATAAAGACGCTCAACTGTCATATTCCCCTTTTTACATAATCAATAGGATTATTCTCATCGGCTAGCATCTTAATTCCACTTGACTCTGTCAGTCACTACGCGCTGGGATATCTCAAGAGCCCAGCCCTTTTGAACTTCGAAAAGGTATATATATAATTGATATTACATCCTATAAGCAATGCAGCGTTATAGAAGGAGCTTTCCCGCTCTGGGATGTTACTTAAAGCATATTTGAAGATAGAAGCCAGCATGGAATGAAGAAAAGACCATAAAGTCCTTCAAAACCAACCGAGACAATAAAATGGAGAAGTATGAAAGAGGTATCAGAAGACTTTCTGAGTTCCCTTTGTTTATTTAAAAGCGTTGTGAAAATATTGAAACCCCTTCTCCAAAAGCAAACCTTCGAAACAGGTCCTTTTGGGATTCAAGCGAATTTGGATGAATTAAATTAATTCAGGAAAGACACGATCATGCTTTTTCTTCAGCGGGCGACAAAAATAATTAATAAAAGAGAAGCGCACTACAGTAAAACATTCCGTTAGGATGAAAAGGTATAATTTGGATTTACCTGACGGTTTTGCTCAAATGCGGCATTTCCTTAGAGTAAAGAAGCAGATATTTTGAAGGAGACAGCGTGTCTGTGAAAGATAGATGAGTTAGATTTCTCGAACGGAACAAGGACATCTACTTTCGAGGTTTTGAATGGAAGAAGAAATGTTCTTAAGTATGTACCAGATTTGCACAAGTACTTGCTTCCATTTTTCGATGAGCTACCTATTGAATGGGAACTTGTGCAAGATGAGATTCCGAGTTATTGTTCTGTTATGGCGTGAAGATGTGTCAAAGGTAATTCTCATTCGCTTCTCTACTGCCTCAAATACTTCCCAAATCTCAACCAAGTTGATTTGATTGTGAATGCAGCCCTCATGTTAGAAGATTCAATACTGATATCACCAGGTGCTGCGTGGATGTTGACCTGAGCCGTGTGTTGTGGACAGCAAAACGCCTCTCGAGAAGTTAGTCTTTTGGAATTTCAAGAACTTAATTTCTGTGCATTGTTGTTGTATTTGCCAAATATTGTTTTGGCTTCCTGCCGATGTGTCCGATGATTTACAGAACGGATGCAAGATGGCGCAGCGCGGTATGAATTTGATGGTTCTCTTCATATGCGTGGAGCCTGAAGTGAGAACGTCCTGTGAGATTCGGATTGAATATCTTTTTGTGTGGCTTGGATTGCCTCCCAACACCTCTGTGGTAATCCAGGTTGATGAGGGGACTTAGATTGACTTAACGTGAGTTTAATAAGCCAAGAGAAAAGTATATATTGACTTGAAATGAGAGAAAAGTCTACGAGAGAATGGGCAGCAACTTGTGTGTTCTCAACCGATTTCTGCATTTCTTCTTTTCAATTTCTCGGAATTGAACTCAACAGTCCAGATCCCAGGCCAACACTAACTCTCTCAGTTATATCAAGACGAGAGTCAGGACGAAGCCAGGTTTCACTTAGTAACTTCGGTCCGCAAATTACAACTAACCCGAATGGAAATCTGTGGGCTAATTGTGGGGAAAGTTTACTGCGACTAAAGGCAGTTTAAAGATATTTAGTCATTCAAGGAATGAACCTTTGGACGCATAGAATCATAATGCTCCATAAAGGTTGGATAAATTTGTCAATGCTATAAAAATAGCTGCATCAGTGTCAAAATAAGCGTAAAGTCCATATCGTAGGGAAAAGGACAGACTAATGTACTACACATCGCCCAGTAAAATTTGATGTGAGAAATGCCATTACCACTTCAAATTATTGCCATATTTACTAGGGGTATTTTAAACAAAAAAATCCTTTCTTCAGTAATTTAGCGTTTGATGATCTCTGCTAAATTGTAATAATTCTAGACTTATATCTAGGTGGTACAATATTTAAGTACCATGTAAAGTTGAACATGGCACAGGCGTTACGAAATCCATACATGGCAGTGAATTGTATACCTATTCTCAAAAAAAGGCATAGCGAAGGAATTTTTTAATTGTTCACCTAGGGTTTTAGAAATCAAAGATATACGTTAAATTTCAGCGAAACTTTCAACAAAAATAATCCAAGTACTATCACATGCATGCGTAAAAGTCATAGAACTTCAGTTCTCTATCTCATTCCGGTATTTTCGTAGACAGAAATCAAGCTTCGTTTCACTAAACGCTTTGGATGATTTTGAGAAAGGCCAAGTTAAGGTATTTAAACACTGTTTAGTCACCATAACAGAAATTGTAGTACATATTGGACTCTCAGGGAATGGTGTGTCATTTTTCCGCTCCGATAAAAAGAACTGTAGTACTAAAAGCGGTCTCGCAGTTCCGAGAGGCTCATTTAGCAGGCCCGTCAAGGGTTGGCTCGAGAAAAAAGAAACGGGCAGGGAGATCTAGGAAGTTGTTCAACTCGCTTTGGCTTAACATCAAGTCTGCAAAAGCATGCTAATTTTTTTTTGAAAAGGGAGGATTTTGGGGTTACTTTAATGCATTGAAGATGTAGTCAGTTGTATCCACGCCGCTAATGCGTTATGCGGGATAAGTCTTCACTGATGTGTAAGACTAAATGTCATTCCTTACAGAAAATGCCCATTTATCCTGCCATAATTTCAGGAATTACACCTCATTGAATACGAGAAATTTCAAATAGTAAATTGAGCATAGCACATATCATTCATCTTTGAAGATAGGTAGCTTTTAGTGGGAAAATTTCGCATGGAGGCATGAGAAGAAGTTCGGACGGCCAAGCATGTTAGTTCCGAGATCTCTGGACTACTCAGAAGTCTCATTTTTAATTGAAATATAAACAATTATGAAAGATGTCACCCTCGTTAACCCTCTAGTGCCCTCTAACAGGAGAGTAAGGACGTTCAGACCGTTCGCCTCGCTCAACGCAGCAAGAACGGCGAAAAAAAGAAGATACGAGTCCTTTATCGCGTCCTCCGCCAGAAGTAGGCTGGTCCCCGTCCCCGTCTCTACCCTCGGAGGATGGCACCCAGACGCCCACGCGTTGTTAACCGACGTCGCACGCCACGTCGCTACGAGGGCAAGGGAGACCTACGCGAAGGTCAAACATGTCTTAACACAGCGTCATGCCGCAGCGGCAGCCATGTCCAATGCGGCGTGCCTGTTGGCTGGCCTCCAGCCAGTTTTCTAGCTTTTGACGGCTTCCCGCCAATCGTTTACATTGTAAGCCTTTACCCACGTAACGACATCCCTCATGGAACAGCTGACCATATTTTTCATTGATTAAAAACACCCCAAATTTCCCTCCTGAAAGAGCCTGAAAATTGGACAGCATTTTAAGGCATTAAAAAAGCGACCAAGCCTTTTCAGGAGGAAGGAATAATCATGAAGACATCAGAAGACTCTCTTCTAGTTTTATGCCTTCGTCGCCAGTTTTGTATATTTGTATACCCGATGGTGCTCCATGCCGTTAATGAATTATCTTTCAGGGAGTTTTAAAGTGAAAATATGGATAGAACTATGGAGCGGCCTGCACACTAATTCGACCTGAATCCCAGAGAGAATATTTAAGATATACTTGCGAAAGACACATGGGCTTGGAAGAGGCAGTCTGATGTTCTTGAAAGCCTTGGAACGGGGACTATTAAGGCTTGGGAGAAAGTGCGACCGGAACCTCTTTAAAGGCTCTCTTTCATGTTGCAGAAGCGATATGTTAAGGTCATATGAAACAGAGAGGGAGGCAGCCGGGGCGCTACTAAAGGAACAGTAGAGACGATGGTAGTGGGTTTCAGAAAGTTGGGGGCAAAGGGTGTATGGAGTGTACCTGGACTTCCTCGAGAATCCAAATAAGCCCCCCTTTTATATAAAGTACGTCAGCTCTTCTAAACAACTCTCAGAGTTGTGCCAGCTCAGTAGAAAGCACTAGAAAGTGGAGCGGTAAGTAGAAAGTAGAGCTGTACCTAAATAATAGTACTATCTAGAACATAAAAAAGACGATGACGTGGGGCTCCACGTCAAAAAAAAACTGTAGAGAAAATAAATACACAGCAATAAAACCGCTACCCGGTTACATACAGCTTCTAGATTCTTCCAAGAGTGATGCACTTTCTCTGTTACACCACTGTGTAATAGAGAATTGGAATAGCGACAGGGAACAAGTCACCACTGTGTAATAGAGAATTGGAATAGCGACAGCGAACAAGTCTCTATTACACAGTGGTGTAACAGAGACATTGTTACATCCTAAAAACCAAGTGACACAAGGTAAACTACTGCAAGTGTAAGGCTACTAGCACAGTGAATAGTCGTAGTCTTGGAGATGATGTCAGTACACTGCGAGTATGCCTTTTAGCACCCCATTAGGAAATTTGGTTACATATCTCGTAATCCGATTCACCGTTTACAATATAAAGACAGACCTGTCCCCCCTAGTCTTCGGAAAATAGCCGCCCTGCATCCCTAATCAGTAAAGCACCCCAATTTCCCCCTCCTATTGATAAAACGGGTTTGTCAATAGAAATAAGGGATTCTACATGGACCAAAGGCAGCCCCTATTCCTCAATGAGAGAACCTACACTTTTGGGGCCGAAGGGTTCTTATGCTGCTTGGGCTCCGAAAACCATCTGCAGTCGAGAAGGGCGCCAAGCCAAGATTTGGTTTGATATTTTTCAATCGCGGTTGAACTGATCATCCCTCCTCCCCGCGCAGGCTCCGGCGGAGGACGGTGGTAGGGAGCATGTGGAGGTGCAGAAAGGGGTGCATTAGCGCCGGCCTTGACAAGCTTGATGAAGAGGAGGACGAACAGTTTGGGGCAGGTGGCAGGGATATCTTGTAAGATGTCAGTCTCGCAGTGTGGAGCGCGGAGAATGCCATGAGAGGACGGCAGGGGAGAAAGTATGGCGTCCTGAGATGGTGCGGAATGATCCAAGGTGGCAGAAATTAGTGGGAAGCGTCCGCGACTGGGGCGGGGGCTTCCGAGGCAGTAAGGGCTGCGGACTGCATGTCCTCCAAGGCCGATGAAGAGGCGATGGCGGGAGGGACGGTTGGGCGGGGCAGGGGCTGGCTTGGATGTCGGGAAGCTAGAAACCATCTAAGTGTCCACTCCTGGGCCTTCCGTAGGGCGGGGTTGACTGGGTAGAGAGGGCTCGGTTTCGTAATTTGCGCCCAAAGTAGAGCGGCAGAGCGGGCGGGTGGCTAGTGGTATCGCTGCGTATGGTGCTGCCAGTGGGAGCGGGCGGATTCGGGGGAGGGGTCGCGGGGCAACGGTTGCTGTTGTGGGCAGCGGTTGCTGTTGAGGACGCTTGGTGCTAGCTGAGCGTAGGGCACTCAGGTGGGCTTCGGAAGCCGTTGGCGGGGATGCGTTCAGAAACGGTGTCCGGCCCAGCGAGCGCGTATACGGGTTCCGCGGGAGGAGGGGGGTGCGGGAATTGACAGCGGGGTGCGAAGTGGTGTATTTGTTGCTGGGTGCGTTGGGTAGGGGAGACTGGCGGGTGTTGGGCCGAGCGGTTTTGACGGCGTTGGCGGGACGGCGCCTCACCTTAATGGCTACTCTGATGTTTTGGAGGTGGCGACGAGGCGGATGGGCAACTTAGCTGTGCGGCGGGAGGACGAGGTGCGCACGCTAAGCATGGCACGACCCTCCCTGTAAGCTCGGGTGGAAGCACCTGCGGCTAGATCAATAGTGGTATCGGCAGAGGCATCGGTCGGCGAGCGGGCGGATACTTGGAGGCGGAGGTAGACGCGGCGGAAGTGGTCGAGGATGCGCCATACGTCGCGGACGCCCGACTTTTGGATGAAAACGAACATCCAAAGGCTGAAATTTGAGAGGAGGGCGTCAGGGGGCGTTACGACTCGTGCTGAGTTGGCGGCCTCGAGGAGCACAAACTGAGTGCGCTCGTAGTCGGTGAAGGCCATGGTGCGGTTAGCGTCGGTTGGGGAGATTGCGATGATATCGATGTTCTCAGGGCGCTGAAGGACACGGAAAATATGCGGGAACGGGGACCATCGGGACTGGCGCGACGGTAGCGGCAATGCGACGGACTGCGTGGCGGTGGGGATCGGAACTGCGGGAGGGGTCGTGCTTGATAGGTACTGTAGTGCCTCCTCGAGGGTGAGGGGCATAGCACCAGGGGCCAGCGTGATGTGGGCCAGGCCAGGATAGGGATGTGGACGAGTCGAGCTGATATAGACGCTGCCGTGGAGATGACAGCCGCCGCTGAGTACGTCAGGCCCAGGGCGGAAGAAGACAGGAGAGTCGGGATCCGAGCGGAAGAAGAAGTTTAAGTATCTACTGGGGACTGCGCACGTCCTAATTATACGGCTGAGGTCTAACCGGATGTACCTCGTCGTCAATGCGCATCGGGGCTCGGGATAGGATAGCTTGAGCAATGGATGACCAGAGGGTGCAACTCAGTCGCTGGTAGATACGGCGGCGGATAACGCCAAGTGTCGAGTGACACTTGGACGCGATCCGCGGAACTAACTCTTCGATAAACGCAAATATACCAGCGGAAGGGGCACCCAGGGAATCAAACGCCAGAGGTCGAAACGTGAAGTTCGGCGTGTAAGGCGCAGAAGATGGGCCAGTTGAAGGAGCAGGGAGTCGTCGGGCGAGGTTGCGTTCCAGAGTTGTAACCTTGTCGCGGGCCGCCAGTTCAGCAGCGCCACCGGCAACCTGGGTCGCCTTGGTGCGAACTGCGGCCTTGAACGGTGAGACGACAGTGATGTCACACGCAATGGGGCGCAACGTTGTGCCTTCCGGGGTTGGGGGGGGTTGTACAAGGATATCGGCGGGCCGGAGCTCAGTGCCCGGGATGAGGAGGGGAACCTCGTGCCGAGTATCCAGACCGGCGGCGCGGGTAACGTGTGTCGCAAACGCACAACAGAGCGAGTTATGGCGGTGACGACGGCCGAAACCAGGGCAGCAGAATTCGGCGGCGTGATCCCCGAGGGTGTCCAAGGGGTGGTCACAGTGGTGGCAGTTGAGGGGCATGGAGTCATCATACACTGGCAGTCCGAGGTGACGACGGAGCATGGCCTGCCAGTGTGTGGTGTGCATCTTCGTAGCTGCCGTGGGGTGAGCGAAGAGAAACGCCGCAGCAGGGCTGCGGCGGAACGCTAAGCCACGGATGCGATGTCGAATGTCGGCGTCGCTATGGGCGGTCGGGTTTGGGGCACTCGCCCAGGATTCGTCGTGCCAATGTACTCTTGCCCGCGCCTCTTGCTGCACCCGTTTGAGAAGGGTTAGAGTGTTGGTCGGTGAAGCAGCTAGAGTTGGAGGGTCAAGAGTCGAAAGGTCGACTATCCCGGGGATGGACAGGGCGAAGCGGAGGAGCGAAGGCCCATCCTGACGGAGCAGGACGGACCGGTCGCAGCGGAAACGGCCAGACGCTAGTGCACAAGCACGCGGCGTGGCGCATGCGTATCCGCTGCCGTGCGGGCGCAGCATCAATGATGCCGGCGGCGGCTGCGCCGTGGAGGCACGAGGCGATGTTTTCGAAGCCCTGACCGCCGAGGTGCAAGGGGAGGCACACTTGGTCCCAGGCTCGGTCCGTGAGTGCGATGCCATGTAACTTTTCATATGATGACCGTTGTAGATCATCAACTTCTTCTGCAGCGGACTCAGCTAAGCACGGATCTGAGAGCTTGAATGCATGCGATAGGAGGCATGCAGAGGCACAGATCCGGTGCACGTGGAACCGAGCACGGACGTCTGCTGAGAGGGGAAATCTTTGGGTTGTATTAATGCATCGAAGACATGGTCGGTTACTGTATACCACCTTACTAGTTTCGTGACGTTTTTTGTCACTAATTTTTTGCGTGAATCTGCGTGAATCTACGCGATTCACGTATCGGTGCACGCACTGAGTGAAGGTTTAGCATGAACATCACTCCAGATATACTGTATAATCACCTTTACTTCATGTATTATAAAAGGCTTACAAGCCTAGCTGACAGTGTAAGCTAAGATAGTTGCAGTTCGTCGCTGCCCAGCTTGGGAGTACGCGCTAGGATCGATGTTGCAAAGGTAGTTAATTTATGAATACCCTCCGCACGCTTCTGTGCGACATTGTACAACCAATAAAGATTTACCACCACCAAGGTAGACCATATGGTCGACGAGATTCATTGCCGCAGGTGGTCAAGGGCCGCCGCTGGTGTACATAACAGTCGTCGCGATATCAATTTCGCATGGGTCCCGATCACCCCAGAGGTTGACTTACAGGGCGCGGCGAAAGAGTCGAAAGCAAGCGGAACAAAGTGAAAACCGAGGTTTGGAAAAGTAGCATCCGGGGTCAGGTTAAACGCAGCTCTCACTGAGCGGTCGCAGGTCTTCACCTTGTCAATGTAGGCCGATTCGGCTGCCCCGCAAGGTGCCAATGCAGCTTGTTTGAGGTAAGTCCAGATCCTGCAGGATATTCCGGGCCACAACCAACCATATCTTTCAAAAATTAATCAACCCACTTTACCGTCTCCAGACATCACACAGTTCACACATCGCTCAAAATTGTGGACGCACCAATACCCGAACCTCAAACTAAACGTTATTCTCGTCCCATCCTTTTGCTATGTCTTCATCACCAACACCCGGTATATCAGTGTTTGAGCAATTCCCGAAGAAGCCGGAGGATACTACCGAGAAGAAGATGATCCAACTCCGAAGAGAACGGCCAACTCCCCTCTTCATAATGATATCGAATCCTCTCATTCTTCGCCGCTTTTTTCACAACTCCAACCTCACCAAGCGTCTCTTCCAATAGAAAGTCCCACAACGCCCTCATTACCACACTTGAGACGCCGCCTGGATTTTGGCCAACCATCAACAGAATTCGTAGAACAGGGGCCAGTCATACATGATGCCTCTGGGGACGAGGTAGACGACATTGCAAATTCAGATGGATCAGATCTGTCGTATATTCCTCTCAGTGGCTACTGTGCTCCCGAAAGGGGGGACTGTGGTGTTTTGCTCACCTCTAACGACTCTTTCGACCCTGAAGACATAATAATAAGAGCTGAAGAGATGACACAAATAAGAAACGGGCCAATAGTTTATTTCAACAGTCGTACGGCCCCGAAAAATGAGCTCGAAGCAAGACGCATGGCAACAGAAGATGACTGGTTTTCGCTGTTTTCGGACCCCTGTGATTTTTTTGGGGATCAAAATGATACAGTAAGTTCGCCCCAGAACGGGCAAGAGGAGGAAGAGACTGTTATCAATTAGCAAAGTATTTTGAGGAGTACGGCACTATAAAGGGTTGGGCTACTTAACTGAGAATAATCCTCGGCTTTCGAAGAGTTCGATGTGAGGTTGGATGATGAGGATATCCGTCTTGGAGAGAGGTTTGTAAGGAATGAAACTCGATCCTATCGAATGCTACCAAGGAGGCAAGATACGTTTGCCTGGACGGAAGCCTGTGTATGCAACTACTTTATCCAGGCTCAAGCACTTCGATATCTTTCTTCCACGTAGTGCGCTTGAGAAGCTTGTTTCCTATATCAGTAGGGATCTCACCGTAAACAATCGAAAGACAACCAACACTTCGGGATACAGAGGGATTGTAATTACCCATATTCTTGCTGCCGTTTAAAACACATATTTGTCCGTGATGACTGCGAAAGTGAACAAACCTCTCTTCTTTCAGACAGGTGTTTCCGGGGGGAGGTATAGCCAAATATGGTCTGCAATTATTTGTACCTCCTGCAAGGGAGAACAGGAGGAGGACCTGGGAATGGGGTGGTCAAACAAACATTGCTTCGAAATACTTTGATAATCGAGCTCGAGCAGGAGCTCGTTGCCCTTAATCTCGGTTAAGGTTACGTGCCGGCTGTAAAAATATTTAGTATCAATGACAGCCATCAGAGGCTGAGGTCTCGGGCTGTTACAGAGATCACAAATCTCTCTCACGTGAGCAACCCGCAAAAAGCGCTTGTTACGGTGAACAAAGCAGTTTTTTCGGCCCTCTCTTCCGCCTTTATAACCGGCCATTACTCGCGGGCGGGCGAAAGCATGATTAATGTATGGGAAAGCTTGGTTCAAATGATTCAGGGAGCAGGTACCCCTGGGAGTATTCTTTCGATGACCGATGCGGCTTTTGCAGCTGATAAGGGCTGTAATACTCAAGAAATGATAAATTTCGTGAACGAACTACTCGGTGCAACTTTTATCGGGACGCACAATAGAAGCCTAGACTTCCCTTTTGTCTTCGAGGATGGGCCTGTGTCAACGAGACACAAAGGTGTATCACAGGGGCTCTCAGAGATAGAGCAATACACTATGTTACAATCGGAGGACCTGGGCTGGTTCCTTGCCCAGTTCTTCCGGTTCACGTCTCGAATACCACACGGTTTCTTATCTGAAACTGGGAAGGACTACGAGAAGAATCTTCGGGGGTTGTCATGTCTGCTGCGTGGAAAACCTGTTGTACTTGGCGCAAACATTGTACCGACGAGCACTGATGATGCGGTTACAGTTGTGAGAGCACAGTTCGATTCTGTGTTTGAGTAACTCAACATGATGAAGCATGAAGCAGCATCGAACAAGGCATCGTCAGATTCCGTTGTACAGCTGCAGAGCGCCACTGCACAACTTTTACAAAGCCTGTAGAAGGAAGACCTGTTAAGCCTTCTCAATTAAATCTGGCAAAATCAACCAGTTTCTCTGTGGAATAGTGTTCCTATAACAAAAGTTTTTGAGCTCAAAAGCGCAGTAGAATCTGGTGGGATTCAACTTATTTTACAACCAGCGACTGAAAAACCTGAACAGGAAAGAAATGACATGCTGGCTAAGTCTGTCCGCTTATCTCTTTATCACGATTCTTTGGATGCACGGTTCATGAAGCTGGTGACAAGTACTGTTGGTATGACAAAGGGTTCTGTGAACGAGGGAATAATTTAAGAGGCCCTTTCAAGCTTCTTTGAGAAACAAACAGTCACCTCCATTCAAAACTTCTCTTCAGAGATGTCTATGGAACTGCGCGTACAATATTTTTGTACTATGGGGCTAGTACGAGCTTTCAGAGTCAACATTCTTGCGGGAAGTACAGACGGGGTTGTTGAATTCTCTGATGACAATGGGGATGTGACTGTTGCTGCAGTTGAGATTAAGAAGATGGCTTTCATAACAACATCAGAGAACGCTAAGCGTGTCTGTAGTTAATACAGCATGATTTCTCACATACCTGACATCGGTTGTTCGGCAAATCCAACCAGGCATTCTATGATCAGATACCCACAACTGCATACAGGCTACAATGCCTTCACTATGCTGCGGTGCTTGATAGACGCACCTTTCTCTTCATTGTGTGAAAGGGGAGCAATTTAGGTGTTGGAGAGATTTTCTTCCCCGGTATTCTAGAGTTCTCAAGCTCTTTGATTGCGTCCTACATTTATGCAACTTCCGCTGTCAGGAACAGTTGCTTCTTGCGGGTAGGAGATAACTGTAAGATGATACCAGGGAAGTATGACTCTCAATTAGATACCAGAGGAGAATGACTCTCAATTGAGTCAGACAAATGCAGCTGACCTTCACTCCTTCTGCTCCTTTTATAATTTGAGCAAAGCGTACAAAGCTCTATACAGAACAGAGGGACCTCTACCCCCATCTCGTATGATTTGGCCAACATGCTTGGTATATTGGAGTCATCTTAATAGGTGGAGTAGAAGAGTTCAGCAGGGCACTCAAGATGTTGCGTTACATAAACCTATCTGAGAACCCAATTGTAAATGTAGTTAGGAGGCTACTATGAGCGCAAATAAGCAATGCGGCAGTAGTACACCGACTTTCTGCTGCAAAAGGCAAAGAAAATCTACCAGAAAATGATGTCTGTTCAAATGGAAAACCAACTGGAACAACTTTCTCCGCCATCAGGTTGGAAGGAGTGGAACGTTTGCCGGCTTTGCTAGGAACATAGCCAGAGAGTACACCGAATCATTGCAGAATCAGAACGATGGCGATTATTCAGTCAATGATATTCCAACAGCATTTAAGCATCTTTATATGAAAGATGCTTCTACAAAGTATAACAGAGAAGTGGATGCTGAGGGAAAGCTGCCAAATCCTTTAGCATATAAGAAAGTCAAGTGGAAGGCAGCCTATTGCGCATTACGTTCATACAATTTCACCTTAAAATACAAAAGTAAGGTACTGAAGAAGAAGGGAGGTGCGCGTCAGAAACAGTGGTGCAGATTGTGTCGGCAGACCATATGTGCTAAGTATTAGTCAACATGGCACACGAGTGAGATTCTCTCAAGAGCTACGATTCCAGCAGAGGAGATAGAGTCGTTGAAAAACAAATTAGATAACTCTCAAAGCTAGTTTTGTTGTAGTTGAAGAGCTCACAATGGGTAGTAGTGCGTGAACAATTTTGGGCGGTGCGTGAATCACGCAGATCCACGCAGATCCACGCTAAAACTAAGTGACGAAAATACGTCACGAATCTAGTACGGGGATATCCACGCCGCTGATGCATTATGCGAGATAACACATCACTGAAAGCTAAGAGTGAAGTGATCAAAGCTCGGTTTAGGCAGAGAAGATGCAATTGCATGCCACGGATGACCACCCAGGGTATGTGTAGTTGTAGAACTTACAATAATCTGTAATTAAAAGAGAAATGCAAGATTGTAGTGGTGCAGTGCCAGGGCGATCCCACATTTGATCCGACTTCGGAGTTTCTGAGGTTATACCGAGAATGTATCTTTCTCGTTTATTTTCGGGCCTCACCCTTCTCATGGTTTAATTAATATTATTCTGGGATCTGACAGTTATGATCTACTCTGGATTACTGTACTAGCTGTGCCGTAATGGCACTACCCGACTGTCAAGTTACCCACCTTGCTGTGCAATTGGACCCCAGCTTACTGGACCGTGCAGACGAGGCTGGAGGGGTGGACCGTGCCACCAGAAGTGGACTAACCCAGTGGACCCCTCCGCTTGCTGAGTGACCTTCCAGCTCTCTTTACCAATTTTTAGTCTGTCTTTTATTTCAGCCCCTCTAGCGCAAATTTTCCATTAATGTACCAACAGACTACTTACTACTTAGGCTATTCTGTCCTAGAGCCCCCTACAGTAAAACTAAATTTGCCGGCGCTAATCTCGGACCCCCGACCTTCGGATTTCCCTTCCATTTTCGGGCTCTCCCCTTGATCCTCCGACACTCGTCACCCAATTTGATAGCCGTGAGCCTGCATCAACCCGCGTGAGCTTGCAGCTCAGACCCGGACTTCCGTTCTACAGTCGTGGTCGTCTTTCGGTTGTGCTATCGCTCTAACACCCCAGTTAGTCTGTTGTTTTGCTGTTTTCTCTTTTTTCCTGCGCTAGTCGCTTTCCCTACGTGACCAAAGATAACGCCCTTTTCCCCAGAGCTGGCAGCGGCTCGAACCAGTACATTCACCCACGCTTTCCCTACATTGGCATACCGTCCCGTTAATTGCACTACAAATCGTACGGTCTTTACAGAATGCAAGCGTCGATAAGCGGTCAATTTTAGGGTGCAGAGCAGCAAGCACCAGCAAGCTGGCGAATTTCAGATGTTGCCGCCTCGCTGCGATCGTGAGAAACGACCAGGAACACCATGTCAATGGATTGCTCATTTGTTTTGAGTTTATGCGAGTTTGTTTATGTTTGTGCTATTCATTGAATAAATTTCGAAGTGCGAAGTTCATTTATAGTCCCACTAGTGAACGCGGGTTAATTTTGTCCTGAATTTATGTTTGCCTACACGCGACTGTGGGGATATTATGCCGTGAATTTACGATTCCCCGGAGGCGACTGTTGACGAGTAATGCTGTGAATGTGTGTTTCCCAACAAGCGTTTCTAGGATAGCCAAGTCTAAAATGAAAATGTGAGAATCGACCAGTGGTGGTTTATTGGGAATTAAGGCATGTGCATCGACCGGTCGTGGTCTATTTTATGTTTTAAATGCAATAATGTAAAAACTTGTTAGAACTTAAGACGGGGCTAGGAGCGGCACAGGATTAAAACGGCTGAGGGAAGGGAGCTAGAATCGAAAGCCCGGCATTAGTACTAATTCTAGACTTGCCAATTCTGCATCTGTATCCTGTACGCAGAAATCAGATAATTATTCGATCCACGTACTCAAAAGAATGAGAATGTTGTTGATTCGACAGTAGTACTGTACTTCACTGTACAATACAGTACAGAATACACTCTGTAGATTCGTGACTCTTATATGATTCTAGCAGATAATGTTATTGTGGGTACAAGAAGGTCTCGTGTCGAATATTGCATGCCGCCACTGCACTGCACATTACAGTACTGTACTGCACAGCGATACAGTAACCCCTGCGAGTGATGTTTACTTTACCACAGACAAAATTAAAATAAAAAACAAAACTGCCCAATGTCGTTTATTACAAAAGCAAAATAAACCATCAAAGTTACAGATAAAACGAAGTAATTTTTACAAAAAATATTTAAAAAAGGCTACTTCAGAGTGTGAAATTCTAATAGAACAGGGAGCCTCTAATAGCACTTCCCGCCAACATAATGATCCCAAATACAACTACACGCCATCACACGAACTCCAAACACCTCCAACCAGATCGCAAAGGGCAGAGGGAAGATATTCACCGAGCTGGGGTAAGACAAAGCCATTGCCTGGCGTAAACATTCTCTTTCGACATTCGCGATTGCAAAACGCCTCAGAAAGTCGAGGAAAGTCATGTCAACAATTTTTCCTGTCCCGAGTCCTATAACAGGCCAAAAATACGTACAATTACGAGCAAATTGACAGCTCAGGACCACCAGAGGCTCTTAAGAGAAGAATCAAAACAAAGAAGTCCACGGATAGGCTGCGTAAAGTCCTCCAATAACATGCATCTAAACGCAAAACGCAGCAAATACTGTCTGCTACTGCCAATCTCTTGTATGAGAAGGCGAAAAGGGCTCTTCCGATTACCCCAACCCATATTTCGGCCTGGCTCAAGTGGTCCCGGGAGAAGGCTTCCCGGGCGATGCAAGAATGAGGAAAAAGTTTTTACGGATAAAAAAGTTTAACCTCGTATGACCTGATGATTTGCAACGCTACTGGCATGATTTGAAGAAGGAGGAAGAGATTTTGTTCAGTCGACAGCAACGTGGAGGGCAGGTAATGATTTGGGATGTCTTTCCAGCGAAGATCCGAAGCGAAATTGCAATCGCTCGAGGCAAAAAAACGTTGTTAGGTACATCAAGACGATTGAGGACTTTTTGATTCCGTTCGGAAGTAGTACAATTCGGAATACCGGAAGGACAATGCTCCAATACACACTGCTCGCATTAACAAAGACTGGTTCAGGTCCCATAATGTTGCTATAATGGACTTGCCTACCATGAGAACCGATCTCCACCCTATTGGGAATATCTGGTGTGTCCTAGTGCGTGCTCTTTACCGCAATTTGTGGCAGTTTGAGACTGTTGGTGATCTGGAAGCGACTATTGTGCAGTAATCGCTTAAATTGGACAGTCAGTACCTCTACAACTTTGTGAGGGGGATGCAGAAGCGTTGCTTGGATGTGATTTAAGCTAAGGGACGTAAAACGAATCATTAAATTCTTTTGTTTGCTTGTGATCCATTAGAATAAGCTATCTGTTCTATTAGAATTTCACACTCTGGAGTAGTCTTTTTCAAATATTTTTTATAAAAAAACCTCGTTTTATCTGAAACTTTGATGGCTTACTTTGCTTTGGTAATAAACGACACTGGGAAGTTTTGGATTTTATTTTAACCTTTATTCAAAAAATATTTGCAAAGAAGGGTGATGTTCTAATAGCGTTTCGCGAACTGTACGGTATGTAGGTGCAACATACAAAGTGTGACAGGATGACTCAACCTCCACTTTACTTGACGCTAGTGTCGTCGTCGGTGAGCTTAAATTGTCTTTCTACTGTAATGTTTGACTTTTCGGAAATGCAGCGCAGCAATGTAGTCATGATGATGTTTTGCAGTCCCCAGTTGCCTCTTCGCATTTCGTCGCTGGGTCGGGGAGAACGTTAAGTTTGTTGCGGAGCTCTTGAAACCGTGTGCGATTGAGTGGTTTCGCGGGGAGGTCTGCTATCATGTTTTGGGTGGGTATCCGATGTAGAGTGATTTGTTTCTCGGCGATATTGTGCTGCAGGTAGTAATGAAGAAGGTCGATGTACTTTCTCCGTTTGGTTTGAGCTTGATTCTATGCTATAAGAATCGCCGATTTGTTGTCAATGTGATGCGGTGTTGGTTCTTTCGAGATGAGAGCGGCTGTCTGCAGGAGATTTCTAATCCATTTCGTGTGTTGTGGGGCGTTCGTGGCGGAGATGTATTCGGCCTCTGTTATCGATAGAGCGACAATGTTTTGCTTGCTGGACAGCCAGGATATCGGTGTTCTGTTGAAAAGATAAACATTGCCAGTGACGGACTTTCTGTTCTTCGAATTGGCGAAGTCCGCGTCACTGAATACTGCTAACAATTGATGTGGTTGTAATTTTCGTTCTTGAAGAGTAATCCATATGCACTGGTGCCGCGAAGGTATCGCAGGTGGTATTTAAGTGCTTGCTGAGGGCGCTTCTGAGTCTGTGTCATGTGTTGTGCTAGTATGTTGGTTGCGTACATGATAACGGGTCGTGTGCTGTCCGTGATATACCTCATCTCGCCGAGGATTTAACGGTATTGTTTTGCTTCTGTAGACGTGAGGTGCTTCGTTTGTGGGAGTTCATCCAAGTAGGAAAGTGAGTTATACGGCGTATTGGTGGGATTGCAATTCTGCATTTGGGTTTGTGGCAGTAATTCATCAATGGCATCGGGTTGCGCCACATGAATGTCGCCATGGTACAGTGTAAGAATATGCTGGGTTTTCCTAACCGCTTGACTTTGTACTTTTCGAGAAGTTGGTGGTATAATGCGTCGATGTTGTTGTGTGGAGCCCAGCACCAGAAAGTAGTCTATACTTGTGCTGACGATCGTATGTCCTGAGGATGAAGTTTTTGTGTACAGGCATGGGTCATGTTCTGATGCTTTGTATCCCAGTTGGGTTAAGAAAATATTTAAGACTTGATTATAGTAATACGCCGCGGGTGGGGAAAAGTAGAGATTGCCGATTAATCTGCCCTTGTTTCCTTCGTGCCTGTAGGTGCCAGTGAATGTGGGCACTTGTCGTACATAAACTGGACGGTCATTCTGATATGATTCATGCAGATAAGCGGAAATTATGTCGAAATATTCCAGTGAGAATCCATGTGCTGTGTGAGCTGCGATGAGCATGCGTTGTGTTGTTCGATCTGCGGTATAGATAGTGATGTTTTTGGGGTCAAAGTGTAGACCTGATTTCATGAGGTCTCTTCGTAGATTGCAAAGCGCTTTACGCAGTAAGATGTGCCCTTCTGCTGACCTTTTGTAACGGTATAACATCATGAGGGGGATTATTGTTTCTTTGGGCGGAACGAAATCGGCAGGGAGCCATTGGATGTTGCCGTACTGATCTATGTTTTGGAGTTCTTCGTCATGTGCCTTTTTCCATTCCTTGGCATCGGTGTAATTTCTTGCGTGATTAAGTGTGGCGGGGGTGGTGTGTGTATGTCTATTGGGATGGAAGTTGATTTTTGATGCCTGGCTCGAGCTTTAAATGCTGTAGTTTTGGTGTGTGATGGGTCGGTTTCATTATGATAAGAGTGGAAGTCTTTGGCCCTTTTTGCTTGGTATTGGTTGTTGCGAAGATTGAGCACTACTATGTGATCAAGCGTGGCGGGATACATGTACCGAGCTGGATATGCTCGTGGGTCTAGCTTTTTCTTTGCCGATTAGACAGGAATTGTGCCTAACTATCCGAATATGAAGAGGAGTTGTAGCTTTGGTTTGTTACTGTACTACATTTGGTATGGGGATGTATCGATTGCTGAGTGATGCATTAGTTTGTATTTGAACAGTGTATCTCTCGCCGCATGTTGCCAGTATTGATCTCCCAGATTTCCCGTGTCTAAGAGAGCTCGAACAGAGTTCATTATCGTGCAGTTGAAGCGTTCGGCAATAAAAGTTTCCTAGGGTTGATGGGGTGTACGGAGATGATGTTGTACTTTGTATTTTGCATATATGTCTTGCATTTTCTCGGAGGTATATTCCTTGGCATTTTCTGTCCCGAAGTGATGTAAAGGGTGCTATATTTGTTTCTGAATATTATGTAGGCTTTTGTCTATGTGTTGTGGAATATCTTGGCGGTCTTTGATAAAGTGTCCTGTCGCGAATCGACTTGCCGCACAGATTAGAAGGAGTAAGTGATTGTTTCGGTGGGTGGATGTGGGTTTGATAGGCCCAAAAGTGTCTGAGCTTATACATACTCCTGTTCTGTGCTGACGTGTTTTCCGTTTGCGATGTGTGTGTGGGGTATAGCTTTGCATGTTGACAGGAACTGCAGCTGAGTGTGATGTTGGTTGGTAACTTTGTCTGCATGTTGGGGATGAGGCCCTGTCGTGCTGTTATGGCTTGTTTGGTTATGATTGAGCCGAATGTGCCAGTTGCGGAGTACGTCCTGAAGGTGTGTTTGTGGTGAGGCTCTGTGAGCATTGGCCAGACTGGAAAGAATACGTGGTCCGGTGTGCTTGAGCTTTGGAATGGTGACTGGAGGGAGGAGGTACCGGGTTCGGATAGTATGCGCCGTGATGAGTGGGTCGCCTGTGTTCGTGTGCTTTGGTATGTACTCGGATATGAAGACGTGGTTTGTGCACATTTCAGTGCTTTGTATGGTATTGTTCTTGATGTGTATGTATTGCAGAGTTTGCCGCTAAGCTGATATTGGTTGTTCCGCCACAATGCTTGGGCTACAACTTGAGGGGAGTAATTGTTTGTGTCAATTATATACCCTTGATGGGGCGTGAAGGCGACTAATCCGTATCGGTTCGCGAGATCATTAAATGAAAAGAGATTGTGCTTCAGGTGTCGATTCGAAACTGCGGACGTGGTTAAGGTCTGATTACTTTTGCTCGGATGAATTTGGATCTTCCCATGGTGTGTGCATCGTGTCTGTGCGTTTGTGGCGGTATTGGTTAGTACGATGTTGTGGAAAGGGTGCATTGTGGGGGTGTAGGTGCTCATATGGGTAGGGTGGGCGCCACTGTACGGAGGAAACGTACTTTGGGAGTGGGTGCCGGCTTCGGATGTCTCATCTGATAGAGAGGAGAGCGTGGTGGCGGGTGCACTGGGTTGAATTGCGGGTGCTGGAATACAGGCGGGTGCTGAGGATTGAAATTGGAGTAACTATGCATTTGTGCATAGTTGGCCTGCGGCTTCATGTGATATTTGGGATGGCGGTTTTCGTTGCAGTCTTCGTCGGTGTGTATAGATAATATCCTAAGTGACGTGTGGAATCGGCATGGTTTGAATCCAAGCGGTAAGTGGCGTGTAGTAAATGCGGTTCGACGATGGGGACAAAAGATATGCCTGGGTTGACCTCTACCTCAATATTCCCCGGTGAATCGGTATGGCGCGTAGTCCCCAGTGAAGCTCATGGACGCCGAATTTTGTGGGGTAGGGTCGTGTAGGGGTTGGTATAAGGTATGTAGTTCTTTGAGCCTATGTACAAATTGCTTTACTATGGGATGGAGTATACTGTTCTTTCTAAGTCCATTGATTACGAATTCCGCAGTGGTTTCTTCATCTTTGATATTGGGATAACGAGCGGCGGTCATTTTTTGACCGATGGCGGTGTGGGCATTCACATATTCTTCAATAGTTATTTCATTCGTGAACGGGATGTTTTCTGATTCGATCTTAAAGAATAGATGATCATCCTTGGTGGATTCATTGATGTGCTCTTTGATGGCTTGGTCTAAATGAAATGGTGTGGGACGGTCGCTAGGTACGAAAAGCAGTCCCAGAATATGGGTTGGGACGCTACTAGGGCCTGCAGAGAGTAGTTTGGACCTTTTTGTAGTGAATGATTCAAGTTCTGCAGGGTCTGTTGGTTCGGAGGGGTTGCTGACTAAGTAGGAACTAGCTTTGATTATTATGGCGTACGTTTCCAACGCTAAGAACAATGGTGTATAATTTGATGGATTAAGTTCAGGGGGTTTTGGATGACGGTCATTTTCCATGTCGTTGATATCGGGAGGTTTTGGTGTGGTGTCGTGTGGTATTTGATTGTCGTTATCTTCGTTGAATCGTTGAGTGCGTTGTTTTATAGTTCTGCTGTGATTTCGTCGATTTCTTTGGTGTGTTGTCGTCTTGCGCGACGGAGAGTATGGGGATCGTTGGAGTTCGTGGTGAGTAAATGATGAAGGTACTGCGTGTGATGTTGTGGGTGGCAACTTCTTGTTTGCGTCGGGCTCATAACCGGCGAGAGGATGACTCTACCTCCACTTCACTTGACGCTAGTGTCGACGTCGGTGAGCTTAAAACTGTCTTCCTCCTGTAATGTTTGACACAAAGTCCTGAATACCTCACTGTAACAACCCTAAAAAAATTAGGTTTGAATAGGGTGGCTAAACTATGCATGTTGTCGGGCGCGACGTATTACAGACGCTGCACACGAGGATCAAATCGCGTAACTAAGCTGCTGACAAAGCCGAGTCTTCACTCCTCCCGTCGACCATCCGCCGCGGGCTGTGACAGCGGCCACGTATTCGTCGATTACTTTCGACGTCGTCGCAGACGGTGATCCAAGCGAGTCGAAGGCTAGCGGCACAAACTTCCATCCCAATTTCAATCCTCCTGGGAGGGCTTCACCTGGGATGGCTGCTGCGATATAGTGCTACCCCCGTACATGGGGCTTTTACGGGCACTAATGGGAATCGGCATTATTCGGTAAAGCTCCAGAACTTGACGCATTTTCTTCGTGCTGGCTTGTTGAATGGCGCGAAGGAAGCCGTTCAGTGCGCGACGAAGGCCGGCACCTGCCTCTAGAACGTTTCAGTCGCATGCAAGAAGCCGAAGCCTGGAAGTCGTGAAGAAACGTGTTCACCGGTCCGTAATTTGCTTGGAATGTGGTACATGGAGTTTAGCACTATTCAAAGTGGCACTATATCGTGACCCCCCCTGTACTGAACTGCACATTGGGCAGTGCAACAGGATATTCCAACCGGAGACTGCAGGAGACAAGCGTTCCGCGCATCCATGGGGCTTCTGGGCTCCAAGGAGTGGGTATACTGTGCGCCATCTCCCGGACTGCAAACGCATATCGAGGCCCGAAAATTTTCCCAGTGGCTCCGATATCACTGCCAAGTCCCAATGTTTGCTCCTGGCACACCATGCCCAAGAGCAAATTGCCCTCACACGTTAGACGTCTATGGTGACCACCTCCTCCACTGCCTGCACGGCCCCCACAGGAGCATCCGTCACGACCGGCAAGTGAATCTTTTGGCTAGGGACCTGGCCAAAGCCGCCCGTCATCCCGTCGTAGAGCCGCGAGAGGGCCTCCACCGCACGAGACCGGATATTCGGGCAATGGGAAGTCGCGGGGGGACTGACTTCTTCGACATCACCTTTGTCAATCCTCTCGCGCCATCGAACAAGAGAGTCAAAACGTTCAACCCCTTGACCTCCCTTAACGCAGCCCGAGCTGCGAAGCACAGAAAGTAACAATCTTTCATCGCTATTTCCTCTCGAGGCAGACTCGTCCCCAAGCCCATATCCACCCTCGGCGGCTGGCATCCAGACGCTTACGCCGTCATAACCGAGGTGGCAAGAAGCGTTTCAGTCAGGGCCATGGAATCATACGGGAAGGTTCGCGGGATATTCATGCGAAGGCACGCTGCGGCCGCTGCCACGTCCAACGCGGTCTGCCTGCTGGCTGATCTCGCGGCGGCCTTCGAGCGACTTTGACCCTATTAAACCCGTTTCTTGGTTCCCCTATGCCGACCACTTGTACCAATTATTTGATGCGTTTTGGAACATAAGCTTACCTATTTTTCAATCATTAAAACACCCCAATTTTTCCCCCTGTGCTTAACTGTACTGTTTATACATTCATCTGGTTTCCACCAATGTGGTACCTCATACACAGGATGATCCTAATCTCTACAAGAACACAATGCAGGCACAAAACCGATGCCCGGGTTAGCTCCCTATGCTTCTTTATTTCATCATGAGGTGCTGCTTAAGTAGACTTTGGATATGCTCATTTCATGCAGCTTGTTTTGCTAAGCGCCCATTTGCAGAAGCTTGTAATTCGAAGTAATGTCCATCTGCTTACAGTCACTGACTGTGTTAATGGGGGTGCCGAAGGTCGCTGACCTTTATGTATTGCGCTGCAATACATACATGGGACTGCCAGTCGCAGACTATACCGAAGCATATGGCTTCTCGACCCTTTGGTATTGCGCTGCAAATACCATTGCATAAGGTCGCTTTGACCAATTCCAAGTATTGCGCTTCAACATTGGTGCGGGTGGTCTTGCGACCCATTTGGTGTTACGCTGCAGACACCAAAGCGGAAGGCTGTTGATCTTTAAGTATTGCGCTGCAATACTTATGTTGATTGTTGCATGATCTTAAGGTATTGCGCTGCAAGTACCTAAGCATAAATAATGATTGCGTTCATTACTGTGTCGCTGGTGATACGGAGGTTATCACTGGAGCTACAGTACTCTCATTGCATGTACCAAGTGTTACTCTTTTGCTGTAAGAGCTGTAATCATGTGCACAGTGATGTCACACTTGTGCTGTAATCATTCGTGCAAATGATGTATATGCCACAACTGTACAGTATACCACAGTGAATCTTTTGCGCGAACGCTGGCTATTATCTGTGCGTATCCGTTCCTTGCCCACGACCGCGGCACTCGCTTCCAACCATGCGAAGCGCATCATGGAGCAAGCACAATTCGGCGTACTCAAGACTCATGCCTTTATCCCCGCATGGCAATGCTGCCTACCCTCCTCAAAAACCGACCTGACTGCCTCCGTGAGCGCAACGGCTCGGTCGACTCTTCAAAACATGATGTCCGTCTCGGTCTCTCGGCGCGCGTTCTTGCTTGCAATTACATCTGCTCTAGGCCTTCCAACCTACACGGTAGCAGGGTCCCCGCCACGCAGAACAATTTTTGATGAGGAAAGAGAACTTAACGCAAAGAACAAACGCGATGTGGAAGAGGCGCGAAGGAATGCAGTTCAAGCCGGGTTTGAGGCTGTGGCAAAGGCTGCAGTACAATTGGATGATCTTGAAGAATATGCTTCACGACAAGATTGGGATGGTGTTCGCCGATTTTCCAGGTTCTTTAATAATGCTGTAGAAAGAGAAGGCATGGAGCCACTTGCGAATAAGCTTCGCGATAAGCAGCAACGAAAGGCAGCCCTCGGTATTTGCAAACAAGTCACTGAGGCGCTCATAATGGTCGACGCTGCCGCAAGAAAGGAGGATAGAGAGACGGCCCTAGTCCACATTCAGGAGACCAGGGACATCATCTCAAAGTTTCAGCTTTATAAACCGTCATCGGAGAACATATAATCTTTGTCCGGTCGCTTTATGGTCCAGACTTGGCTCTATTGCAATGCATTTTCGGGTGAAGAAGGCGGGGAAGGTCAGCATCGTAGACTCCAATCCACTTATCAGAGCAAGCTGATCTATTCTTGTACCGGCGACAGTGTCCAGTTGCACCGACGCCCTGGAGCTTGGTGAAAGGCGAACAGGAAGGTCAGACTGGTGCACATGTTGGCATGCATTGAACGAGCACGAAGCGATAGCCAGTTGACTGGTTCGAAGTCTAACGATGAAAGACAAGTTAGTTTGTTGGGATTCCTGTCAGTAATTTGTTGTAGCAGCTTCTGACCGGTAGAAAACATCATAGGTGTCGGCAATGGGCGGACTACGCGAGACCCGGTCAGCGAAAGGGGACGACTTCCGGGGTTGAGATCAGATCGAGTAGCCAGTCTGCTGTACGATTCTGCGGTTCGCGACTAGCTGCTGCTCTCGTAGCGTTGGGCGCGATGGACTTATGCGTCTTTCGCGATGTGGTACCGAGAGTGGAGAACGCCAAGGGATCAAACCCTCAATCATTACTCGCAGCTCAAGCCTCATTGAAAAGTTAACGTACTGATTCGTCTTCTGGAGGGAGGCTCGGTCAATGGCATCGGTGCTGCGAACAATATCGGCCAGGAAGGCCTCGCTGTTGAGATGGTGCCAGGCTGGGGTATCATAGCGAGTGTGTTTCTCGAGTGCAAGGGCAAAGATCTGAAGAGGGATGGAGTCCGGATGTTGGTGAAGGGAAAATCGCAGTCGCGGACCGAATGTCAGGGCTTTCTGGGTGACTAATTAAGCTGATCTTGCAGTTAGCAGATAACCAGGTATGCCGTGTCGTCCTGTACAGAGGCCCCAGACAGGTCGGTCGTCACTACAACGACGGCATAATATCTTATTTTGAAAGAAGTTTAATGCATTCATTATCTACTTTTCACCCGGTGAGAGGCAAGCGTGGGCTAAGAGCATGGTGAGACCCCTCCGACAGGAGACCGAGGCCGAAGCTCTGCCAACTTTTTCAACTTCCGCAACCGGTCTTCTAGTTTTGCTTCGCACAGCCCGGCGCCCGGGCCATGTTGAGCGCGGGCGCCGAGGCATAAAGGCGGAGCTGGCCGCTCATCCTCGCTTCGGACTTTCGTATCGATTTTGGTTTTCACCGTTTCAGTTGGATTGTCAACCGTCGCCAACACCGCACGTTGGGTCGAAATATGAAAGGCGTATGGAGACGGCCGTCCCCCTCGATCAGGCTCTGCAATGCTCAGCGTTATTTGCCGTATTCAAGCGGAATTGTTTGGGTCACTGCAAGAAAGAGTAATCACATGTCGCTGTCCTGCTTGTGTTCCAGTAGATTGATGACTCCGAGTAACACCACCACGGGAGTGATCCGCAGACGTATTTATAAGCGCATAAGTTGCAGACTGTGGTCTTCTGTTGCAATGGCGATTCTATCGCGAGCCCCACTGCACGTGCCTGACGTGGAACATCCGGCTAGTTCTTAGCCGTACAGTCAGACCTGCAGTTTACACGATAGATACTCAATGAAGCAAAGTTTCATCGAATCCTTCCTTGTCGACGTCGAATTCTGTACGCGTGGCGCTTGCACCGGGGATCTTTCAACTGATTGTTATCCCGACCTGCCGAAAATTCTATGGAAAATCTTTTTCCGACGTCATTGTGGGTGGGGACAAAAATTTAATCGGTTGAGCGTTCAAACCAAAAGGATTTCGGATATGGTGATTTACTGGACGTCGCGGGAAATTGTTAGTCTTATTGTACAGTAGGTAACCTAGTCGATTCGACTCAGGTACACTCCGCAACCGGTCAACTCAAGGCAAACGGGTTCTGTTACCCCAACAGAAATGCCTGCTTTCTTATGAAACAGTAACTTATTTTGGGAACTGTAGAAAGTTGAAGTCGACTAGCTGAAAACGCCCTACCGTACGGTACAGTATGTACCTCTTCAAGACAAAATACTAAAATCCTACATAATATTACTCAAATTCCAGAAATCAACTTACTGTTCAGTCCTGGCTACAATAAAAGTTTACCGGTCCACGACTGTGGGGTTCTGGGCAGCAAACTACTGGTCCTCAATCTTAACCCAACGAACATTATACGTGTCGAACAATTGGCCCAACCTAAATAACATTGTTCCTCTAGAAAATCATAACATCTAAACGGTAACTTAATTCTACCTGTATACATGATTTTCCCGTGTGCCCGTCCCCAGGGATCTTGAAGCCTCATATCAAACCCTAGGCATTTCGCGTTGGTGACACAGCGAACCGCATAATCTTCTACCCTACCCCAGGCATTGTGAACGAGTTTTGGGCTCAAAACTAGGCGGAAAGCAACCTTGATTCCCAGCACATTCTCATTATCACCAAACCATATTTTGCAGTTCCTCGAACAGATATCAGCAAGTAGCACTGCTGCAAATGAAACCTGTTTCATGGGTGCCTCCTCAACGTAACATATACAATACTCATGAATGTGGAAAATGTTCAGCCACCCACTAAAACGCCATCCTTCATTTCCCTTCTTCTTCAGAATCATCGAAAAGTCTTCTTCCGCTTATTTTCCTCTACAAAAAGCGGTGGCGGTATGATTTGAGGTAGTTGACTCGAAAAATGTAATTAGCAACAGAAATAAAAAAACGTAAGAAAAGATAAAAAACTTACTTTTTCCAAAACCTACCCCGACCTCCAGAAATTTATAGGACTCTAGAGTTATTGATATCAATTTTATGAATTACAGGATCTATTTTTGAAAGTAGCAGAGGTTTCTGACCCCGTTTTCGCCATCTTCCAGAATTTCTTTCACACACTTAACAAAAAGGGATTTATTATGCGAGCCAGGACATTCTGCTGCGGAATTTGGAGATAATGATGGACAACTGAGCCCTTTCTGTAGTAATTTCAACTTTATAGCGTTTTCAATCCGTAATAATCGAAGATAGTGTTTCCCTTTCCCGCCAAGTGTTGTTTTCTAATTTGCGCCCAATTTTCCCTTCTTTGGGTTTTGGTTAGCTTTTTTTGAAGTGTGTACTCCGGAGGGGTTGAATTACGAGTTTCTGTTTCTAGGTTGACAATGTCATTTCTGGCCCAGAGAAATGTGTAGTATGAACTGGGCTGTATGCTGCATTGTATGCGGTGTGCAGTGTTTCACATTGTTCTGCACATTGCTTCGGTAGCTGTTCAATCATTGCCTTTTCGGTCCTATGTTTTGTAATCCACTTCATTTTTCTTTCATTGCTAAAAACTAGATTGTACAGTGTTTCATACAATATGCAATAGTATATACAGAAATGACTTGTAGAGAATTACACTGAGTGCAGCAGTACAATACTGTACTATGCAGTGGAAAAAGTATGCTGGAATTGCGCAAATACCATACTTCTCTAACCCAAGAACACGTAAAATTTACTGTCCTGTAGTGTCGCTATTTGCCCTTACTACGATCTCTGTCCTAGGTGGTCTATATTTACTTTATCTTTTTGTCCTGTTATTGACGCCTGCAGAGAACGTTGTATTGTAAAGGTCACTAGGACCGTTTGAAGGACAATCCGCTAGGTAATTTAGCTAGAACTTAGCAGATATGCTAGAGATATTCGACAGCATCTACTGCCTATAAAAGGCCTAGCCGTCTGGGGTACTGGAGCAAAAACATCATCAACAATTTTATCATCAACTTACTAAACTGTTCTACACTAGCGGAAACGTTTACCATTTTTTTAGGCTCTCCGCTAGCGCCGCCAGTCTGCTTCTAATCCCTTGAATTTTCACGACAGTACTAGACAATATTCTGTACTTAATTCGGCACTGTACTGTAAAATAACGTATAAAGTATATTGAACTGTGCATCTCTGTAATTCACTGTACTGTACAGTGCTGAATGCAGAATTCAGCAATCTAAAAAACCGTATGTGGTACAGTGTAAATTACTGGACAGTTGTAAATGATTATGCATAGATATTATAATGTAATATTTTACTTGATCCCATTCTAGGCCTAGAAGGAATAGCACGTGAATAGGTGACTGATGCCGTTCCAGCATTAAAAGGGATCACTTTCGGTAGGTACTAAACCGAATTAGGTGCTTACCAAATGCTACACCAATTCAACATACTGAGTCCCCAAGTCGTTCTCCCGCCAGGACTAGGATGACCTGGTGAGGAGGTCATTGATGACGATAGAACTCAGGAAAAAACAGGTTGCCTCAGCCGCTAAGTTAGTACTTGGGTCCAGTGACGAAGCGTTAATCCAATTCATACACAAAAAGCGCAGAGAGATGCACCAAGACTTTCGAATATATAGGATGATATAGGATGCTATGATATGAAGTGAACGCGGTTAAGCGATGTGACCATTGACCATGGGTCACAGTATTATAGATAAGAACAATGCGGAGAATGACACTTTAAATCCGAGACAGAGAGCTAAGCTATACATAAATCACGTCAGCTGTAGTGGTACAGCATACTGAGGACCGGTTTATGAATCCCTTAAGAATTGAAAAATGAAAAAAAGAACTGGCATATCATACCTTTTTCAGAGTATCAGGTTCGTTCCAACAGAAATAAATATAAAATATGACCAAATATGTATGCACTATTTTGCCCGTGATATTGAAATCACCGTTTCCAACAACTTCACATAATAATAAATATAATAGCAAACGTTTGCCTTTTCTGTTGTACACAGACATGCATACAAGGATGCCACATCCGCACTGCAGAACGGGTCACCTTGCCTGATCACTAGTGCCAACTATTGGAAATGGCCAGAATCGACCCGTTAGTACCTATAAGGCGGAAGCTGTTGGTATGGTAATGGGTGGGATTAACAAACGAATTCAAAACGCAAAGCTAGCATCATTCCTCACATGTTTAGTTTTCTTGCTCTGTGGTGATGAGGGACGTGCACCAGAATCCATCCCTAGGGGTATCTTTTCGTTCTCTGTCATTCTTACAGGCACACTGCCACCATTCTTCAAGCGGCTGTACCACATGCCTCATAATACAATTACGTTTCTGGCAGAGAAATTAGCCTTACAAGACGGCAAGAAGTACAGGCGAAGTTGCTCACTTCTTCGACTTTCAGTAATTTTGCGATGGTTGCCGGGAGGCTCATATTTAGATATTGCCCTCGCCCATGGCATTTCAACATCATCTTCTTCTACTATAGTGAGAATAATATTGACCTCCTTAACCGTGCAATTGACTTGTCTTTTCGTTAAAGAAATGAGCCTTGGTTACGAAATACTTCAAAAGGATTTATGAGAGGCGGAAGTGCACTCAAAATGTGTTGTGGTGCTCTAGATGGCATTGCCATCAAAATATAAGAACCGCAAAGTTGGGAAGTACCAAATTAATCAACTTATTTTAATCGTAAGGGATGGTTTGCCCTAAATGTTCAGGCCCTGTGTGACTCCTTGTATATTTTTCCTTCCTTATCCTGCGTGTCTGCGGGGTCCACACATGATAGTGTGGCGTATTCCATAAGCGTTCTTTCCGATCTGCGTCAAAGGGAGGAAGGAGGTCTTTTCGGGGTTTTGGGATAGCAGCAGATGATGGTTATAACTGTATGAACAGGCTTCTAGCACCCTGGCCAGGTCGGAGTCTATCTATCTCAAAGGACTCTCTCAACCATTGGCAGTCTTCTGCGAGGATATTCATAGAACAGGCATTCGTAATTTTGGTTGCGAGATGGGGAGTGCTTTGGAGACTACTTAGTTGCTCCTTGGAGGAAAATGCTAAAGTCATTCAAGTATGTTTCAAGTTACACAACTTCATAATCGACAACAATGGTGGACTTAACATTCCACGTCCCTCAGGCATAGATGATAATAGCCACACGGATGCCGCAGATAGAGCAGTACACTTACAAGACGAGTGTGATCTTGACGAAGCTCTCCACCGCAATCGAAGCGATCTTGATTCCAGCCAGCCTCTTCTGGACTTTACAGCAGAGATTGAAGCAAGCGGAAGATGACGACCGTAAAGCATCGTACTCCGACTCCTCTCCCTCTAGGGTACTTAGCATCGCCTTATCTATCATCTTACGAGTTCTACGCATACATTCCTTAGCACCTTTCTGGTTCATTCTACGTCCGAACTTAGTCCATTCAAAGAATTGATTTCAGATTATATCTCTTTCTCTAATGCCATCCAATTGCGTACTTTAGAAGCAACTTTCGATGACTCCTCGAGCACTTTCAGTTGGTCACTGCTTGTAGTGTCCTGCGTAGAGTTCTGTATCACAATTTCCTGTGGAGGACTACTGATCTCCGCCATTTTTCTAATTGCTGCTTTAACTGAGCAAATCCCCTCGTCTAGCCGCCTCTTCCTAGCCGACATTCTATTCGGGTTCATCTCGATACGATTCTCATCTATGCTTGCGATTCTGGCAACTTGTGCAGAAGAGGGAATAGTCCGTAACACTGATTCAAATCAAGGGTGATGTTTGAAAACACAGAGCATGTGAGACAAGGAATCATCACAGTTAGTGAAAGATGTGAAGCTATTAGAGTCGCTTTGACCAGATTTCTGTTAGTTTGCGCTGGTCACAGTGTACATAGTAATTTGTCCACAGTTACTTCAGTGTAGTTCCATCTCGAGCATAAGGGTGGATATTGGGGTCGAACTAAAGCAGTAAATCCTCTGTTATTCCGTCAAAGGTGTAAGGTACGGTGGTTTGAAACTCTGCTGAGTTAAAGAGATCAAGAAATTCATGCGAAAATGGATCGTGACGACAACGTTCAAGCTCATCCCTGGTTTCAGCCCGCTGATACATTCCCTGCAGAGTGGTCTGGTGCCTAGCGTCGGCAATTACATGGAATAATCTTTCTGTTCCATGGCGACTCCAGTATGGAGCTCGTCCCCTGGCCACGCCCGATCTAGTAATACTAACCTGCAGTGTAGCATCAACACAGTGTATATCTTCCTACTATGAAGAAAGATCTTTGATACGAGTGCAGTCCTCTACACCAGCTTGAGAAACCTGGCTACCAGCATGGCCTTTGGACTGGATCCAGAAAGTCCCATGCGACGGAGTGCGCCTGAAAAAACAACTTGTGGTAGTTGACGAGGCTTTAAAGTGGGCCTTGAAAAACGATCATTACTCTCAGCAGTGACACAACGACCGCACCAGTACTGCCATTAACAGTTTGCACGTTCTCTTTTGATGCAGTATCAGAAGGAGGCAGAGTGATAGCATTCCGCGATGGTGTTTTCAGGGGCGTTCTCGCTGAGCTTCGGGATTTTGTTGACAATTTTCACTATCATACAGTGTTTCTCGGTATTTCCACGAAGGGAACGAATCTCTATTATCAAAGGAGTGTTTCATCTGTGGCATACTTTTAAGTGAGGAGGGAGTAGTGCTCGCAGTAGTTGAAACGAGTGGTTTGAGAAGGAATGGTTTGAGAAAAATTGTTTGACAAGGAATAAGTTGTGAGGAGGAGGCAGAGAGATCATCTACTGTAACATCAATGTTTTGTAGATGCAGAAATCTGGATTTTTCATCGCTAATCCGGATTCCATACCTAAAATCGCCTGCGGGACTTGCGGCGAACTCTGTTGCAAGCCCCGCTGATTCCCTGGCGATGAAATAACATGTGGACATCGAAAATAGTGAATGGCCAATGACAGACCGCCAGCGATATCATATTTTGTATCCATACAATAGAAAATTTTGTTGGAATGACCCTCAGTCGGGGAATCCAGTTTAGGAGACCCTTGAAACAATGAAAGATGAATCATTGAAAAAAACAGAGTAGATCTCGTCCACTAAATTACAACACTATTCCATACAATCACGGCTTGTGTGTAATGACACATAAGTCGTAATTGTAGTGCACATCGCGAGACTTCCCATCTGAACATCGCTGAACATCACGAGACTCCAACCACCATCATCCTAACTAAAACACTACTATTAACCAACCGTTTTCCTCTAAATGTCAACTATGTTACTATCGAACACCGAAGACTGCGCATAATACACATTTAGAATCGAAATCTAACGGAAACTAGAAAATCTCAAAAATGATATGTCTTCTGGCACTAGGACCTGCATCACTATTGTTTACGCTCGCCTATGCAGCTATTACACCTCAAGACGGTCGAAATAAAAAGCCAGTGCGGAACTGCGAGCAATTCAACTTTGGGAAACACGTTAATTCTATTTGCCACACTCACTTTAGGATATCGAACAGAGTATTAACGTAGTAGTTCAGATATCTAGGTCATTTTTTATCGCCGATTTTAGCACCCGAAAAGGATATGATGTGAGCCACACTCCACGTAGTTGCAAGGGCAGGTTATTTGGATGTTAGTTGGCTCTACTGAATCACGAAAACGACAACTTTTCAAGGTGTCTTTTTTCATGAGATCCTGCAAGATTTGAAAGATAGGCTCGATTCTATCGTGTTCCCGCAGAGTGAAGATTCTTGCAAGATTGAAACAGCCAGATTTTGCAATTACCGAAGAAGCATACTATGCGGAATCATACCATCATCGGATGGTATTGCTATTATTTAACATCCAAAACTTTCAGATACTCCAGATTCGAGGAAGCACTACAATCATTAATAGGTTTTCTTGGGGTGCGTCCAGGATGCTGCTGCATCAAACTACAATATTTTTGTCTCTGCGAGCCACGCTGGATCCACTCTCGACTTTACGGCCTTTCAGTTGACTATACTGCATGAGCTTTTAATATAGAACAATTTGCCTAATTGTGCTACAATTGCAGCAGATTACGCCTACAGGAATTTTAATCATACAATGACACGATGCAGCTGACGTAGTCTTACAGTAATGCAAGATTCCTTCGACTATTACTTGTCTTCATTTCGAATTGCAGTGGGGCAGGCGTTTGAATTTTAGTGCCGAGAATTGGTATATTCTGTTTTACATTGCGCCACAGTCTAGGTAAAGATACTGTCATTAATATGATGGCATACAAATCGCACAACTTTATCATCGATTAATCTGAAAATAGAGATTATTGGGTGTCGGACATGGCCGAGGATAATTTTGTCGAGGGGAACCCTGTAGTGTATTTACGGAAAGATCTACACACAGAACAAGATTTTGAGAGGAACTTTAACCGTTAGAGAGAACAGTCCACCATGTGTGAAAAAACTGCACTCTGCCTCTAGCAGCTTTCTTTTACTTGTCCAAGACATCATCATGCTACACAATCCTATTATTCTCTGTAAAGCTTTATTTATCATGTTTTCATATAAACTGCCTATAATTTCTGTGTAAGTCTTCTTTTAGTTCTCATCTTATGCTACAATAAGAAATTTTCTTCGTTTATTTGATTGCAGGTAAGAAAGACTGCAAAGATGAACCCCTGGTTTCCGCCGCCTCAAATCTCGCCAAGTCTATTTTGGCTTCTTCGGTTTATTTAACTTTTTCCATCTTCATTCGCACCACTTATAGTCCACAACTGACAGAGCTTCGCTTTAAAAAAACGTCTTTGTGGGAGTTCAGACGTACTTATGTCCATTTTTGTAGGGAGCTTTGCGTTTCTCGCCCCGGTTATTTTCAGAGCACTCAGTATGTCCTTGCATATTGTATGACGCAGAATTAATTTATTGACTAGGCCTTTGCAGATTCCAGGTCCACAGGTAGGACCCTCCGTGCGTCGGTCTCCGGATCATCACGTAGTACCTCGGCACCATGTCGTGGTTGTGGTTGTACAACAGCTGCAATCTGCTATATCAAATGCAGCTGTGGGCCTCCGAACGGGAAGTCATGAGCAACTCTTGTCTCAGAGTTAGACTCCTTACAAGCATCAGCCCTATAATTGTCTCCTTGTGAGATTTCCACATACAGGGAATGTAGTCGATGTAAGAGCGGTTCCTGGAAACTCTTTTGTTGGTGATATAGTTTGTCGGGGCCGGCTAATGTAATCGATTGAACGAGTTAACTGTGATGTGAATCTGACGTGAATGCGATTGATGGAAGGAAGTTGGGGTTGATGTGAGCGGGACGTGGGACTTGTTAATGGAATTTGAAGGTGATTTAACTTGGAGGCGAGAGCGATTGATAGAAGGACATTAGCGTTGATATGTGGCGAAGTTCGGAGCTGATGTTGGAGAAGAGTTGATAATTAGGAGATTAGGTCGTCAAAACAACTGCGGTCGACGAGTGCGTAGTGACGGTAATTAGTTGCGGCAGGAGTTAATGAAGAGGTATTTTTAACGTGATCTAGAGTTTGGTGGGGCTTCAATGGTTGGAGATGGGAATGCAACAGCCACGAAGAGTTTTGGGTCACAAAGGATTTCTGTAGATGGGAATCGGAAGGAGAGGGGACTATTTGATTGCTGGGGACGGAAACTCGAGATGGTGGGTTAAAGACAGGAAAACTAACTTGAGCCGGGTTGAACATTAGTGCTGAGAGTTGGAAGGCAGCTTTCGTCGTGGAAAACTTGTTTTTATTCGCCGACTTTCATAATTACTCGTTTCAAGACATGACCAGGGAATTCTGAATTTCCCAAAGAAGCGTTGAAAGACTGAAAAGCACGTGCGCAGGTGAGTGGCGCTGGTCAGTTCTTTGGTTTTTATTTTGCAATGTTTCACGTTTCAAAGATTCATAAACCGGCCCTGATCCATAGACTGATAATACAAAAGGTAAAACGGAGCAGCTTCTCTGAATAAACAAAGTGGTTACAGAAGTACACGCAGGTTTGTGTCGATCGATTTATCCTGACCGACTCAAATACTTCGGCTGTTGGAAGTGACAAAAAACTCAGGAACGTTGTAATTTTTTTATTTCTACACTGTGATTTCCACAACAATACAGTACTGTGCAGTAAAATAATGTAGTACAGTTACAGTACTGTATAGGGGGTAAAGGGGTGGTTTACTGCGAGTAATGGAAAGGTTGGGAGTCCTCTGTACTTGTAATCAGTTGCAGAAGTACAGTACTATACTGTACAGTACTGTATAGTACTGCACTTCTACAACATCATTCCGAAGTTGCAAAAAAACGTATCAGGATGCTTGTCACACAATCACTAATGCCTCTCCAGTCCTGGAGACCAGGTCGAGGGCACTTTATATAGACCAGAGAGGAGCAGTAAATGTACACTAGGTACGTTGCTGACAGAATACTACTGTACCTGTTACTGCACCTCGCTGACGATACAGATGTACATGCCACGTACTGTACTAATTGAACCCTAACACTCGTACCTTGTACACTCCTTGTATACATAAAAGGTCAACTTTAAGAGCAAGTCTAACGTTGATGCCAAAATCCAAAAAAATTTTGCATATTGCGATGCATCTGTGCTGTCTATCGGACGTTCTATCGCTATAATTTGGATATAAAAAGCTAAATCTAAATGTAAAAAGAGTCGGTTTTACATCTGGATTTATATCTAGCATGCGCTCGGATGCATAATTGCGGCCAAAAATATGTTCACGCGTTGACGCATAGACGTTTGGCGGGAAACGCAAAGGACAGACCATCACTTTTTCGCACTGATGACGCCCGCACATAAATCATTCTGCAAAGTACAACAAACTCAACTCACACCACCATCCCCCACACAACCACCATACTCTCACTCATCATAAATGCAATCTTCAGCAGACGTCGACACGAACAGCAGGGGGAACAACTTCTCCCCACAAGAGGATAACGCTCTTGCTGAGGCGTGGATACAGGCTTCCACAGTGGTTTTTCACCAAGATGCGGAGACCTTCTGGGCTTCCGTCGCGGAATTTTTTGAGAAGAAATAATCTGTTCGTGCCCGCTCGGCAAACAGTTTGAAGAGCTGGTGGATAACTCTACAGGGTGTGATACGGAAATACCTTTCCGTGGATAAGTTTTATTGTACCAGAATACCGTTGGGAGAGTTAGGGGAAGCTTCCTCGAAGAATACCACGCTTCTATATCGCGAACGTTATGAGACTGTCAAAACAGATGGTAACAAGCGTCGACGGGCTCCTGTTATTAAATTTTTAGATGCGTTAATTTTGTTTTAGAAGCACCCTTAATTTTGTATGGTAGTAGGTGGTGTTGAGAAGTAAAAGTTGCCGAAGGATGTCTTGGATAATACTGCCTACTCTCCAGCAACTCAAGTGGAACAAAAAGCCCTTCCCCTTCTGAGAGAGTTAGTGGACAGTCATAGGCGGTTTTTGTGGATGATAAGGCGCCGGATTATAAGAGTAGCATGGGAAATATCAAGAAGAAGAAAAATAGCAGTCGTCTTCCTCCAGGTGCTAAGAAGAGAAAGAATTAATCCGCGGCTGAGGCCGTTGCCCACAAGATGGCAAAGTCCATAGAAGGTTTGAGTGCGGCTATGCGTGAGGGTACTTCACCAATGCTCGAGCTATCAAGTGCTGGTATACAGTTCAAAATAATCAATAGTCTTGATTTGCCGTCGTCTTAGAAGAACCGGATGATGCTTGAACTTCTTCAGGAGTCCAAGATGGAATCACCAGCTGAAAAGCCGACGGTTGCATCTCAGTCCGAAGGAATTGCGACTACCTCAGCAGCAAGTGCGGGTGCGACGGAGGAAGGAAATGATGGAAATAAAGAGCACGAGTTGTATTAGATCAGACTGTCGTCGAGCGTCTTCGAGTGACAAGGGTAAAGTCCGCAGCGTAGGTAGCTGTAGACGACCAAAGCGGAGGACTAAGCGCGCGATGACAGTCTTACCCGTAATAAAGCAGTATATTTTACTAAAGCTACTCCTCTGAAGCGCCTTCCACAGACCACAGATGCTCGTTAATCTCCTTAATAAGATCACGATGCATGTCACAACTCATGACCAATCTCTCTCCAACAGGGTAGTTATTGTTAAACAAGTTGAAGTCATAAGCTGTCTAACTTCTGAAGTTTAATTGATTCGACTCGAATTCCCACTATTTAGACTACTTCGGACTCACACTGCCGTCCACAACTTTACATCAACTCAGCATAAACTCAATGCATCTTATTCTGTACTGCCAGAAACTTCGCTCCCCCTGCATGATCTCGGAACTCGAGAAAGATCCAATCACTCCACCACGTTTGGAGACCTAATAGACATCGCCCAAATCCTCGCACCATATTGGTCCGTTCACAGTCTTGCACACTCTCCCGCCAAATTCAACTTCCTCGCATCATTTTCTTTTTGCTGACGTCACAAACCATCTTGCTGATGTCAGCAGTCCATTTTCCAGGTGCGAATATTTTTCAACGCTGAGTCGTCGTATATGTCGACCTCATGCGTGGCGCGTGTCACCTTTCCACTGTGTCCAACTTGCGAGTGCGTGGAACGAGTGTGTGGTCCACAGTACACAACTTTTAAGTCACTGTAAGCAGTCTGAACACCACACATGCACTCTTTAGCCGTAGAACGGGCTAAGTCGCCACTCATGCACACTGAACCCACTTGTAACACCGCAGCTATTGAATTCATACTCATTACTGCGCAGAAACTCCCACTACTCATGATTCTAGGCCAATCAGAGGCCGTGATTTTCCAAGTCCCGAAATCCGCTCAATATGCGTGTGACCCGAAGTTATACTAGGAAAGATGAGATCTTTCTGTGAGGCAGGCAAACGTGTAGAAAGCGATACTTGACATAGATGGATGACGTTGGTGGGATGCCCCGTCTGTGGCCGCCTTCAACTCACAGCTATACCAGAGACAACATCGTCCGGTCCTTTTGAACTGTGCACAAATCCAACGTTATCAGCTACCTCATCTGTCCAAGAACTCCTCCACGAACCTAGCATTGTCAGCGTCTTCCATTTCATCATCCAACTCTCCATTTAGAGATATCTTGATAATCATGTTGTGCAATATGATGCACAACTGACTTATCATGATGATCATCTCATCACTCTATTCATGTCTTCATTGCCTCAATATCTTGAATCTCCCCTGCAAACACCCGAATATTAGTTCAATATCTTTTCGAACCGCTTCTTGTCGCTCTTTCATGTGTTCATCTCGCCTATTCTCAGGACCAGCAACGCGACCAACAAATATAGACCAACCTGGACATATTCCGTCCACCATCATTTAGAAAAGCCAGTTATGTCTTACTCTGTTCAATAAATATCCTTCTGGTAGCGTCATTGTTCTCTTGCTCCTCAGTATATCAATCTTTAGAGGACTGTTGGCAATTACCGTTAGGGAATTGTTTGATCCACATCCTCTCGCAAACCATTGCTAACAATACAAATCTCTGACACAGAATGCCTCACAACTCAATATACCTAGCCTACCTAGCTCCCCGTTCTTGTGTTTTTATTATTGTCCTTTCAGTGCATGAGGACAATTTTTCCAATGTATATTCATACAATCCAGACAACCAATACAACCAAGAAACCCGGCTTCAGCATACTTCTCTTCTATATTCCGCAGTTCTTCGATGCATGGCTCCCTGTTTAAAAACTGCCCTCCAAAAATACCAATTTCCGCTACCACAAAGCTCTCAAAGTACATTCTCTGTGACTCTACACCCATTCTGCACATGACATCAATTTGTCTAACTGAGCTTCCGGATGCTAACCTTCGCAGGGAGGTCAGTATCTTCTGGTGGTTACTATGTCCCAGCTTCCCAGAAGCATCTTTTCCTTGCGTAAACACAGGGTACCTTTGCAAAATCTTGTCATGTAACAATCAATACAGCTTAACAGGTATACGGAAGACCTTCCTAAATTGTTTCGTTGGATACGCAGGACATTGCAAAAGATAGTCGTTAAACCAGGTGCAAGGCCCTCTGCTGATATTAATGCTTCCTGGTTCTCTTCCACCCACTATTTTTCCATCCGTAGTGTTTCATTGCACTCTACCGCAGCCACTGCACACGCTTGAGCCTCCTTCTCCCGGTCAGACTCCAGCAACTGTTCCAACACTTCTTCAATCGTGGACGACGATTCGTCACTCATGTCGCCATCGGCCATGGTGCAGTGGCGCGGGCGCATGGGTTCATTCCCCCAACTTAAAAATGTCAACTCGATGTAGGGTGAAGCATTACACCCACCTATACTTAGTCATGTCTTTTGGCGATGTGAGCGCGGTTCTCCGTCAACATTGTTTACATGGTTGCATATCGACAACTCACGGAATATTGCCACACTCATTTCTCAAGACAAATTGGGTACTATTGAGATCAACGAAAATGTGCAGGATAGACACTATAATGGTCCGAATACACTAGGAAGAAGTACTCTTTCCAGGTATACTCCGTGTGGAGACAGTAGTGGTCGGGCAAATCGTGATTTCTTGAAGAACGGTATGCCTTATCTTGTCTATCGCTTATTGCTTTACTGTGACGATTTCAATCCGTTCTCCACTATGTACCCCCAAGGTTCTGCTGATGGGGTGTACTTGCTCCCATTGGGACTCCGACCAGAACTCAGAAGGAGTAGTAGTTCCGTTCGAATAGTATCACTTACTCCACCAGGTGTATCAAGTAATGAAGTGCCCGCCTACATCCTGGATGACCTAGTCGACGGTATCGTCAATGTAATTGGTACTATTTTGCCAAACGTTATGGATGGTAAGATATTCTCGGACGTGGCCGGTTTCATTGGAGACTACCCGGCTGCCTCACATACAGTTGATGTTCTTGGTCACAACGCGAGTTCTCCTTGCAATTTATGCAGTTTCAGAAGACTACGTAAGAGTAATTGTTCTGACTCCAGGTATGGTTCTACAAGATTCATAACGTCAAAACATTCATCCTTTCTCCAAAACGCAGATCGACACGAAGTACTTCGTCACAACGGTATTTCAGATCATGATTGCAACTATCTTGGTATGAAAAACAGCATAGACGTTTCTTTTCAGCAGTGTCCGTTGGTGGAATTGGCACGCAGGCTCAAGGAAAAGGAAACACTCATCCCGATCAATACCAATGAAATCCCTGTGGTTAGTAGGTTGTAAAATCCGTATGGATCCAATGTTGTATCTCCGGATCATTTTTTATCAGTTTTAGCCTAAGATATCCTGTCATGTGCATATGCAGTACTCCAAACTCATGCCTTAAGTAAATTAGCAAATTTCACAGTTGTTGATGCACTTAGAAGAAATGGCCTCGTTCATCAGAAAGTCGTATTCAACGAGAGGGAAAAAGCGTTGAACAGTATACCATTGTCGGAAATCTTTTGTATGCTCAGTGCTCCGGTTCCAGTTTTAATTAGAATAAAAATTTACGCGAATGAGAGTACTTTCGTTGCCAAATGCGTGATTGCTTTGGAGAAGCTGCAGTCAGTTGTTGGTTTCACGTATTGGTGGCCAGATTCAGCAGTGTGTGGTGTGAAGAGTACAGGATTTGTAACGAGACCCTTACAACATTAATACATATTAGAGCTCACGAAGATGGCTTAAAACTATGTAATAGAGGTCAATAACCTATGTAAGGTCCCAGATTTCGCTCGCCGTCTCTTGGATAAGCCAAACCTTCACCGAATACTTGAGCTTTACGATTTCACTATTCCACCATTCGGACATTGTAGGGAATTCATGGAACTACTTTTTTGAGGCTACACATCAGCCCTTAAAAAGGTGTCTTGCAAGAAGCGATCACCACAATGCTCATATCCTTGCCGTCGATCATTGTCTTTGTATGGACTGGTTGTGTCGACATGCAGCACTGCACGCTATGGCAATTGGTGACGGCATTTCTTCAAGGTCTCTTCATTGGCGTGCTATCAAGAAGCTTCTATTTGGTAACAAAGCAGGATTTCTGGAGTAACACCAAAACAACGATCTCCTGAAAGAGGACGAGGCGGTAATTACAAGTCTCTTCAGGACCTCTCTTCTTAGAAGATGGGCAAAAGATATTCGCATGGAATCTTTCCATATTTCAACTCCGACTCATTGGTTGGGAAGGATACAGCTGAATCAGGACATGCAGTCTGTGGAAGATATGAGTTGTGGCCAGCTGTCAGTGACAGATGTTGTATAACATGCTGGACAGGTGTAGACAAATGCGTTGCCGTTGGTATCAGAAACGTTTACAACGTTTACTGTATACTCACAAGCCAAAAGAAGTCGTCGTACGTTGGATGGTCATTCCCCGAATGGCGGATTACCTAACCTCGTCCTCCCTTCTCCCCAGTATTTTTCTATCTGCGTCGCGATGTACTTCCTCCTAGCCACCTCCGTCTCCTCCAGCGGCCTCTTCTGGAAGACCATATCGTCCAGCCCTTACTCCGCCTCGATGGACTCCACGATTGTCGCGGTAGCCTGCACATGCCCCGGATCCCAGGTCTGTGAGAGAGAATCGGCGAACCGGTTGACTGCCGACGGGATCCGTCTCGCCTCGATCTGCAAGCCCGTTTCATTCAGTAGTACCGCTAGCTTCCTCAAATCCGCCATCATCAGCCGCGAGGCGGACTCAATTGCGTTAAAATTGCCACCACCTCTTAGTTGTCCTCGTGCAGCAACACCCGCATCATATCGGGTCCGGACACGTAACTGGCGAAGTGCCCTTGGAGTAACAGCCGAACAGCCCGCAACTCCCTCAAAATGATCTAGTGCGCTCCATCTTCGGCCCTCCAAAAACCTTGACCCTCCCACAAACCCGGCAACCCTGGTCCCTCTTCGAACCCCAGCTTCCCCCCGTATCCCACGTCCGCTTCGTCTCTTTGCATGAAAATATCCGGGCCGGCCTGCTTCAGCTCTCTCCCCTTCCCCCGGGTTAATGAACGCCAGTACCCCAAGTCCCAGAGCGATTGTCTCCCCAATCGCAACCTTTCTCCGACCTCCTCAATTTTCCGCCGGCTCCTTCCGCTCTGCTGCTCCCGATAAATGACGCTCCGATCCGGAAATATCAAATTAAATCAAGCGCTTGTATAATAGATCCATCGGCAGCACCAGCGCAGGGACAAACACACCCCACAGAACCTTTGAAGCAGTCGAGCGGCACCAGCACCCAGTTCCTGTAGGTTAAAGCGATGGTTTTATTCGATATTTATCTTACCTGTCCGATGTTCTTCTCCGTTACATACACCTTCATCTCCCCGGTGTCCACTAATACACCCAAATGTTCCAACCTCTTCGAATACTCCTACTCCCCCTTTTCCGAATGCCGCACCAAAGCCAGCCTCCCGGAAACCCCCCCCCCAATGCTACATTCGCCCTGGCACAGTCGTCTCTTCCGAACACTCTCCCTGGCGGGCCCCGGGCCAGCAGAAAGTCTTCAAGGTATGGAAGCACCCGATACTGTAGCCTCTCCCTCATGTACTTCACCAACGGCCTTAAAGGCTCGCAAAACCAGTACTCGGACCGCTCCCAACCAAAAGGTAATTCAATGCACTGGCTATAGCGCCCGGTATATCTGAACAAAAAGTGAGTTCCAGACGTCCGATTGCAAAGCAAAATGCCGGTACCCACTTTTGAAATCCCATGACATCAAAACATCCACCTTTTCTATTTCCACCGCAAAACCTTGCATAGTCTCCATCTTAACAGTCCCCTTCTAAAGCTTGTATTGTCGGCTGAATTTTATCAAAGACCTCCACTTCCTCTCCTTCCCCTCCCCTTGCCACGCTACAAACGAATACGAAACCATCTTCCATTCCCCTACCAACCGCTGCACCTTCTGCCGTCCCACCTCCTCGAATATGCAAATCGGAACTCCCTGCTCCAACTACGTTCCAGAAGGCTCCTTGTCCTGCTCGTTTTGATGTATCTCCCCCATAAAAAACGCTTCAGTGAACGGGATCGTCCGCATGTGCCTGATCCCATACTTAACCGCCCTCTCCAGAAATGGCGACGCCCCAATGGCCGATCCTCAAGCATCGGCCTTGCCCGCTGTCCCCTTCTACAATACTTCCTATCTCCAACCGTGGCCAAAGGCCCTCCCCTACTCGCACTTCTCCACATCACCCTTCGTCGGTACCCAACCTCGAGCCACCCTTCTGTCCTCTCTCCCTCTCCAACCTCGCCTTTGCAAGTTGCTTCGCCGCCTCAATCTCCAACTTACCTGAAAGCGCCTCCCTCTCACTCCTCTACGATTTCGAAAACACTGGTTCATGCCCTTGCTGGAAAAAAACGCTATCTGCCTTGCAACATCCAAATCTTGCTCGGTGATGTCCCGAAAGGACTGGGCACGTATCGACAAAACCTCAACGGCCGCCTTCAATCCCATTTCTGCCATCTTGCGATTCCTAGCCAGTTCTGCCTCCCCTTTATTCTCCGTTCGAGCAACTTCTAACTCCATCAAAGACAGCTCAGCCGAGACCCCGCCTCGTTAATATATTACCAGTCCTTCGCGGATCAACGATCTTTATTATTCAGTTCGGACAAGAAAGCATCCGCGTGGGGCTTGAAATATCCCAAATGTGTGATCAGGACATGCGCACACACCAAGTCCGTGCTACCTAAGTACCGTCGTCGCCCCTCCCGTGACGTGTCGGAACGTTCGGCTGCGCTCACTACTACTCAATTGAATCTTCACAAGAAAACACAAGTGTACACACACCCAAAATAAGCCAATGATTACGCAAAGAAAAAGGAGAGGAAATATGCCTTTCACAAGGGCGGCGCTATGTACTTTCAATCTACCTCTAGCGAAAGTGTGGAGCACAGCTGCGGGACAAGATGCGGAAGCTGCTTGATTATGATATTTACTACTTACGGTCATTCGTTGTATTCGATTCGTTTAGTGCTCGGTTGATGCAGCCGCGATCTTAGCAATATTTTCATCAGAAGTAAAATTTTTCGCTCGCCAATCTCCTGTACTTTAATCATATATTTTACCCTGTGTAACAATTTCTCTGTTACAGTGCTGAGTAACATAGACTTTTCGCTTCTTTATTTCAGTTCTCTATTACACAGTGGTGTAGCGGAGAAAATGCATCGTCTTGAATGAATTTAGAAGCTAAGTGTAACCAGACAGCCGTTTTATTTTCCTTCAATGTTTTTTATTGATGTGGAGCCCCACGTCGTAGTTATTTTCTATATAGTACTATTCTATAGGTACACCTCTACTTTCTAGTAGTTCTACTAAGTTAACACAAGTGAAGAAGTTCTAGAGTTGAGCTACAGTTCAGTCTATAAAGAGGGATTTCATCTGGATTCTTGTGGGAATCTAGGTACACTCCATTGACCCTTTGCCGCCAACTTTCTGGAACCCACTACCATCGTCTCCAGTGCTCCTTTAGCAGCGCCCCGGCTGTCTCCCTCTCTGTTTCACCCTGCTCCCAGAGCTTAGCCTACGTCAAACATCCGAATGAGCTCATCATGACGACTGAATTGATGCCGAAACCAGTCATTGTGCTCTAGGAGAAAAATCAGGGCTAGTGGGGTGATTAGGTTTTTTATTGTTAATCCAGGGTACCGTAGACTCGGTATGGGTTTGTCCAAAGAAAAAGGGCTTTCGTCCACTCCCATTGCGTAACCATCCGCTACGTCACCAGCAAGGTGAGGCATAGGCCCTGTACAGGCAAATCCGTGATTATCCCCTTGCTTGCAATAACTGCACCCGCGCGCCCAGTTGACACCTGCCGATAGACGCCTTCGCGGTTGAATATAATAGGGGCAGCTTCGGAAGATTATGAGGGTTGCTTATCACCGATTGGTGACGTGCGAGAGGGTTTCGGTAAATGTGGTGAGTTTACTGCGAGTGGTTTTCGGGTTTTGAGTTCTGTGAACTTGCATTTAAACTATACTGCACTTCCGTATCTCAGTCGCCGTTCGCCAGCACGCCCATTTTCACCGTAGTGTTTTCTCCGCCGCCTTCACACTGCACAGGTTAACGGGATTTTCACCCTATGTTCCACTCGCAGTAAACTAATCTATTCAAGTAAACCCCATTTAACCCAAACTTCCTCGTCGACGATTGCTGTTATCAGGAAAATTAAGTATACCAACCTATTCAAGTGAACCCAAACGTAGTAAACACCACCCCTTTAACCCAAACGTTCCTCCTTCAGGATCTACATTACAAATAACGGAGCATTTCCAACACCTTCACGAAGACATTCCTACGCAGCAAGATAGAGGGATGCCGTCGCACCCTCGCGTTGCTGGAAGGAGTCCGAGACCCCAGGGCCCGCTTCCACACGCACCGCCTATGTGCCTCCGCATGCCGGGTGGTTCACGCTTTTCGGCTTGCTGGCCCTCACCACGCCGCGGAGCCTGCACTGGAGTTTGACTCCCTGCAGCGATCCGCATACGGCGCGCTGCATAATGTCCCCCTCACCGACGACGCCTGGGAACAAGCATGTCTCCCCCTCCGTCTTGGGGGGGCACGGGTTCTCCAGGATTGGTCCCGCACTACAAGCGGCTCTCGCCGCCAGCATTCTGGACACCGTCCCCGCTCGTGTACGCACAGCGGACTACGCTACACCCCGCTCCATCGCTGTACTGGGGAAAAGGGCACGTGGTGATCGATCCTTCCTGGTCAACCAGGCACGCCTGCCCCAGCGCAATTTCGTCCGACAGATCCAAGGGGATTCGTTTGCCACCGACCTAGGCGTCTTTGACCCTGCCTCCCTTGCTGACATGCCCGTCAACCTGCAATCTCATCTAAATCGGGCACAGCAAGAGGCTAGGGCAAAAAAGTTTTGGAAAGACGACCTATGGAAGAGGGTGCCTCGCCCTAGCTGCCACTCCGAGATGTCCACATATCACCGGATTCGAGGCTTGGCCTTCCGTCACACCGGTGCTGCAGCGTTCCTATATGCCCATCCCACCACTGCGACGAAGGTGTCATCGGAACACTGGAGCATCATGCTGCGCAGGCACCTCGGTCTCCCATCTACACAGACTCGGTGCCCTTGAAATGTCACCACTGCCAGCAAGACATGGATTTTCATGGTGACCATGCCGCCGATCGCTGCGTCTCAAAGTTTGGACGCATTTTCCGCCACAACTCCGCTCGCAACGTGTTCGCGTGGCACGTTTTCCGCGCCGCCGGCCTGGACTACGAGTTTGAAGTTGAGAATCTCCTCCCCGGTACGGACTATAGGCCCGCCGGCATTCTCCTCGTGCAACCCCCTCGCGACACTGAAGCTGGCCTGCCAGACCGACCCATCGCCTGCGACGTCGCCGTGACGTCCCCGTTCAAGCAGTCCTCAATTACCAAAGCGACGCAAGTCGCCAGTGGGGCTGCCGCCCTCACTCACCAACGCAAGGTCCAGGACCTACAGCACAAGCTGTCAAGGCGCCTGGTGCCCCCCTCCCTGCCCTCCCGTTACCTAGGTTTCCGATTCTAGCCTCTGGTTTTCGACTCCCTCGGTGCCCCTTCTCCGGAGACGGCAGTATTCATCGAAGAGTTTGTACCACGTGAAGCCAGGAAATGCCACTCACCCGAACGCTACGATTCGCACACGCATCTACCAGCGTATCAGTTGCGCTTTGTGGTCCTCGGTGGCTATGGCCATCATATCGCGGGCCCCACTGCACGTGACCGATTTGGTCCATCCAGTCAGGTCTTAACTGAATAGTCGGTCAGTCGGCGCACACTCAAGATAAGTAATGAGTAAAGATCCTCTTCTTGATTCTAGTAATGGGCCGAATCATGTGGATTTGAAATGTTGGAATAGGGCTCCCTCCCTGACATCTTTGGATTGACTGTATCGGCCAACGATGTGAAGGCACGCACATTCAATGGTTTGACGGGAGTTCTCATAGTCTTCATAGAGCACCTACTGGAAGAACCGCCACGAAGCAGTGGTAAAAGTGCTCGGTAAGGACCTATTCGAAGCCGCTGGAGCCGGCGACCACTACAAAGTCCTATTTACCTCCTGGACTGCACGGCCGACCTGCCGACATCCTTGTCCACCCGACTACCTTTACGGACAACCGTACGCCCCCTCTCCCGGTAGCGTATGACATCACAGTCTCCTCGCCTTTCCAACAATGCTTCCTTACCGAGGGGCTGCAGCCAATCCTGCTGAACGACGGAAGCTGAAGGACTTAGCGACCAAAATCGCCGCCATTCCTGGCCAAGCTTCACCGGGGCGCCCACAACTCGGATAGCAGTTTGTGCCGCTAGCCTTCGAGTCCCTGGGATGCCCCTCGGTGAACAAATCTAAGGAGGTCGACGAGTATGCGGCTGTCACCGCATCCCGTATCGAAAGCTCCAAGGCGGCGGTGTCATTTCGGCTTTACCAAACGCTGACCTATGCCATTTGGTCCACGTGTGCAGCTTCAGTGATTGGTCGTAGTCCGCAACATGCAGGTGTTTGCCCCCCCTCCAAAGCTAGTCAATTTTAGCGGCCCTGCACGTTGCACTTCCCTACTAGCCTGTTGATAAAGCAAACCTGAACCTACTGCAAGAATCTTTGGTGGAGATACACCCCTGTTCCAGCTTTACTTCACTATTCCATTGATTAAAAGAGAAAGACTACAGTCCTTGACATGAAGAGCTGTATTTTCGATCACAGCTTGCGACGGATAGCGAGAGGGGAATTTGGGGTTATTTTAATATTTATTTATTTACTCTTTAAGGCATGGAAGATGTGGTCGGTTATATCCACGCCGCTAATGCGTTATGCGGGAGAAGTCGTCACTGATGGGTAACTCAAAAGAGAAAGTTTAATATATATGTATGTTGTATGGGTTGAATTTCCTCCACCGATGGAAAGAAGCATTAACGCACTTGGCCGTCTAGGAATACAGTACAGTATGTGCTGTAAGGCAGAACGGAAGGATTCCAAACGCTCTAGAGAGAATAGGCTCAGAATGTGGCGTTTCTCACAAGTCATATGCAACGGACGCCTAGGTTTGTTTGTAGAAGATAGGGCGGGATTCAGCAAGGTGCAAGTGCAGAGGTCTGCAACATGTCCTCCTCTCCTGGATAACTAAACTAAATTGTGCCAGTTGAGAGATGTTAACAAGAACCGATGACCAAGGGACAATGCAGGCGGAAGAACGATCAGGCCGATAAATGTAAATGGCATTGAAACTAGACGAGAAGCTTGAAGCCTTGCTCAAAGATCTTAGAGTGATGGTATGGCTCGCGTCGGCCGCGTTCCTCAACTTGGTGGTGGTCAATCTTAATCAGGGTGGATTAAGGGATGCCGAATGCAGGGAGGGGGGATTAGAGACTCCTCAGAAAGGCGTCGGGTGAGAATCTGACGGGCTTGCATCCCGTGCAAGCAGAAGACAAACCGCGTGAGGAATGCTAGGGGCTCCGTTTGAGGAGTGGATCCACGACGGGCGGCAGCAAATGTGGCAAGCCGTCATAAGAAGGTTAAGCCCTTAGCACCAAGCGAACCGAACACGTCAGTACCGACAGGAGGAAGGGAGATGTCATGCTCGCAGCACACGGTGCCATAGTGAGGGAAGAGGTGACCTTTCATTCAAATGCAGTATGAGGAGGCCTTACGGCCCCTATAGTGGGAGAGTTTGACGCGCTGGGCCAGCCAGGCGGCCCGGAGACGGCACAGTGGGGAACGCGAGAACTGACATGAGGGCGGACCACAGTGACGTCCAAAGCTAGATCGCGGGGGTCGAGCTTGTAAGCGCCGAGGATGTAGAGATCGATGCGACGTGGTGACGAGGGAGATGATTGGGAGCGGGAAGGAAGCTGGTATTCGACAAGGGCAGAAAAATTCCGACTTCCTTACAATAAGCGATGCAACGAATTGCGTTGGATATTATGACGGCGGGTCTGTCCACTGTCGTATCTTCAGGTGAGCGCATGCTTGCCGAATTGATGAAGCAGTAGAGCGACGTCAGAAGAGACGCGAACAGACAGGACAGGGTGCCTGACCCGAAAAAATATAACTTAAATTAACATGGAACTGAAGGAAAAAAGGGGGGTTTCTTTTTTGAGATTTGTGGATTGGCTGGAACCCATTTGGAATTGCAAATCTGCATGTCGTATTAAGTACAGTACAGTGCCGTACAGTACTGTACTGTACATGTAGCGATGGTCTTGCATAGCCGATCAGTCGGTGTGCACTGAAAATAATGAATTAATAAATATCATCTTCCAAAGGCAGTCCCCAGTAGATACTGAATGCATTAAACTTCTTCATCAAAAGTAAGCGGAAATGCCACTGGACATGTGGGGACGGATCCATGTCGCTGGGCAGGAGTAGCGCGTCACGCACCATCTGGGCATGTGACCGAAGTTTGACCCCATCAGCTAGTTCGGCAGCGCCAGCGCACTTTTTTGCTGCGTACCGTATCGACCTATGGAAGAACGGTGAGCGGACCGAAATGTCATACGCTGTCGGTTTGTCAGGGGCACCATGGACTGGCGTGCGAGGTTGAACAAAGATATCAGCAGGGCGATGGGCAGTACCAAGGAGGAAGGGGACTTCCTTTTGGCACGCGAGACCAGCGGGGTTGAATACTGTACATGTCTAGAGTGAACAAGTTGCGGATGGTGTTGTGGCGGTGCACAACGCCGAAACCAGACTTGCAAATAGCGGCGTGGTCGCCACGACGGTCCATCTGAGCGTGTCAGTGGTGGCACTGGATCGGCGAGGCCGAATCCTCGTATACGGTCAGGTCCAGGTGTCGAAGAAGCATAACAGACTAGACGTCATTGCCAACATGAGAGATAGGAGAGGGTGGGCGGTGAGGGAAGCACATGTGCCGAGGCAGAGAAGGGAGTTGAGGCGGGCGCGTAGTTGAAGTGACGATGCGCTGTGAGCGGAGGGGTTAGGTTGAGCGTCCCAAAGGTCATCTTCCCAAAAGGTACGAGCACCGGTCAACCGGGTCAGCTGGATGAAGAGAGTTTTAAGGGCGAAGAGGGAGTACTTTATGAACAGCGATACAGACAAAAAAACAGCACTGTACAGTATGTACTGTACCCGTACTGTATTGTACAGTACTATAAAATATGTTTAGAGGACTTATTTTATTCTCTGCGGAAAACGCAATAAATAATGTGAAAATCACTGCCCCGTTGTTTTCTCAGAGCTCTTGACTCCCAAAGTCAACTCATCCAATGCGAAGCTTCATCAATGTTTCGCCGCTCTCGGCGCCAGGCCCGTGCGACATGTCGTCGGGCGCGGGTACTTCCGCCCGTCGAGCCCGTTTCCCCCGTAGATCGACATACCGAGACCTCTGCGCTCTCGCTGCACCGCTCTTGTCGATAACGCTTTTGATAGAGAAGAGAAACTGGGACCTTTATTTAAAGATTTAAGTGGGCCTGCTAAACAGACATAACCCGGCAAGGGCTTAATCGATGCCTACTCCAGCAAAGGGGATGGAAGAAAATATCCCGAATGAAATCTCAGCAAGTCGACGAGAAGGTAAGGGTTGAAAAGCTCCCTTTGTAAGCGATTTGCTTACAGAAAGCGACAACGACAGAGACGAATTCTCCAAGTGAGCGATCTTGAGTAACACCAATAGGACAGCAACAGCTGGGAACTTTCGCTTGCTGCGACTAAGACAGCACTGGTTGAATGCGGCAGGTTCCCCGAGCATTGCGGAGCCTGATCGAGGTAGATGGCCTTCCTTACCTACCTTTCCCAGATCGACCCAACGTGCAGTGTGGGCGAGGGATGACAATCCAACCAGAGCGGCAAAAACCAAAGTCGTCACAACCAGGGCTCCGAAGCGAGGACTGGCGATCCGTCAGACCCGCTTGGCCTTGATGCCTCGGCGCACGAGCCCAGCATGGCCCGGGACTTTTGATAGTACCGTCACCCGTCGCCGTCCTACATCTCTCCTCAGTAAAACACCCCAAATTCCCCCCTTGCTCCCGGATGCCGTTGCATTTCGCAAGGTGCTGTACAAGCGCCGCACGGTTTTCGTCAAGGTTGTCCATTCGGGGAGCAGTTCGTCGCCGTCGCATCCCTCTGTAGGGGTCGTGCTTACAGGCCAAGGAACCTGTCTTTTCAAGCCATGGATGTCCTGCTGTGTCAGGTATTTTCTGTAGAGTTTTTCTGGCTCACCTCTATTTAACTTGTTCTTCCCATTCCTCACAATACCTAAGGGCGGGTGCGATCTGTCCTTATACAAAGACACGCTGCGGCGACGGTTTCGTCCAACGCAGCATGCCTTACGGCTGGCCTCACACCATCCAGGTGAGGTCGTATCTCATGACTCTGCCTCATTTTCAGACTCTCTAATACACAGACCTGCCCCCCTTGTCTTCGGAAAATACCCGTCCTGCATCCCTAACCAGTAAAGCACCCCAATTTCCACCCCACCCCAATACCCAAGACCAACATGCCTGCGGCCAACTTTCCTTATCTACGGAAACTCCCTCGCACGTTACCATTCGGTGACGAGCAGCACCTATCTTCTATGGAAGCCATGTCGAATTCAACCCAGACGGCGTCAACCGAGCGCGCTGGGGAGGCTAGTAAGAGGACGAGATGGGCACCAGATTGTCTGTGCAAGGTTCTTACTTCACCGTGGCTGAGAGGTAGTAGACGGGTAGGCAATAGTGGTGGATGACACGCCAATCTTTTGCATGGGAATTATTGTTTAAGTTAGTCCAGTCATTGCGGGAACTCAGCTCACTTATCTCTCGCAGTACACAAACCTCATTTACCCCCTTTATTCTACAACGTATACCAACCTCTCCGCTACACAACGTCCGCCACCTCTCCGCTACACAACATCCACCTTGAAACTCACCTAGTTTTCCGCCATCTGAAGTCTCGCAGTAAACGCAGCCCCCATTCTCCAGTCTTCAACCAAAGGCCCTAACATTAGTTCCCCATTGCAAGGCATAGCAAAGCTATCATCGTAAAGGAGCTTAACTTTAAGTAAAAGTTGCGTTGGCAATGTTTCCCTTCGCCAAGTTAGACAGCTGTACGTTCCCTCTGGGATTGGTGGGGTATGACAGATTCTTAAGCTGTCCGAGAAACTCTTGCCTGCCTACTCGTAATCTATCCTGATTATGCTCAGCGCAAGCTGTACTGTCTAATGCCAAATGCCTCATCGCCTGCGTTGAGGCGTCGACGTAGTCACAGGGTCACGGAGGCGCAGACCCGTTTCTGTTTTCTCCTTTCCTTCTCTCCAAACTCCGTTTAGATCACCCCCGCTAGAAGTGTCGGACGACGAAGTAAACTATCCCATTATTCCCCCCGATTATGTTCACGCCGTCCGATGTCAGCGAGCCCTGCCGATGGCCGCCTAGTGTTGTCGACAACAAAACATTCGTAGGATGCAAATCGCAACGGATTTTCTCATATTCAGACCACACAGTCGTCCATGAACATGCTATGCAATCGCATTGATGCTACGAACCAGCCTATCTCTTCATGGTCCCCCTGTGCGGTGCAGACGGCTTATTCTAACAAGAAAAGAAAGTTCGGTAAACATGTTATTTTCTACCTCTCGCAATTACGTATACAGATCGGGGAGCGATTGCGTCAGGACTACTCGCAAAACACAACCATGATAAGGATGAATCTTCCATAAGGCCGCTTTATCAGCACCAAGACAGACGCCAAGTCGGTCCGAAACCTCTGGCTTTGAACACTCCCATTACTGTATGAACACAGGCATTATCATACCCGATCACAGATACTATTTGCTGCTGGCACTAGCGCCCATGTTGAACACGCGCGGGAATTCAACTGGAGGCTGCCACAGCTATTGTAACGCCACACTTTCAGCACTCCCCTTGTCGATAATTCTACCTCGTAGATAAACCAACTGTATTGTCTCCGGGGGATGCATCCCCTCTCGAAAATCCGGGATCTCTAGACAAGTGTCTTTGATATTGTTCTACAGTACGCTGCGGTCAGTATTGACCAAACGAAGTTGCGCATACCCCACAAGCCGACCTGCAGACCGGGATTACGGATTGATCACCCCCTCCTCAAAACTATCCCCAAAACTCCTCTGCCTTTATGTTTAATTAAAACGGGCAACTCTCAAAGCTGCATAGATCTAGGCCATCTTACCCCTCATTACATCATCTTTAATTTTTTGCTTCACCTCTAATCGTTTTGCTGTCTCCCGACTATTACACATTTGAGGTATTACTCGGCACCCTGTAGGATATTCCGGGCCACAACCGACCATATTTTTCAAATATTAAATCACCCCACATTTACCATTTGAGCAGAGGACTGCATCACATAAGCTTAATTTGATATTGTTCCTCTCCCGATTACTGTCGCAAAACTCTTTTGCTGCACAGTAGAAATACGAAATATATCAGCGAGTAACACGCGATTGGAAACTGCAAAAATGGCGACTTTCTGATAATTAATCGTGCCGTAATCTCAAAATTGTTGCAATTACAGAGCTGCCACATAAGCAGTGCCCAATTATCATGAATGAGATTCTTACATACCGTATGACTGTAGCAAACGCTCTATATGCGCCCGTCGGGACCGCGGCCACCGAATCTCGCGATCTGTAGCTACGTACCTTAGTTCCCTGTGCACAGACTGACTGAAAAACTTGTGTTGTAAATTTCAGATCGTGTTCGGAGAACTATCCAGTATTTCTTGGGAATAGAGACTGCTCATGTTGCGGGCGTTTACTTGATATGTCGATAGTGTCTTCTCATGCGGCCACTACTGTATACATCTAATCCCTTAGTGTATGTGGCCTGCTTGCTGGCTGGCCTTAAGCTGGCCTTTTAGGTTGTCTGGAAAACTAAGGGATAGATCGGATATATCTTCCAAAAGTAAAACACCCAAACCTTTCCCCTTTCAGGGAGCGTAGTTACTCCCCCATTACTGTGTCAGCATGCCCTTTTGAGTCGATTGTGGTTGTCTTGAAAACTTTAGGATGGATCAATTATATCCTCCAGGAGTAAAACACCCAAAACTTCCCCCCTACTTTGTCGATATCAGGAGGGGCCACTAAATTACGATCAATATCAGCAGTGGGTAGCTAGCAATAAATTCAAAATCCTCAACAAACTGCCATCGCCACATGCCATGAGAATGCACTACTCCGAAAGGGGGAAAATTTGGGTTATTTTAAAGCATGGAAGATGTGGTCGGTTATATCCACGCGGCTAATGCATTACTCCGAAATGCTTTGTCCTAAAATGTATTCCTCTGAAATGGAAACGTTGTGAATAATTCCCGAATATAGCATTATTTATGAGAAAGTTATACCAAGAATACTGTACTTTAAAAGACAGAGATAGACTCAATTATTCATCATTCCTTTGTTTATCTATCACATATCCTGTCAAGATTATTGTTAACATGAAGGTATCAGCCCATAGTTTCTCTATCAGCCAAAATTTATGTAGACATTTAAGTTTCAACAAGGGCTTATCCAACTGGACAAATTATTGCTACCCAACGAAACTAGCACACTCCAAATCTGTTTTAAATACTTCCTCCGCATCTTTTGGTAGTATTTGAGCTTGGCCTAGAAACGAAAGTAGTTATTTATGGTACAAAGGAGGGAAATTTGGGGTAAGTTATTATTTGGAAAGTAATGTCATTTGTTGAAGTGAGGCCACATGTTCATTTGGTACTGAGGTGCGTGGGTGTGAGTCGGTACAAAGTGACGAAGAGCAACTATTGCTGAATAAATGTGCATATTTAAATTGAAGGGCTGTTCAGATACAATATGTAAACGATAGGTACTTATTGAAGTAAAGTTTCTCGTTGCATATTCTCAAAACAGAGACCACATTTAGATGATGTACGTGGGGAAAAGGGGGATTCATTTATTGTAATACAGATGTTGGCTAAAACCCACAGAGTGGCCTTCAAGGCAATGTAAAATACGTAGATTACGAACATTACATGCCGGGGGAACGGTACATGCCACATGTATGCTTATCCAACGTGTACAGTACATCAGAATGGAAGTCACTCTACGTGCCAAGTATTTGTCTAAAATATTACACTTTCCCGCATTACAGCTTCAAATATGCAAATTGCTTGAGCGATTGGAATACTTTTCACATTATTACTGTACCACGGTACAGTACACGCGTTGACCTGCAAATACGAAGACGGAATGACTCGTCGTCATCACATCCTCCGCAACGTTCTTGCCCGCTACTGCAAGGAAGTTGGGATCGTCGCTCTCGTCCAACATGCGCTCCTCTACCAGGTTCCCAACCCATCTGCGCATTCGGAGTCCCCCGCGCTACGAATGGACATTTACATACCCGCTGCATACGGGCTTCACAGTACCGATATCGCCGTCGACGTTACTGTTGCCCACCCCTCCGCACGCCGCCACATTTCGCCAAGTACGGTTACCGCAGGCGCTGCCGCAACACTCGCAGAGCGCGAGAAACATCGTCATTACGGCACTTACTGCAACCAAAACGATATCCTCCTCTCCCCCGTCGGGATTGATATCTATGGCCCCTTGGGCGACGACGGCGTGGGTTTTTTCCGCCGCCTTGCTTCCTTCGCTGCTTCCCGTCGCGGTTCCTCCCCTCAACAGGAGCTCCGCGACTTCGTTACCCATTTTGCATTTAGTCTCCAAATAATGCAGGCGCGACAGGTTTCTACCCGCCGCCCGCATCCGTAGTTAATTTATGAATACTCTCCGCACGCTTCTGTGCGACATTGTACAACCAATAAAGATTTACCACCACAGTAGCTACTGCGCTCAAAATGGACGTCTCATGCCCTCTGCTTACAGATATCGAAGATCCGCTGAGATCGGATATATACAGTACAGTACTGGATTTTGCTCTTCTCCGTGTCAAAAACAATGGCGTCTCTATTGAGATGTTTTCATTAAAGGCACGCATTGAGCCTATGGTCGTTTGATGTAATCATGAGCCCACGATCCCTTGATGCATACAATCAATAAGGTTGACCCTAGGATATTCCGGGCCACAACCGACCATATCTTTCAAATATTAACTCACCCCACATTTCCCCGATAGGGCTTTTTAAATGCGCATTTATTTCGTTGAAGGGTGGTAGTCAAACAATGTCATACGAGGGATTACGGGTTACTCAGGTTGAGAAAGACCCCCGCCATGACACGGCATGCGAGCAAGGAGAGCAGTCACAATACTAGACCAGATAGCATACTGCAACAGAAGCGCTACAATATTTGACCCTTTGAATTAGTAGAACTAATGATGAATGGACGTCTAGACCGAAAAGCTATATGTATGGCACAGTCGTCGATAACTTGTCGCGAACGGGTAGACAGAGCACCAAGTGTATCAAAAGCAAGGGGAACAAAATGCCACTGGACATGTAGGATCCGGGTCGCTGGGCAGGAGGAGCGCAATAAGGCAAGTCCTTACCTATGTTGGAAGACTCGTTCTGATTTTTGGATTACACAAATTGACCTGTAAGAAATACTGTATTATTCGGATTGAAACGCCGATGTCCCCAGTCCATGCTGTTGCTGCCGGTGCTAACTCATTATCTTCTGCCAAATCTTCCAAATTCAAGACAGCAGTTGGACTGGTGATGCAACCTAAGGTAACAAACTTCCTAGATTTCGACGTTTCATACACGAATGTACAGTACGGTAGTACAGTACTGTACATACTACGGTAACTTCCCGGGAGACCGCCCCTGCTATTCTTCATGCCGTTCATAAATAATTGCTGTAAATACAGCAAGGGAGCGAAGGCATTTTCGCAACAAATGATGTAACTGAAAAGAATTCTGCGATTTTCTCCACGACAGAAAGCTGCTGCGATAGGAGTTCTGGTTACAGTTTGGAAAGGACACTTCACACCTCTCCGACATCAATTTTCAATCTGACTTTGCATGTACTGGAGTTCAGAGGAAGGCTGCGCATGACGCACTGCATCTTTTATTAAACATTTTCCTAAAATGAAATTTCCATCCCACATCATCAATCTCCGTAAACAGAACCAAAAGCATGCTTATGGTTCGAAGGGGAGGGCATGGTTGGATAGCTCCAATCTAAAGTTGACTTTTCTCAAAGGGACACGGACCATAGATTGGTAATTCTAGCTTCCTTTTTTCAACTTGCGTTAGAAGCCAAATAGTAAGGTCCTCAATTGATAATATCATCAGGTTTAATCTCTTGATGTGCAAACGATTGCTAATTTGCGACGAGAATCATGTCACAGAGGGTGCAGAGTATCTGCTAGACTACAGGTCGAGGATGAATTGACCAGTTTAAAATTTGTTCTTCCTCATTTTAAGATTGTCATTTGGCTCTCTCCTGTTGCGCAAAAGGAATAAAAAGGACACTTCTTAAACATACCTGTGCCCCCATCTCGGGAAACAGCCATCCTACATCTCTAATCAGTAAAGCACCCCAATTTCCCCCACTTTAAACTTTCCAGCTTGCGCAATCGCTCAATAGACGCGCGAATACGATACAACCTACCCCTTGGTGAACAAAAGTTTCAGGCTCGGTGCTCTTCCGTAGTAGCAATAGCTTCTGTACGGCTAATCTCGGAATAGATGGCTGAAATGGATCTTCCAACTCATTCTGTAGCAGTTTAATTATTGAACTGCTACTCAATCATAAAACTTCAATACTCTGCTTGGTTTGATATTTACAAATTCTGCGAGTGAAAGACAATATTGACCATCAAGACCGTGTAGGACGGAGCACATGATGAAAAATCTCTACTTTTGCAGATCAAACTGTTCGCTTTAGCTAACTAAACAATTTGATGCATTAAGGTGCAAAGGGCCACATGGTACTGGAGTAGCTAGTGACAGGAAGAGTTGCAATCAATAATAAATGGTGCATCCCTTCTCAATGACCCACTACTAGTTTCCATTACCAACAGTCAGGGTAACCAATAGAAAAGAAAGACACAGGTAGGTTCGATATAAATCAGCCCGCTCCCGCTTCATTTAGCGAGCTTATACCTACATATACGATTCGAGTGGCACGACACGGTTCGGACTTATAGAACAGGACTAGATCAATGAGAATCCTGGGAATCTCGACAATGAGTAGCCTCAGACTACCTGAAGAGTCTAGGGGAGTGAGCTCGCGGAACAAGTGATGTGTGTAATTACAGTAACATAAAGTGTACCCGCGTATGCTATTCAAAGTACAGATGATATTTTTTCTCATGATGTTTATAGAGTACACTATACTGTACAGTACAGTAGCAAAAGACATCCCGGAAGGCAATTCTGTAATTTTCCGACATCTGCACTGAAGAAAAATGATATGCTAATTTTGTCTATTTGCGGTATTTACTTGTTTCTCTCGCTAGGCGGAAAACTATCAATTTTTCCAAGAATATTCGTTTAAAAAAGCTGCACTATTTAGTTTATAGGAGTATCAATCAGATAGCGATATGAACTACAATGGATCTTGTAAGTCTATTTGATACAGGCGCTAATGAAATTGCTGGTAATGTGTGACTTTAAGTTATTCGTTTAAAGGACATTTAAAATGTATCAAGGATTTTTCATGTATGACTATTACTGTGCTTGTGAAGATAGAAGCCTGTATCATCGGTTCGTCGCCCTCAAGGGATACTTCGAATGCCCGAGATCGAGACGCTCGGCTATGTTAACTCCTACAAAATAAAGTCTTCAGAAGTACACACAATTATCAGAATTACATACAATTATTTTCACCACGAAGAACCAAACTTTAAGTTGGAGAGCCTGTCAGCCACTCCTAGGTGTGTGGACAAAAAAATTAACGCAGCCTGGGTCGTCTCGATTGAACTATCAAAGTTGGAATCGAGAAGAGCCAGGGTACTTCATGTCCAATGCAGCCTCATTGATCGATGGCCCTAAAGCTTCCCTTTAAAGAATGTAGTTCCTCCCTTCTCCGTTATTACTGTTGAAATTGATCCTTTCCTTCGTTTTTTGGTATCACAAAAGCGAAAGGAGCTGCTCACATTCCACTATGTCTCGTCCTATCATGGGCTAAGATCATGGAATCTAGTTTGGAACTGAGTCAATGACTGCATGGAAATCATTGTTTTCACGTTCAATTTGATTTAGCCGTGATGAATTCGCTTCTCCTTGCGTACGAGCCTACAGAAACTTAAATAACCCCTGATGGCATAATAGAGGCCACTAGCAAAACATTCAGTTCTGTTTTTGTTCTGTATGCACGTATTTGCGTGTTTTGTCGAGTTCCAAATTGTGGGCTACCAGTTAAATGAAAGGGAGCAGAACTTGGAGATGTAAGGGGCATGGTCTATTCAATATGGCTTACGCCCTTCACGAAAAAATTCTGATGGTACGCTACACTTATCTATGAATTGTGTAAAATGTCCATTATTTTAGTATTAGACCTATGCTCATTTAAACGAGGTAAATCGTACAGTAAGCTTACGACAAGCCCAACCGTAGCCGAATCAAACGACCCGCAAATTGCACTTCAGTTAAATACCCGTTTTTCTTTTCTTTGTAAAAATTTCTATGTCGAAAAGCCTCTTTGAGAGGATCGCGGTTGTCGGAGTACTTTGGGATAACTTTTTATATACATTAAAAGAATAAAACACCCAAAACTTCGCCCCCAATATCGAAGTAACCCTAAAACATTAATTCAGAAATTCAATCCACCCTGTCCATGATGCACACTCTAGAAAATCTAGAATTCACGAGCTTATCGAGATTTCAAGTTCGCGGACCATGCGTTCCAGAATAGAAACCCTATAGTGGCATAATACAGAATTCACGCTACCTGTATTCCATTAAATCACCCAAATGAACGTTTCTGAGTCTTTTATCCCCCAAAATTGAACCAAATATCTGGCTGTATTGTCATTCGCTCCCAACACTGAAAAGGATCATTTGCCTGCTTCCTAACACTTCTTACTGTTCGTTTTTCTTTGCACGCGTGACACCAGAGGTCGTACTGTATATTTTCTGTTCACAGTGCACCGTTATCACCCCGCTTTCCTCCAGTGCTTAGTATAGATATCAGCAGGCGCTGTTCTTGCGGGGCTTTAACCGAAACACTGAACGAGGTGATTAAAAACCAAAGTCTCTCGAAAACATCTGGAAATGCCATTTCAGACTAAACAGAAGTTGTTAAAAAACGTTTCAGCATTTCAAGAGCCGCCAATTCTATTTTCAGTTTGCCTAGCTATTTTCATCCGAAATATTTTCGGGTACCAATAAAACTAAATTCACCAAGGAATAATGCGTTCAGGATGGAATAAACGTCATAATCGCAGTATTTGGACTGGTCGGACATGTATTGACGCGTCGATCTCAGCCAGATATTTCCTTTTCGAGAGGGATTTTCGGGAAGGGCTATAGTAAAATAGAGTCCAAATGGTTCATTCCCTTTTTGGATTGCTGAAAGCCGAATGGTTCGGTATAATATTCCATTTAGTTGAATGAACTACATTGCTGGCCGCCATAGGTCAAGACTTTAAAATACAATCGGGAGATCACTGCAATGCTATTTGGATACAATACAGCCATCATGAAATTGCAGCGGGCATACTTTCCATCCGCACTGTCAGGGGTTCCAGAAGGTGAGCCCGCAGCTTACTATTTATACAGGAACAGGATTGGATGTCGATACACCCGATGGATGTCTTTAGTTCCTATGTTGTATTTGATCCTTCAAAATGTTAAGGGCGGAGGTCTGGAGCTTTTTCCTATATACTTTCATTTATCCTTAATGGTTTAGTAAAGAGGTAAGCACCTCATGACTCATAACTATTTCTCCAAGTAGCCGGCATATCCACGGTCTCCTTCAGCCCAGTAGGTTAACCTTTTCTTCCTCGGAAATTCCATATCCCAATAGTTATTTACTGTAGCCTGTAGAGCTGACTGTATCTACCCCTACTATATGTTAACTGACGGATCTATCCGGTTACTATCCACAAATGCCACTTACTATTTCTGTCATGACGGCCACGTCCATCTTCCTTCCTCATCAAAGAATTTTAACTATTTTCTAAACTGACTCACCCGATTCCTCCACATTTCTTCCTACTATCGCTCAGCTAGCGTAATTTCAGTCTCGAATCCATCCTGTTCCAAATGATTGCCCAAAAGTTCCCCTGTTTTCGCCAGGACAAATTATTTTGTGCCTTGATACTGCTCGGATCACAACCCGTCTCCATTCTGATCTCCACGACCACCAGTTTCTACAGCATATTAATTGTGAGCTCTCTGTCAAATAACTCATCTTGTTCTTCCAACATCGTTATACGTGAACTGATTTCTTCCGAATTTTCGACTCGCAGTGTAACTCTCCTCATCGGCACCAAAATCACTCATCGGCAACCTCCACCTTTAACTATTGTACAAAGATGTAAAAAAGTTAAACGGCGGATTACATAGCCTCAATTTCACGTCTTTTCAGACTATTCCGAATTCTCAGGTTTTCGGTATACCTCCAGAGTCTGATCTATCAGAATTTTTCGATATAAACCTCATTAAATCGGAACTGGTGGAATACAGTCCGGACTACATCTTTCTCGGCCTCAGCATCATCTGTATGCCAGGTTTTCAAGTAAGAATCTGTAAACCAGTTGAATACTGGGGGTGCCTATCGCGCCTCGATATTCAACCACATTACTAGCAGAGCTTCCAGTTTCCGCAACTCGGTCTTCATGAGCGGACGCTAAAACCATATCATTGAGTATGGATACAATCTCTTTATTGCCTTACACAAAGAAAAATCTCCTCAATTCGACCTCAGACGCTTTTTTCGAGGTGGCCTTCCAGTAACCATCCACTTGCCATCAGTTCCCTAAATTCAATCAATTTCGCTATGTCAGCTGCCACCGAAAAGAATTATACCGTTACATGAACCCTTCAAACCTTGGCCTTCAAGATTTTCATAAACTGCGATTAAAACTGGTTCAAGACCTCGGTCCAGACTCGATCGGGTGACAGACGGAACAGTTCTTGGACTTTTCGAAAACTTGTCACTCGACATCTTTTTCTTTGAAATTTTATTTTTTCCATTTACATTCTAAATACTGTTGCATAGCCCTTCAACTTAAAACAGACACGAAACTTCCTTTAAATTCGATCAAAAAGCGAAGTGAGCTTGAACTCCTCAGAAAACCAGTTTACATTGGTCATTAATAATTTCGGGACCAAATGCTCTAATTCACTGGGTACAAAATGTGTTTACCCACGGATAGTCTAATTTTCGGACACTGCCGTTCAGTCCGACTAAATGTACACAGAATGAACAGTCTTTTTGAAGGACCAAATTCTAGTGTGCAGGCCAAAGTTCGTGCCATTTACCATGAAACAAACTTATTTCAAATTCGATCAAGCCTTTTATATTAATTCTCTTTCGACGAGGTAGAATCCTTACAGATGCTATAAAAAATTATCCACTGATATGTAGAACCCCATAGTAGTGGCCAAATTTGTATAAAATTTCTTTGTTCTATTTAATTGCCACAGTAAATGAAATTTATTAACTTTTTGTTCCCATTAAGATGAAAATTTTCTGTTCTACATATGCGAGACGAATAAGGACTAAGTAGCTCTGAATCTTCCTAAGCATAATGAAGACCAACCGCAACACCACTCGCCCCTCTGATATTCTACGGTAATCTCAGTTCTAACAAAAAGATGAATGGGAGAGCTCCCTGGAAAGGGACTTAAATATTGAACAGCAGCAAAGGAAGAGACGATAAATTAAGCTCACCTATATAAGCGACGATAAATCGAGCTTAACGCTGTTATAGGTCAGTAAAAGACGTGAATGTTCTAATGCTTCAATACATAACTTTTGCTAATGATTTTAGAATTTCCTTTCCACCTTTTTATTGGCCAAATGTGTGCAGAAATAGTTAGTTCTAAATTAGACCTGCACGATTAGGTAACAAAGGAAGTACGAAGTTCTCATGGAAACTATCTCAAACGTGGCCGCATTACTACCATCTTTAGCTTCATCTTTAGCTTCCTTTCCATATCTTACTCCTTCTCACTCTTGTAAACGCTGACTTACACGACAACAGAATCTACTCTTCCAGTGCCCACGCCGCATTTACGTACTCATACCATTTCGCGGATCTTCGGCTTTTTTTCAGCCCGGCCAAGAAATAATTTATTGAGGCGCTAGAAAACTTCCAGGTTTGTTATCGGATTATGAAAAACTCCCTCAAAAAACTGCACTCTTCGACCAATTTTGACGCATTTAGATCCGACACAATTACCAGAATCTTTGCGACCGGACTTTAGTCTGGTCTATGCTACTTTGGAAGCTTTGATGCAAGTCGTCGATCTTGTTCGTTTTAGTCCACTATTTTCCGTGGGAATTCCGGTATTCCCCGTAAAAAAGATGTCTCCGCAGGTCACAGTCACGAAACATTTTCTCCAAGAGAAGTAGATATGCCGAACGGGTTGCTGCTTTCAAGCCGGTGCTTCTCTCAATTCCCGACGTTGTAAGCTGAGATCGTTTAGACGCAAGAAGATGCTCGCTATTATCCAATAAAATATTTACGAGTATACAGAAGCATTCATTAACAGCGCAAAATTCAAAAATGGATTATGAACTCGTGTACGTCTAATACTGGGGGGTGCGGGAAACCCATCATTTAGAAGAAAATTTAGTAACCTACTACCTCAAAAGCCTGATTATCGTTGGCAATCCCATAGGTATCTGCGTAGGTCTTCAGCTCCAAATACAACATCTTGGTGTCGTTGTTTCGCCAGTTCAAATTAAACTTTCATGAACTTTAGTTTATACTGGAAACAGAAAGGGAATATTCCAAAAAGAAACAACGTCATCATCCTTCTCATATCTTAACTTCTTCAAGGCAGCTTCGAACGCCAAAATGTTCGGATGGTAGTAGGTAATCTTGTCGGGTTGTTGGTTCTTTCGCCATCTCGCATCTAACAACTCCGTAGATGTCAGAGGCTCTGTCCAAATAATTGATAGCTCAAACCTTATACGACTAGCAGGCTCCACCCGAAAGTTAAACGAACCCGACCGGACTCCGGATCGCAAAACTATGGCGAGAATAATTCGTTTCGTGGTAGTCTTAGGCTCTGTTCAAGTGGCTAGCAAGTAGGTGGCGTGTTCTATTGAAGCCTCTGACTGCAGGTGCGATGCCTTACTAGCCAGCGAGTCACTGCAATCGCCCATCAGCTCCTCATGCGATCTTTTTTTGGATCCCCCATCAATCCGCGAACTGCACTTCCTCGCCAGCCCACTAAGCAATTTTTCCGCAATGCCAACTCATGTAAATTGCATGTAAGCAATTGGAAAAACCAAATAAAAAAACGGAATGTGCGTCGATTACCCTCTTCATGGTCACTCGCAAGCTCCTGTCGAATCCGATTGTAGCAGGAGCGAAATTTATTAAAGCTGTGCTCTCTGAACAACAGCGACATAGCATACACCGCCTTGGTTTTTTCAGCACCCGTAGTGTGCTTGATATTGAACAATTTGCGCAAATGCGCTACAGGTTACATGTTTTTAATAAGCTTCTCGTTGGTTTTATTGTGAAAGACAGTTGGAGGAAGAAGAAGGGAGATGTAAAATCGAAAGCATGCACGAGTGTTGCAGTAAACCGCGACTTAAGTGGTATATGTTTTCTCCAACATAAGTTTTCGATGCTCGGTTTGCAAAAACGAACATCGAACATCTACAGGATGTCTGAAAATCGAATATTTTCGGGAATAATATTCGATTTTCGAGTTTTTGCGCCATACACAAATCGGACAAAATACAATTTCATCGCTACCGTGTTTCGCCTAGGTGAATTATCTCCAAATCTGTCACTTTAACGCGTTATTCATCTCGTGGTGGAAATCTGACCTTCAAATTCCAGTTGATCACTGTTTACCGAGCATTTGAAAAAATAAATTAATCGCTAATTATTCGAATATTTGGCTTTTGCATTATTCGTTTACTCTTCAATACTACGTACCCATTAAGAAAAATAAGAAGTCGAGTTGGGGTGTATGAAAGTCGTAAATGTTCGCAGAGAACCGTGTATTCCTTGATTAATTTTTATGTGAGACAACCAGTTAGTTTCAGAGTTCTAATATTTTTTAATGCTCTTCGAATATTTGGCGAACGTTTTCCGAATATTTGGCAAATGTTTGCTCAAATTTACTGATTATTTTTGAAAACGTTCTTGTATTTATTATGTGTTGCAGCTTCATGCACATTGAGCCCCGATGCGCATGAACAACGAAGCACACCCGGTTAGATCTTAACCGTATAGTTAGGACGTGCGCAGTCCCCAGTAGATACTGAACGCATTAAACTTCTTTCTTTCTGCTCAGGTATTACTGCGCACCCTGTAGGATACTCCGGGCCACAACCGACCATATCTTTCAAATATTAAATCACCCCACATTTTCCCCCATTACTCAGCTAGTCTCGCGTGAACGCCAGACCATACTACTAACATGATGTTGAAAGCCACGAAGTGTCCCCCCCACCAGTATCCGGGGCTGCCATCAACATTGCAGCATCATATATGCTCTCAGAGGGAGAGCAACGTTAAAATATTACGCAGGTCGCCACTTTCGAGGCGCTTTGGGAGTTAGCCTTGCTGTTGCAACTGAACTACTGTATTGACATTAATGACTTCATTACTGCTATCGACAACTGAACCCACTCATTTACTGTGGGGCCTGTTTTTTTTGAAGTGCGACGACAACGAGCACGTCAACGCGGCCCTCGCTTGTGTCGATGAGAAAATATATAGTTTGTGTGGAACAAATTTGTAGCCTCGATATCGTAAGATAACTCATTCGTGTACAGTGGTTGCTTTTATTCTTTTTCGTAATGTTACTAACTCTCAGAAGGTTGACTGGAGTTCACTTTTTATTGGGAGAGCGCGATCTCAATACAAAATGTCTGTCGATGGCACGAATTTTATGGTGTTTGAGACCACTCCGTTCAGCCCCCAGTGGTATTACCACAGAATTCGGGGGATCTGTGCTTCGCTACGAGGTGGGGGTCAATGTACTGGAGATAATATTTTGTTTCGTCTCACGATCCTTTTCCTTGTGGTTCACAATCTGATTTGAAAATATTTCGATTACCGCTAGACGCTATTTACTACCCAACGAGAGGGTCATTGCCGACCGGGGATACCCCGATTAAATGTGGCAGGGATGAAATGACAGAACGCTCCGTTGATTTCAAATTTACTCGAGCGCGATATGAAGCCACAAACAAAGGGCTTGAACAGGTCACTGCACGGGCATAGATTTAGACACAAGCTAGAGTTGCCTTCTGTGTGCTTTTTGCCGTACTAACTTAGTGCAGCTCTCCATTAACAAAGGTGAGATGGTTTTTTGACTAGTAGTATGTAATTTTAACCTTAAATTCGCATCTAAGTTCCCTGTATCTCCTTGGATTACGATAAAAGCCTTCCATCATCTCTTTTGCTCGTCGCCTTTGAGTGCCCGGGATCGACAGTTCTTTTTTTAATCATTCAAAAAGTAGGCTGACATACGATATCTCGAAGAAAAATGGGCATGTTTGGCAATAACACGAAGTCTGAAATTGTTGTCATGTGTGATTTAGTAGTAAGTGTGATTGGTCAGAGAGGTGGAAAGTTAACGCCCAGAAAGCTATATGGACAATATATGGACAATAATGACGACGTTTGAGCGGCAGCCAGTCTTGATTGAGACATATCGAGAACCATCACAATGCTCAATGAATAGCGCAATAGATAGACTCATGATCAAAACTTAAAGAACAGCCCAGAGAAGTTGGCTCAATCCAGGCTCTTGGGTCTTGCCAAAGGGAAAATAAAGGGTGTATTTCATGCGAGACTGCGTAGGGCTGAGGACCGGGGGGTTCTAAAGTAGGCGGTGTGGAAATAGATGCGTAAGGCCTTCAAAAGTACGGCCGTAGGGAACAACGCTGCTGGTGAAAGTGGATGACAATGAATTTGGGCCCATTTGGGGAAGTACTGTCGGAAGTAACAGTTGAAGTAACGAAGAATTACAGTCATTCTATGCGCTTGACAACACTACTGGCTTCATTCCGGTTCGCGCTTGGATTAATTTTGTAGGGCACCTCCAACAGGTAAAAAGACCGGATGGCTGCACGGGTACGGCCAAAAAGATAAGATGGTCTGGCTGGATCATTGCAGTGGTCACAGTAACCGCAGAATAAGGAACAGTAGGGGAAACTTTTGGTAGTTTGATACAGTATTTGGAAAGTAATGTTATTCCCTGAAGTGAGGCCAGATGTTCTATTAGGGATTGAGGCGACTGGAGTAAGCTTACACAGTAAAAGGTTAGTGGTGTGTGTACGTCACCCTAGAAATCGGGTTGGAGTCCCGCCATCAGGCAGGCAGTATTGGACATTGATGCCGCTGCGGTGTTCCTTTGAGACACACAGCAATGAGTAAAGAATGTTGAGGGAGGACTTCTTTAACCTCAGAACCATAGTATAATGTTATGTCCACTGTAGAGATACCTTTATGGGGAGATTACAGTGGGTCAGCTGAGCAGGCTCAACCGGCAGCGGCAGAACCGATGCAGAAGCGAAAGAAGAACATTCCACCACCGAACCCTTTGGCTGGCCAGGGTGGGTACAGCTTGAAAAACTCTTCTCGTAAAGCGCGATGCTACAGTACATATGTAAACACCCAATATTGTACGGTATATACGCATGAGATATGGCGTTGAAGTCAGTATGGCGGACAACTGTACAGGGCAACGGTAACTGCTGCCTAAAAATTACAGGATTTGGTCAGCATGACGGATTCTAAGGGCTCAAAATAACGTCGAATCCAGCAGGCCCGACTAAACAATGATTTTACTGGAACCTGTGGGGCAGTCGTCGGCTGTTTGCGCTAGTTGTAACAAAGCCTCCAAAAAGTCAAGAGCACCATCGGATATGGATGAGAGAAGCATGGCATGCATGCGCCAAGGGAGGGTGATGCGATAGATGAATGCGGTGTTGTGGATAAAGAAAGATTGAAGAAATGTAGATATTGAACGGACCTATGGTAAATAGTACTACTGTACATATGAGAGTGATGATGGTGCAGATGCAGATGCGTAACCTGGACAACCAAGGACACAGGCCTTAAGTAACTGTCTTGTTAGAATCACCAGATTATACCTTCTATAGAATAGGGGAGTGTGCAAGGCAGTTTGCGCTTAGTAAGGGTTGTGAGAAGTAAACCAATGAGATATTTTTTGGGCAAAAGCAGAATTTGGGTATGGTCAAAGGTGATATTTCATCGTTTGATGTTACTGCGGCATGCTTGATTGTAAGGTATTAGCTGTGAAAACCATGGATGCGATACGTAGCAGACGACAGAGATCCAGATGGAAGAAAGAAATGGGAAGTTTAATGCATTCAGTACATATTTGCTGGGAACGATTGATCGTTTGAATCAAAATATCTAAGGACAGTAAGATCTATGCATTAGATATTAGCCCAGAAGGCTACTATTTGATGCATGTACCTTAGCGGGTAAATGTGATCGCAGTCGAAAATTCTACTCGAATCATCGCAGACGATTGCTGCGCACAGAAACAGTTGTCGTTTGCTGTAGTTTTATTCTCAGTGTGGAGACGATGATAATTGCCTTTGTACCGTGCGATGCTGGAAATGGATGCCAATTATGACACTTGTACTTCTAAAGGATACAGAAAAGCTGAGAAGTACTTGCCAAGGGCGTAGCGTGCTGCTCACCTGGAACTGCAGGGAGCTGGGTAGCTACTGCGGGTGGAATATTGTATTGTCTCTAAATTCGTTTAGACAATGGGTTGGGAGTGCGGCAAGAATAGAGGACAATCATTCACTCGAAGTATTGGATAAGGGAGGTGTTGTTGTGCAAGCTATTGAATATGGACTTTAGGTGAATAGATATTTCCCAGTACGCACCTTTTGGGCACCCGGGAGACATGATTACAGGCTAGGGGAGCGTAGTTCCTTCCCCATTACTGTGTCGGTATACCCTCTTTGAGTACATTGTGGTTGGAAAACCATGGGATAGATCGGATATATCTTCCAAGAGTAAAACACCCAAACCTTTCCCCCGGCTAACTACGGTGCGCATGGTCATTGATGAAGCAATCTAATTGCTGATGGCAACGTTGCCGCATGTTGGCATGGCACCATCATTTTACTATTCAGAATCTATCTATACTTGAGAGAGATATATTTACTCCTTACTTATGTAGAGTGTGCACCGACTGGCCGACTATTCAGTGAAGAGCTAGCTGGATAGACCAAATCGGTCACGTACAGTGGGGCTCGCGACAGGATGGCCATAGCCACCGACGACCACAAGGTGCAACTGATAGGCTGGTAGATGCGCGTGCGAATAATAGCGTCCGAGGTGTGGCATTTCCTGGCAACACGGGGTACAAACCCTGCGATAAATAACCCAGTCTGTGGAGAAGGGACACTGCGGGAATCAAATTAGATATTCTTATTCTTGTTTACATGATCTCATTCTTGAGTTTGACCTGGCATTTCGTTTTCGCGTTTGATAATTCGATGCTAGGAAAAAATGAGAGATAGTGTGCGGCTGGGTCATTTCAGCTTTCAAGGGTTCGTTGAGGTCTGCAGGAACAGAAGGACCACAAGTATCGGGTTTGAGAGGGGCCAAGGGCCATGTTTCTCGATTCTTTCGCCTGCAGCATTGCAACAACTCTCGTGGAATGAGGGGTTATCAATTTGGAGCCAAAGGTCCAGGACCGATATGTGCTGTTTAGTGTGGGACGTGCAGCATGCAAACAAACTATGGCCTGTAGAAGTTGGAGAGCCAGTTTACATATTCACACTGGGGTCTGTGATGGCATCTGTATAGAGTCGTTTTTCTCTTTCTGCACAGGCGCGTTTTACACGTTGAGGCCATACCAAAACGCCAACCGCTGAGCAAAGGACCCATATCGATAGAGACGTAATTGGCAAGTTGAAAGGCTCGCCCTGGGGGTAGAAGCGGGAAGAATGTGAAAGCTGTTGTTACACTTTACGCATGGTTTGTGAATACAAGACAAGCGACACACGAGTGCAGAGAAGTGTGAACCTCGCGGACAGTAGAAAAGACTAGCGGAGAAGTTTACATTGCTCCCGTACGCCACTTGAAATTTATCGGGCATTCGATTATGATCTGCCCAGAACAGGTTTTGGATAGACCTTGATTCCCGCCCAAGCCGTTCGGGCTATTGAAACGTCGAGGGACGGATCAAGGGGGGGAGTTTGGGCACTTTTACACTGAAAGATACGGATCGGCAACATCATTGCATGTTGAAGAAAATACGAGATTGGATATTATGCCTCCAGTTGATCTACAAGGCTGACTCGCACTGGCAGGCTGGCATATGCGGATAGACATCACCGGGGCTGCCGCATGGCCTTTTGTTCAAACCGCCCGGATGGTGGCATATGTTTCGTGTCCCCCGACATGCACGTTGCGAGGGACGTTGGTTGGCACTGTGTAAGCGTGCGGGTGCCAACCTCGGAGGTTGAATACAGAGATGTGTGGGCTTGATGTTTGGGTGGTGAGCTGATATTGTGCAGGTGGTGGCGGGGGGTTATGGCTTTAGGGTTATGTGGTGGGACTTTGTGATCGATACAGGGGTGTGTTGCATTTTGAGTTGGAGGGGCTGTATTGAGTGAGGGGCAAGGTCGGGTAGCGGGGATTGATTGGGTGATGCGGGATGGCGACTAGTTGTGTGTGTGAGGGATGAGGGTTGCTCGCGGCGGTGGTAGGGAAGCTGCAGACAGTGTGTTGTGGGCGGAGCGAATTGCTGGTGGGCGTTGGGGTAGGTCACTGCTGATGTCTGCAACAAAAGATCTGCCGGCGAGGAGAGTTGGGCTCCCAGAGTCTCGCAGTAAAGTAGGCATGGTAGCAGTGGAGAGCTGAATGCAGGGATTTGAAATGGTGGGATCTTTTGTTTTTTTTGATGTTCCTTACTGTATTATTATTACAGAACAGTATTTCAGAATTGTCATTTGGTCTGATCACAGCATATGATATCATGTACACTAGTCGTGTTAGTAGTTGTGGCACAGGGCAGAGAATCGTGTGGGTTTACTGTATTATTAGTGGCTGTTATGGGCGCCTTATGTTGACCTCGGCTGTAATACTGTACTGTAAATGAACCTCTGGACGGCACCTGCGATAGATGATTTCTCTGTCCATGGACGAGTGAAGTTTTTCGTGACCTAGCGAGGAAAATCCTTTTTTTCCCAACCAAGTAACGTAAACGTTTCTAAACAAAAAAGAGACCAAATTCTGAGACTAGATGATTTTCCTTGTTTGCTGGTGGCATGTTAACGCACTGTTACACTTTTCATGCTGGCATCACCAGAGATTCATAGGCGGGTTATATCACCTCTCCATACGTTCAACTGCTCAACTGTTCAGCTGTACAGCATCCAGACACCAGTGATGAACGATAATTCTATCCGTACAGTACAGTACAGTACTGTACCGGTACAAACACTTGATTATCCCAACTGGTAACCTTTTTCAGGTTGAATGGCTTGCAATTTCAGGTGTACTGTACTGTACCGGACAATACTGAAACTGCCCCTCGAGCCAGATTTTATGGTTCCGCTCGTTGTTGTAAGGACCGATAGGACCAAGAGCTAAAACATTCCCATAAATTTCATTTGGTATGATTGTTTGTGTATCTGCTCCTCGGGGGGTGGGGGGGTCGGCCTTTACAGCATTTGGGCCCGTTTGGATGGCGTGTATAAAGGGATCCTGGATCCTTTTCAAAATATGCATTTAAAAGACAGCTGTTTATGATTTGCCCTTGCTACACAAGCAACTTTTTGGAGCTCTGGAAACAGAATCATTTTTGGTCAACACACCAGGCCGACGACTCTCGCCCTGCACCCTCGACAACTTGACCATTCAACTGCCTTTCTACCTCAGTCCCCATTCTTCATTCACTCCCACTACATCTCTAGTCCACTTTAAACCCCTCCTCTACCCGACTTTTTCCTTTCTATTTCTTTACCCCGTCACACTCTCGCTCCCTCTGGCCCTCCGTCCCATCCTTATCCGAAACATCTTTTTTCATTCCATCTCCCCATCCCAACTCACCCCTCTTTCCTACCCCCCCCCCGCTGTCCCGCCTTATCCCCCTGTGCAGAACAGTCTCACCACTCTTCTTCCACCTCTTTAACCCTACTTGCACCCTTTCCCTCTTTCCCCCTCCTTGCTTTACCCGCACCTGTCTCCATCCCTATCCACATTTTCTCTCCATCTTCCACATTTGCTTGAGCAATTCCTGCAAAGCCCATACCACCGCAACAGCACCCGTCCCGCCATCAAACCTGTCCCGCTCCTGCGTCTGTTTCCACCACGTATCATCCTAACACACCGCCGCCGCTATTCGATTCGTCTATTGCACTTCATTCCTCTCTTCTCGTCCTACACATTCATCCCTGCCTACCTTGTCGCCTTTCTTCCTGCACCTTTCATCCTGCACCCGCCATTTCTTTCCACATCGTTGGATCTGCGTTGCTTCACTGTGGCGTGAATCCCCCCGTTGTTTGATTATCGCATTCGCAACGGCTCTCCGATATTTGCCGTTTCGTCCAGTTTCCGCCTTCACCAAGGCGGATTCGTCAAGTCATGGATTGGGTTAGTAACCGCGATGACGCCCAGGACAATCTCCTCTCCGAGTTTGCCTCACGCCCAACCAACCAAAACTCAGAATTTTCACCCCTCGTCACGGGCCTTCTGTCCACGGGTACCACACCGGCGGTTGCTGGCGAGTGGCCGATCCCGCATGTCACCAGGAACGTTCGCAATGATTTTCGCTACGAATTCTCCCTTTCCGCAGGTCCTGAGTTTGACACAGAGTCTGCAGATGGTGATGAACGCGCCAAACCGGAAGACGATACCGTTTCTACCGATGGTAATCAAGGCGCTTCTACGAGTGAAGATACCTCGATAGGTGTGGACCCCTCGGTAGCAAGTGCCAAGGAGCCGATGGCAGACACTGATGACATGTCTGTCCATCGCCCGCTACCGGCCTTGTCCCCTACTCCCGCAGAAGCAGCAATGATCCCATCTCCAGATGAGGAGAAGAAACTCATCAAAGCACAAATTGCGGAAATAAACGCCCTACGCACGGAGGATAATGTGGACAATGCAGAGGCGAGGTTGGCAGCTTTATCCAAGCCAACAGCGCATCAGAAAACCATCAAGGTGATTCAGAAGAAGAAATCTGGATTGGCCGCGAAAAAACCTGCTGGAAAAACAACACCGCCGTCCAACCAGGCCATGTCTGTGTCGGGAGGAACGTCTGCTGTTCAGAGCGGGGCGCCGTCGCATACAAAATTGTGTCGTGATCGTTTGAACAATATGTTTGAGCAACTGAGGCATACGTTACCTCCCGCACCTGCCGGAGTGGAGGTCAAGCACAAAGCACAAGTGCTGGATTATGCGATTGTGGTCCTCAAGTCGATGGTGGAGCGGACGTCTCAGTTGGAAATTGAACTTGCAGTGAGCAGCAACAAGGCTACGATGGACTGGATATCCAAGCTAGTGAGCAATGTAGAGACGTTCCCGCAGGCGGCTGAAGAGGTGATGAAGCTGTTCTCCAAACGACGGGGATGGAGACACGCCGAGCTTTGGACTGCCGAGAAGAAACACATGACAGCTGGGTGTGATCCGGAAGAATCTACTGTGTTGTCGTTCTGCGTGGCAGTTGGAAACGACGGGATGAGGCACGACGGTTTGAATTTGGAGCAATTCTCGAAAGAATCCGAGTCGTACGTGTTTAAAGCAAAGGAAGGGGTGCAAGGACGAGTGTGGTCGTCGATGCGGCCGGAGTGGGTGACTGGGCTGTCGGACGTGAAAAAGTTTCGGCGTGCGAGCCTAGCAACAAAGTATGGATTGAAGGTGTGCCTTGCTGTGCCGGTTACTATCACCGGGAAGATTGAAGCGGTCATGTGCTTTTATGATGTGAAACATCGACCTTTTGACACGCAATGCGTTGAACTTGCGATGAGACTTGCGTGGGCTTTGGGGAACGCGGTAGGGGGGAAACGGGCAAAGGTGAATGTGTTGTCTACATCTGGGACATCAAGTACGTGATGAAGGTGAGGGAAGAGTGGTTGTGAAAGGGGAGTGGGGAAAGAGTTGAGCAGTTTTGATTTCTTTGTACATTAAGGCGAGCGTGGATAGCTCAAGAAAGATAGATTAGAAAGGAAATTTCAACGCGGATGGAGAAAGGAGCAGAGAGTGTGTGGACTGGTGTGTTTTTTTTCGCAAGTGGTGTGAGGCGGGGACGCGGGCTGGGTTTTCAAAGGGTGGCGGGTGTGTTGTGTGGGGTATGAACAAGATAGTGGGATTCCACAATTGTGGCGAGGAGATGGGATTGGATGAATGAAGTGTTGCGGGAGAAAGTGGTTATACAGGTGTTGCAGATCTAGCAATCAGGGTGCAGAGAGCCACGGATCTTGGCGATGTGTCCAGTCTGGGGAGATGTTGCGAGAGGGAAAGTGTGCCAAGGAACCGCATGACTGGGGGAGGGCTTTTTCTCCTCATGTACGTATTTCCCCTTGCACTTGTCTGCCTTTGTTGTACCAATAGTCGAGATTGTCAGATTGTCACAAATGCATCATTTTGTACATTTTACATTTTATACCAGTGCATTCCGAGCGTTAAAAGAGCTACCGTAGTGCCGTGGTGCGAGGCAAAAATTGCTATCTTTGGATGTTTTGCAAGCGGTGTCCGTGCAGAAATGCCGCCATTGGCATGCGCCATCACCAAACGCTTATAGCAATTTGTGCTGTACTGTACTGTACAGTAGAGTAATCCATCGCGTCCAGCTGCTACTGCTCGACCCCTTACAGTAACAGTATTTCACACATTTGCCAGCATTACAGTACCCAAAGGGATAACAAACTACTATACTGTACAGTACACTACTTACAGTTCATGACCATTGTCGCAACCATACGGGATGGTCTGCCCTTTTTAAAAAACCGTCCAAATCAGTCGCTGATTCGCACGTCATCGATCAATGCATCCCTGGCCAGATTACTCTACCCTACTTTTGTTTGAGTCCCTCTCCGCCTCACCTTGAAATCGTGCCATAAGCACTTCCCCGCAGACTCTTTCCGTTCCATCTCAACTCTGCAACTGCACTCACATTGCAACGGTCATCCATGAAGCTGTATAGTGACATCGGCAAGACTGCCAAGAGTAAGTCCATGTCGCATATCTACAGCTCTCTCTACCTTGCCACCTTCCCTCCAACATTCCCACCTGCTCCACCAAAACCAACTTGTCATCCCGTGATACTAATGCGTCCTCCACCCATGTCCCGTTTGTCTCCCTAGAACTCCTAAACGATGATTACATATTCGCAAACAATATTAGGCTCTCCTCAAACACCAAAGACGGCTTCTCTTACACTGTTTCCGGCGTTCAAAATGTCAAGGGTGACACAATTGACGCCGATGTCGCGGCAAAGTTAAACATCAAAGGTGCTACCCTCACGGGAAAGTTGTTTACAGGAGGCGAGGATCCTTCCACCGAGCTCAAGTATGAAACCAAAGATTCCAAAGGACGCAAGGTCACGCTTTGCGGTACAGCGGGTAAAAAGCTTGCCACATCTACCGCTGAGGTCCTTACCGGTCCCTTTGGTATCAAGCTGGGCGTTGATGTCGCCAATTCCGACCTGTATGCATCCGGCGCTCTTGCAGTGTCTCCGGATAAGTGTACTGGATTTGTCGTGGCTGGTGCCGAATCTGTGTATAATCTCACGGAGAAGAAGATAACTATGACCAATTATGCCGTTAGTTTCTTTGACGGAAAGGAAAGCGAGTGTGCGGTCCACGTTTTGAATCAAGGGAAAAAGGCAATGATCAGTTATTCTCATCACGTGCGTCCCGGGTTTTCTGTGGGAACACAGATGACATATGCCCGTGATACAAAGGCAACGTCGCTTGCGATGGGATCCGCGTACCGCATGGATGGCGCAACCACCATCAAGGCAAAGCTTGATTCGGAGGGTGGCCTCGCCTTGTCGTATATCCAGGACGTCAGACCTAACACCACTTTGATCATGTCCTCCAAGTTTAATACCATGAGTTTCGACTCTGCAAAGGTCGGCATTTCCTTGACCATGGAGTAGTTGCAGCACCAAATCTCATCCACCCGAGACTTGATTACTGTCGTTGTCTCACCAAAAGACTTGTCCCCTGGCCAAGGCGCATCGTGGACTGCTCCTAAGACTGCCACGCACAGTCTCGACGAGGTGATGCCACCGGGAGAGCCCCTTCTGGTTCACAAAAGTCACTCAGCGGAGCACTTACCATGGCGGGATAGAGTCGCCCACAGTGTCAATGATCAGAGTTTTGTTTTCTGAAACCTTGGTAACGCAGGATTTGAGGTAAAGTCGGTCGCCAGAAACAGGGTCAATCATCATGACCTCACATGTACCACAGTCTCCCACCCCGCAACTCTCAACTATTTCCACACCAGCGCTTTGTGCAACGTGGGACAGCGTATCACCGGCTCTTGCCGTGACCTCAACATTGTCAGGTATAAATATTACCTTGGCAGAGGGGTTGTCCTCTTGTTTTGACTGTGACATTGCGATTCTCCTTGACTCAAGAGTTAATTTTCTAGGCGCTCGGGCCGGCTTGTGTCTCGGTTTGCATCGCAGAGTCTTGTGAGTCGTGCTGCCTTTGTGACACGGACAAATGCAGAATGAACAGGGCCGACCGAGTGGCCTGGTGGTCGACATCGCTTACACTGTGCCTGGAGAAACGCCAAAGGCTAAGCAGAGCACTAGACTAAATGAAACTTCAGCTATTTCTGTTTGGAGTTTGCGAACAGCAGGCTCATCTGATACATTGAGAAGGGTTGGGGCGTTTTATCTCGTAGATTTGTGGACCGGGGGATCAAGCCATGAATCTCGTCTGTAAGTCACGTTGTGGGATATGTGGGCAGTTTCCGGCGTTTCAGCTGACAGCGATGTACTGTACAGCGAAGTCAAGACACGTGTCTTGAGGTCCCAGAAATCAGAGAGGGAATGCTTTCCTGGAGGGAAATAATGGGGTTTGTTTACAGGCTGTGGGCTGAATTTCCCAAGTTTACTGGACCATCTCATACATGAGTCTTCTTGCAAAGAGAGAAGTCATTCACCACTGCCGCCTACCCATCCTCCATCTCCACAACAAGGTGAAATATGGACCTTGTAAACCAGTGGCTACCCCAGTGCTCGTAATAACCTCACCCGCGCGCGCAGCTGACGCCTGCCCATATACGTCTTCGGGGTTGAATACAATAGGGTCGCCTTCAGTACAAGGTATGGGCTGCTCATCATCGAATGATGACGTGTAAGAGGGTCTCGGTAGACACGGAGGGCTGTCCGCAGGCCCGTTGGTCCTCGGTATTGGAAGGAATGGGGAGGACAAGCGAAACAACGGTGAGAAAGAGCCAGAAAAATTCCACCGAAAATATCTTGCAGAGCAGGGCATCCACTGCTTGAAAAACCAGACCCCTTCTCTCGTAAGTTAGAACCTTACATAAGGATGCGACGGCGACAAGCTGCACCGTGGACGGGCATCCTTGACGAAACCCATGCAGCGCCGCTTTATAGCGCCGTTCGAAAAGCGACGCGCTCCTTTCTCGCCATACCAGGGTTGTCCAACGTGCTCTAGGGGCGACAGGTGGCGGTACTGTCGACATCGGTATCGACGACATCGGGGCAGCGAGGGCGCAGCGAATGCGGCATATCGATCGGCAGAGGAAACGGGCTAGACGGGTGGAAGTGGCCGCGCCCGCACCCGACGACTTGTCGCACGGGGCGGGTGCCGAAAGCGGCGAAATGTTGATGAAGCTTCGCAGAGGTTGGGTTGAGTTTGGGGTTTAGTAAATGCGCAGGCTAAGTTTCGACACGGCGAGCAAACTGGTGATAACTCTGCACCATTCCTATCATGGGTCCAGTGCAGGAATACTTATTCTACTAGCTAAACGGTTGTCTGGAAAGTTGCTGGGGTCAAAAAGAGCCTTGCGTTCAGCTAGCCCGATCCTGTCGACCCTCGAGCCTCCCTGTCTGCGGGTATTCGGCTTTGCCGATCCAATGCTATCATTGTCAATCCCGGATGGACCCTCGCGGCGACCATGCCTCCATCTGCAAGTCCGATTTTGGCGTTGTGGAGCGCCACAACACCATCCTCAACTTATTCATCGGACATGTATTCAAACCCGACGGTCTTGCGTGCCAACGGGAGGTATTTCCTTCCTCCTTCCTGATACTGCCCATCGTCATGCTGACATCCTTTCTCAACGTCGTCCCCCAGATCATTGCGCTCCTCCGAACAAACGACAGCATATGGAATTACGGTCTGCTCTACGTTCCTACCTGGCTCTATACGCCGTGCAGCGGAGAAGTGTGCTGGTGGAGCCGAACTTGCCGATGGCGCCAAACTTCGGATACTTGACCAGATGGTGCGTGACGCGCTCCTCTTGCCCAGTGACACGGATCCGTCCCCACATTTCCAATGGCATTTTGTCCCCCTAGCTTTTGATACATTTGGTGCCCTGTCCATCCACTCGTGACAAGCTACCGACAATTGTTCCAAGCATGTAGCGTTTCTGTCGGCGCGCCGGTTTAATCATGCCAAGGGGCAAATTCTGCAGCGCCTCAGCGAGCCCATCTGGTCCAGTGTTGCCACTGCCCTCTTCGCTCGTGTGCCGCGTCTTGGAGAGGGTCCCTCTTTAATCTGAGTAACCCGTAATCCCTCGTCTGAGTAACCCGTAATCCCTCGTGTGACATACAGTTAGAAGAACACCCCGTGCTCCAATAAATGAATAACATGCGATCTGTCCGTGTATGTCAATGGCGATGGGTAGAAGGTCAATGTCCTCGGCGTTACACTGAACTTCGTAATAATCATCTTTCCGCAGTTCGGCACGGGGAAGTACGGAGGGCCCTCCATCAGCCTGATTGCGATAGGGCGCGAAGTGGGGACTGACAATGGTTACATCACTTCCATGTGCGGTGGGCGCGTGGAGAGAGTCGTTGACGACAATGCCAAGGGCACACTGGATTCATTGAGCACTTACGATTCGCTTATCACTGATGTATGAAATGTGCAAGCCGCAGAGTCCTGAAGAAAAAATGGAGTTTGAATCGAGTGACTAAACTCTGCGTACTGCGGGGTAAGACAAATCACGGACGCGGCACACGTTGACCAGATTGCGTAGCTAAGCTTCTAGTACAGGCGAGTATTCAATCCTCCTGTTGACCATTCGCTGCGAGATGCAACAGCTGCCTTTTATCTCTCTATGACCTTAGATGTTGTCACAGAACGTGATCCTAGCGGGTCGAAAGCTAGCGGCACAAGATTCCCTGCTGGGCTCGATCCGGAAATACTTTGCCAGAAGCGGCTCGCGCTTCCTGTGCTGCCATTGGCTTACAGCTCTCCTGGAATGGCGATGATACGGTGACGGCGTACGGCACCGGGAAAGTGGGCGGGGTTTTAGCGGCATCAGACCACTGGTGCACCAGAATGTTCTCGGGTCGCGCGTTCAGTCCAGGATGTAGGTACTTCACCTCGTATTGAATGCCGACTCCTGCAGCCTTGAACAGCTGTCGGCCAAATGCCTTCAACACTGCTGTGTGCCGTTTGGTCCGTCCAAGGCCTTTGTTACAAAGTTCTGCCGCGTGGTCTCCTAAATTATCCATGGGTCTGTAGCACTCTGCGCACCGCAGCGGTGCAGTGCCACCAAAAACGGGAACTCCCGGATGGCAGCGTAGCATCACTGTCCACATCTCGTTGTACGGTCGGTTGACTACGGACGGACGCGTGGTGAGGAAGGCTGCTGCAGGCGTCTCTAAGTATGCTTGGCAGCGGGTCCTTCCCCGAATATCAGCTTCCGGGTGCATTGCGGGGTTGGGAGACCGCGCCCATTCATTATCCTTCCAGAAGGACTATGCTGCCGACTTGAACCAGGCTCGATATAAAATGTTGTGTGAATTACTAGGCTTGGCAGCAAGTCTGGCCGCTGTCAGTGTTTCTGGAAGACCGCCGTTTCGATAGCGGAGGACGATAGAGCCGTCGGAGGAATACCTGGAAGTGTCATCCGCTTCCGCGTATCTATACGCACGGTGTTCAGACGAACTAGGCTTGTCAGGGCATTGCAGTCGCCCGGCATCAGTTATGCTCCCCGCATACGCTGCGAAATTGAGCGTCGCCATAGTTATGAAGCCATGAACGCTGTAGCGCAGAGGTAGGGACACCTGCTGTCGAACTGAACCGGTCATCGGCACATTATTGGAGTGCGAGAAAAATTCCAACAGCTCTTCATCAAATCTGAGTGCAATCGCGGCGGCCACATCCAGCGGAGTTGCCTTCAACACATATTGAAGCCTACATGCCGAGGCACAAACCCATTGAAGATGGAACCGAATGCGAGCATCTCCGATACCGTCGATCAGCGACAGCGTACGCTTGCAGCTGGTGATTTTCGCACTGAGAAAGTTCTCCATATGGATCGATCTAATCGGGGCGCCGAGGAGGTCAATGTCTCCGGTGGAGATGTTCTTCCTTGGGAAGTGGTGTAGTAGTGGTGATGTCCAGTTGCCAGGTTGGCGCGGCCAGAATAGACATGTTTTAGCCAGAATCAAATACAAGCCATGAACGGGTCCTCTGGAGCTAAGAATCTCGACTGCATTTTCAAGCTTCGTATCAGTGTTTCTAGAAGTGCAGTCATCCGTATATCATCTGTGTAGACCGCGCTATGTTCGCTCGACAACTTGCGTCACTAATGGATGCATTACAAGGGAAAACTTCAGCATGGTTGCCGGGTCCCATGTTGCATCCCTGCTTGACTAGAGATGCATAGTGAAGATGCTACAGGCAACTTTAGTGAGGACTTCTTGTGAGCGTGCACCATATTCCGAAAAAGACATGGCGACGGTAGCATGATCGGCAGCAAATTTATTATTCGTTGTCTCAAGAACCCGATTGAAAGCGTAATTTGCAACCACAGACACAATTGCATACTCTTTCTTTTCACCTTTGCGCTCTACCAGTCTCCGTATTTCGTGCACAATGAAATCTAGTCAGCAGGGCACACCGTTGACTACTAGCAGAGGTGCGAGTTACACCCCCTTGTCTTCCAGTTCTTTTGGTAGAAGCACCTTTGTTACAGGTGGCTGCAGGAGGGTCCTAACAGCAACGGCGCGGATTTCATCTGACCGAGGTTTGGATGGACAGCAGCTTCGTAGAGGAGATCATTAGAGGGATAGTGTGGCCCGGAAGGCCCCCTTGAGCTAGCCTCGTCACAACAGCAATTAGCACCGAGATGCCTCTGACCCCTGCCTCAGTGTCGATCCGCTGGGGACGACGCCAGGCAAATCGCTCTTCTCTGTTCTGGTGGGCTTGAATTGCATTTGTGCAAAGTTCACTCCAGTCGCCTGCGTTGCACAACGGATGCGTTCGCATGAGTCCTTGACCTTTCCTTGTCTGAGACCGCCATCCGTTCCCCACGTATTAAACGTCGCAAGTCTGGCGGGGGAAGGATGTGTATCCGGAGGAAGGCCGTGTGGACTGCTTCAGCATTCTGTGCCTTCGCTTAGGTGCGGAGGAGTCGTTTGAGTAATATAGGGAGACTGTGAATGCAATTCCTTGGTATGCGGTCGAAGATATGCGAAGGCCTTAGCGGGCTGTGCAGTACGTCGTAGACCGAAGGAAGGGGTGTGTTAGGCGTGGACTGTTCGTGGGTTTCTGAGGAGGTCTTCAAGGGCATTGTTACGGGCAAAAGAGAAAGGGGGGAAGAATCAATGGCGAGATGCCTCGCTCGCCCGTTGTCCCAGCAGGGGGGCAGGGTCGAGTTGTGCCTTCGCCCTCCGCATCTCCTTCATGCGCTGCGACGGGGCGCGGGTACGGGTCGAGCGTCCTTCGGTCTTTGCCGTCATCATGGAGGGGGCTCAGGAGACATTGAGCTCTGGTTGTTTGAGCCGTTGGGCGGCGCCTGTTTCCTTCGGTTTAGGAACCCGAGGGTTCGCAGTGGAGGGTTCGCAGTTTTTTGGAGGCGTGGGTGTTGTGATTGTCGCCTATAGGGTGGCGCTTTAGGGGTCCTCCCGGACTGTAGCGGGTTGCGGTATTTGCACTCCGTCGTCCAGGATGTCTGTGGTGTTGTGGGGGGCCGCTGCCAGAGTGTCTGGCTCTGATGCCGCACTGCGGGTGTCCTGTGCGTCGAAGTTGTTCGAAGTAGCATATCATGCTGTGAGATGCTGCTTGGAACGACTCCACAGCTCGCAAAGTAACGGCGAACAGTTAGGAGAGTAAGCTCTTCAACGAGGAGAGTGATGGCATGGGAAGTGGCACTTGGAAAGCAAAAGGGAAGGGGCTTCATTACGAAGGTCAGAGCGGGTAGTGGCCTGTCGCGGAGGTTGAGTGGGCGACAGGGCACCTTCTGTTCAAGGTAACGGACCCTATCCCGGTGAAGAAATCTCAGCTGCACTCCCAGCGAGTTTATGGCCCTCGTATGAGAAGAGAGAGGTAACACTATATGATCTTTATTTAGTCTGCATTAAACAGAGCCTAAGGCTCTGCTTCACAAACGACTTCAGGCAATGGCTGAACCATTAGCCCACTCAAACGAGAGAAGGGACAGATGAAAACTCCACCGCCAGAATCCGGGATACGGATGGCATGAAAAACTCCCGGAGTAAGCATGAGAGCTTGCAGAAAGACACGACGACGGCGACGGAAGCTTTGGACGAGCGGGCTGGGCGACCAACTTACAGGGATGCAAATACCAAGATCCTTCTTATTAGAAGTGGATTTAAACGGAGAGACGGGATTCATTTCGCACGCGATGGGACATGCGATAGACGGAAAGAGCATACCTTGGTGCTGGAAGAGGGTATCCACAGGGCGTAACCCAGTGCTGGGGATGAGGAGACGACTTGGAACTCGCATTCATGGATGGCATCGCGGATGCCATGGATGGGGAACGCATTTGGAAAGGCGCAGTTGCGATGGAGAAGGCCGAAACTACAGGGGCAGGCGTTTGTCGCGTGGTCTGCGAATACGTGGACTGGCTTGCGGTTGTAGTGGCATGTAACTTGCGGGCGCGGAGAGAACACCTGGCAGGCCGAGGTGAGGTTGCACCCCGACGGTGTCTTGAATAGCGGAAGTGGTGGTTGTGACCGTCGGGTGGGCGGTGACGCATAAGGCGGCAGGACTGGTAAGAAAGGCCTAAGGCTGCGGATGCGGGGGTAGATGTTCCAGCCGCTACGTTGTGAGAGGATTGGTGTAGCGCGCTAATTGTGACCTTTCCGGTGGGCCATGGTCGTGACGTAGTGCTGTGCTTTGTTCAAGGTTGTTAAAGTATTTGAGGGCAAGGCGGCGAGAACGTTGGGATCACAGCAGAGCAATTGGGGTGAAAACGGGATCCGGGAGCGGTGTGGAGGAAGGAGCGGGTGTTGGGAGTGGTATGGGCGAGGAGGAAGACTCAATGATGAGGGCTCGGGCTATAAGGGCCATATAGCGCGAAGATGCTGGGCGCAGAGTTCCAGTCGGGGCAAGCTCGGGCGGAGGCTATGTCGATGATGCTGGTGGCACAGCAATGTGGAGGGAGTGGTAAATGAAGATGGGAGTTTGAACAAATAGCCGACTCGAAGGGGAAGCTTGCACGGACGCCTTGATCCTTTGGGGTGACATCGCTGAGAGACTGGTAGGATCAATGCTTTGAGCAGCGTGGGAAGAATGCTGTGGGCCTGGCAAACGGAAAGCGTGAGTCAGAAGGGCCGAGGCGCTCATCCAATAAGCATGAAAAGGGCAGATGGCGCGTCGCTGCAATTCGATTTTATTGCCACGGAAGTACGCCATGAACTGCTGCTGACCGGGGGGAGCGTCGATGGGCTGCAGACAGAGAAGTGCAAATGTTTACTTTACCACAGACATACGGTATGCAGGTACAACATGCAAAGTCCTGAATACCCAACTGAAAGAAACCTAACTGTCGTACAGTTAGGTTTGAATAGGGTGGCTAAACTCTGCATGTTGTGGGGCGCGACATATTACAGACGCGGCACACTTGGAGCCAATCTCATAACTAAGTTGCTGATAAAGCCGAGTCTTCACTCCTCCCGTCGAGCATCCGCTGCGGGTTGCGACGGCGGCCGCGTATTCGTCGATTACCTTCGACGTCGTCGCAGACGGCGATCCAAGCGAGTCGAAGGCTAGCGGCACAAACTTCCATCCCAATTTCGATCGTCCTGGGAGGGCTTTATTGGGGATGGCTGCTACTTTGCTGGCAAGCTCCCCATTTTTCCTTCTTTCCGCTGCATTGGCAACAGCGCGCGCCTCGCGCGCTCCCATGGACATGAAACCCTCTTGGAATGGCGATGTTACTGTGACGTCGTACGCCGCCGGGAGGGGCGGCAAGGTGTTGATCGCTTCCGACCTAGGGTGCACTAGAATGTCGGGCATTCATGCAACAAGGAGTTTCCCCAAAAGGAGCAGTGATGTCAAGACTTATCATACACCTCGAAGGGCACTAAACTGTACTGTACGCTACAAAGCTGTATACAAAGGGTACATTTTTTGTACAGTACAGTACAGTATTATACACTGGTGACCAAAATTATGAGTTTTTGGACCGGCCCTGTATGGAAGGTAATGTACTGTAGTGTTACCCATCAGCGACGACTTATCCCGCATAACGCATTAGCCGCGTGGATATAACCGACCACATCTTCCATGCATTAAAATAACCCAAAAATTTCCCCAATATCCAGCCGAATTTTTGAAGAAAGTATGCTACGGACTGTACTATTTTATCTTACTTTTAATGCTGAACACGATACAGAAACCCATTTTTAAAAATAAGCAATTCCCTTCAACATATAAGCAAATAAAATTCTAAATGTGGACGAAATTATAAATTTTTTCAGATAAACTATCAAAACATTCGTTTATTCAGAATCAATACTTTGTGGACTCTCCTTTCACACATGTCACAAAACGGCACCTCTTCGCTATGGAGGAAACAAGGTTTTGCAGGACTTCGGAGTCAATCTTACTCCAACTCTCCAGCAAAGCCTCTTTCAAGGACTGCTCATTATCAAATTGTCTTTCGTTCTCATAGACATAGCGGTTGAGGATCCCCCACAAGTTCTCAATGGGATTCAAGTCTGGAGAGTACGCAGGCCAGTCAAGGACCCGTACAAATTCATCTCGAAGCCAGTTTTTCACAACTTTTGCTCGATGGGCCCGGGCGCCGTCTTGCATAAAACACCAATCAACTGGCAAATAATCAGAAAAAGCCAGTAAATTCTCCCTCAAGATCTACAAGTAAGATTCAACAGTCACCGAAACATCTAACATTACTAGATTGCTTTTCTTTGGAACTGAAAATGCTCCCAACACCATGAAACCCCCCCCACACTGTGACGTTTTCGGAAAACTCGGCTCGATTCACGACTATCTTGCCAGCGCATTGCTAAACCGTCCGGGCCGTCCAAATTAATATTTTTTTCGTCAGACCACATAATAGAAGACCACATCTCGACTGACCACTCCATTCTATCGAAAGCCCACTTCAGTCTATCTCTTTTACGCTTCACTTTCATAGCATGTGTAGTGAGAACGTTCTTGTAATACATGAACGGAGCCGCTGAAAGATAGAGACGAAATATTCGGGAGCTACACTCCAACCCCAATTTCTTTTTAATCATTAAGGATCGCTTCCCGTTAATTTTGGCTTCCCTTAAAACACGGTGTATATCGATATTGAGCAGTTTTCAGGGCCTACCACTGGACATCTTTGTTCTATAACTTTCGCCAAGTTTCAGAAAGTTCCTCACCACAGTTACGCTACGCCCCAGCTCCTTTGGGATCTCGTTGGGTAACCTCGCATCGTGGGTGTAGGCTAAAATTTTCCCTTTCTCTTCGTCACTGAGTTTAGTCCCACGAGCCATGTTAGTGGTTCTGAACCATGGTTTTTGGCAAAAAAAACGGGATAAAAATGCTAATGAGGGATAGAAAAATACCGCATGGCACTACTCTGTTTCGGTTATAGTCTTCTCTGGTTGCAAATTTGATTCAAATAAAACAGTTTTATAATTTTATCCGCACGCATATTTTAATTTGTTGATATCTTGAAAATTATTACTTATTTTTAAAAGCAGTTAATCGCATCGTGTTTAGCATTGAAAACAAGATAAAAGAGTACCTCCTGTTCTATACTCTGGTCTATAATTTGGAGTGGTATTGCGAAGTCCTGAAACACTTTTAATTTTGGCCATCACTGTACTTTCTGGTTTCAAATAAAAAACAGAAGAGTCCGTTTCCATTCCAAGCATAGGGAACCACCCAGCCGGATGAATTTTGTCATTAATTTGGGAATGTCATTGGAAGTACTCCACTTGGAACTTCGGGATGTGGTCACCATGTCAGGGGAATAAATAAATGTTCACCAAACCATGGCGACGAACCACGGGCGCCTAAATTTTTAAGGCACCCCCCGATAATTGGGAAAATTTGGGTTATTTCAATGTATAGAAGATGTTGTCGGTTGGATAAAGTATATCGGATAAAGAATAAACTTTACACGCCGCTGGAAGTGCCTGACGCGGGAAAAGTCGTCATTTAGAAACGCTAAATAACTATTCATAAGCAGCCCCGAAAATGTAACCTTACTAATACTTTTAGAAAACAGGAAGTAAGGAGGGAAAAATTGGGGTGTTTTACTGATTGAAAAACAGGTTAGCCTATGTTCCAAAGCGCATCAAATAATATTAAAAGTGGTTGGCATGGGGGAAGCAAGATACGGAAGTAAAGATGATTATACTAATACTACTGAATTACACTAAAAGCTGTGCCAAACGATGTGAACCAACGAATTTTCTTATATGAACTAATGGTATTGCAGTGAACCAAAAAAAGGATTTTGGGCCCTTTTTTATGAAGCGCCTGAACGAGGTTATAATGCTTTATTAAAAATCTATCTTAAGTACACAGTACCGTAGGTGCAATGTGCAAAGTCACTGAAACTTCCTACTCGGGTAACGGAAAGATACCTCAAGGAAAATAATAGGTTCAAGGTGTCTGTTCTGTGCATGTTGAGGGGCGTGACGTGGACACCGCGCATGTGGAGCTAATAGCATAACAAAGCTGCTAATGCAGCCGACTCGTCACACACTCCTTCCAGCATCCACCGCGAGTCGGACAGCTACCGCATATTCGTCGATTATCTTGGACGTCATCACAGACGGTGAACGTAACGAGCCGAAAGGAAGTGGGGCAACCTTCGATCCTAATCGCAATTGTCCTGACAGAGTAATGACTGCCTCGCTGCTGCCTGGCGCTGTACTACTTCGTCCGTTAAAATATATCAGCCGTCGCTCTCTAGTATGTTATTTACTCGCGCTGCCAGACGGTTCATAAAATAACGTTATTATTGAATTAAAAATCTTTTTTTCATGAAATTTTGATCGATTAGCTTGACAAGGCGATTGAAAACACCAGTGCAAATACTTTCAAGGAATTTTTCTTGATGGTTCAATTTAGTAAAACCATATGCTGGATTGGGTTGCGACCGAATTAATCCGAGCGTATTTACTTCCTTTTAGTCAATAAATCAGACATCAATCTTTTTTGAGCGGTCAAAGTGGCTTTTGTGATGATCTCTAAAAGGGAAAGGCTGTCCGTCAACTTGAAAATTGACGAAAGCTTTCGAAGAATTCGACATAGACCGTTTTATGTATGATATAGACGTCTGATACATCAGTTGGCGCTGTTTTTTCGATTCCCAAAACGGATAGAGTTTCTCAGACTTGTCGGATGGTCACGAGACTAGCTGATATGAACTAATTTTATCGGCTGGGAAGATGATAAAAACTGTTTGAGATAAATGGTCATAATTATGTCTCATTGCTTGATGCGTCTGGACTCATTTTGATTCGAATTATGTCTGCGTCAAGTTCAAGAAACAGTAGTAAAATACATTTAGTGCGTCTGAAATGGTCAATGAACCACTCATATCTGTTAATTGAGGATTAATTTGTTTAAATGAATCTATTATCACTACCTGAGGGCTATTGGAGGACATATCTCATAATACGTCTGGAATTATGATTGGGATCCATGCTAGACGTACCTGTACCGACCAATACTCTGCAAGAATGCGTTTATTGCTTCTTGAAGTCAGGAGTACTTTTGAGATGAATTTTCGTTGACTTACCCCAAATTTGTTTTCGCACGAACAATCATAGATGCAGCGAGAGCAAATTTTCATACTGAAGAGGCTCGAGTAGAAAATTCATTTCAATTTACGTGTAATTTTTTCAATGTTTTTATTCTTGCCTGTAATATGGCATTCACATATGTGGCACACATTCCATGGAAGGTTTCAGGCATAAACGTGAAGAAGTTTTCACCAGCTCCTACTTGTGGTTCCATACTGAGTTATTTTCGGATTCAATTGGAATGCATTTTACCTATTAGTCTTTGCTATCTGCGAGTCTACAGACGACCTCAATAGTTTAAGAATATGGTTTATATCTAATTGAAATTCTACAGTAAGTTTACCTTAAGCGTTCCGTAGCAGAAGCTCATGCACTTTAAAGAAATGCTTCTCTAACATCGCTAGAAAAGAGCGGAAAGTTAAAATTGCGGAAAATACAACTAGCGTTTTAGCAAATAGTGAAACTATGCTAAGATTTTCGTGAAAATTGATGCTTTTAGTTGATCGCGAAACTTTTGTGCAACAAATACAGCTTCCTAAACTTCTCTTTTCTTTCCTTCGTATTTAATCCCGCGAACATATCTGCTTAAAAGAATGTTCGAATTGAGAGCCGTCTAGTCTTACCAACCAGTTTTCCAGGCTCTAGTTTCAAAAGGTCCATGAATTTACTTCTCAATTACGGAACCATATCATATCGACGGTCTTTGAATCTAGGCTTTATTGAGTATAAGACTTCGATTAAAAGGATATGAAAGCTTGGAGGTCCATTGGCTATGTAAGATTGGAACGGATTTAACACATCGTGCAATAATTCGTTAGTCCCAATGGGACCGTGTCAATACGGAGTTTAAGACATAATCTAATCTATGGATTTACTTTATGCTTGCCGAATTATTCATCGATTACGAATTTCTCCAAATCGTGACTGTACTTCCATCCACTCTGATTATGAGAAAGAGAACTATCTACTTTGTCTGGCTTTTTCGGTAGATTAATAGATGCTTTCCTATTTATTAAACTGGGTTCACTGCACTTGGTAATTCAATGCTTTCTGTTCGTGAAACTATCCATTCAGCGATGATGGAGTTCATTTACATCATTTTCTTATCGATTGCCTTCATTCTTTCCTTTTGATTCGGGAACGGAGTATTGATAATGGAAAATCGCGGAATGGTTCGAAACACTAATGTGCATGGAAAGAGACCACTTTCGCCAATAGAAAAATTCATTACTTTAAAGGTAAGGCAGAGAATTGAATCTAATCGTAATCAAGGGAGTTGCCGTTGAGCTGACATGAAGGTACGATGCTTGGATTCATGCATACATTTTCCTTTCGTAAGGGAATTTTGGGGTTCTACTCCTGGTATACGGAGTTCAATGCTATAACTGTTAAAGATCTCCTACCACCTCTGGGAGGTAAAAGAAGTGCCATAATCGCTCCTTATTCGCTTTGGATATCATATACAGGTAGTAAAACTTGTTTCAATGAATAAAATCCAAACATTTTCTACACTTTGTTCGTATTTATCCAGTAATAGAGCTTCTGAAAAGCTATTCGCTGTGTATTTTGTATGCACTACTGCATTAGAATCGATATACATTGAGTATATGGAAACTTTGTCGCAATAGTAAATGTCGTCTAAGGTTAACAAAGAGACTTTAAATCGAAGCGTTTGAAGACTTATTCGTCGACAAGAGTCACAGGCTTTAGAAATGTCTCCCGAAATATTTCCTCTTGACTCAAAGATATCATTACGTCTTTATCGTTTCAATGGGTCCCGCAATTTTTCATCGTAAGGATGTAGGAGTCCTCTATAAATTTTATTCAACTCCAAATTTTTGAAGAAAAAAATTTATGCCTGTTATTCGATTTACTCATATTCAAACTTTCCTATGATAGAGATTGACCAATTGGTAAATGTAAATCTCATAAAGTTTGACAAACTATCAAGATAATTTGATATTTTCCGATGGATTAATACCTAGGGGAAAGTGGATGTCGATTGGAACGAAATCAAGAGAAATGGGAAGTAAAGTGTTTCATGGAATCAAAATTACGATATCAATGGAACCAATGGAATTTTTTTGTTTGAATAGAAAACCTACAAACCTACAATATTCCATGTTCGGACGGATTACGGTAACTATTTTCAGTGATTCACTATCAATACAGGCTCGTTGCCACCAGAATTCTATTTTCTTTTGAGAGGTTCTTGCGAAATTTAGGTTCCTCCTGCTCGTTTCAAATACTAAGGTGTTCTTGTTCCTTTCATAACTATGATGCCGAATTTTATTGGCAAACATCAATTTCTCCTTTGACGTACTCAATCCCACTACAGATCCGGAGCTTGAACTTATCTTTCGAGATCTTAAGATTCGTGGACCTTGACTTCTCGTTTTAAAATTTTTCGGGATCCGATTCACAGTTTAGAACACGTTAGTTGAACTCTATTTTCCGGTCTTATTCGAAGTATATTGGTGCTTTTCAATATTCACAACTACCGTAGCTTGTATCATCTTTTTCCATCAGTTTCTCTTCAGACTATTTGGTATCATCGTTCAACCTTCGTTTAATCCGAACCACTACTGTTTTCCAAATGTTCACACATCTTAAATACTATTCATTGAGAATTTCTGAAAATTTGGAGAAATTGTTTCTTCAATTTACGACCTTTTCAGTTTATTTACAGATAAACTAGTCCTTGCCTATGCAGTTATGTCAAAATCGCATATGACCGATTTTTTCTACTCCATTTTACACGTTCCTTTCGGTTGTAGTTACGGAATCCAAGTGGGACAAAATATTGGAATCTGATTTGAGGTCAGAGGTAGAAGTCTTATGTCTCATAGAATATTCCAGAAAGTGTCTCACTTACCGAAACCTTTTCGTGTAGTAGTTCGAACCGTCGATTTACTTCCTATTTTTCTTATGTTTGAGAATCATGAATATAGGATACGTTATATTAAGAAGGGGTATGCCTGGCCCAAAAATTCTCAACGAAAGCGCGATACATGGAATATATGTTTGCATATTACTCTCGATTGTTTCGAGAACCTTGAAGTTTGAATTTTGTTATTGAAAAACGTATTTCTCCCTTGGCTTCAGACACTTGTACCCTCTTTTCTCTGATTATCATATGGTACTTGAATCCATTAAGGAATTTATGCTCGATATTATGTATATTTATGTTGCTCAATTCGGATTGGAGGATCAAAAGGGCTTCCAAGCAACTTTTCACATTACTATCGATATTCTTGAGGTAAATTCGACGACTTTTCCCATAAAGAAGATTGTAGAAGAAATTCAATCGCTAACATGATATCAATTCATATTCATTACCGGCATGGACACACAGATCAATAGCATCATTCAGTTCTTCACCTCAATTTTCACTGGACCCCTCTTCCCTCCGAACCTTATTGCTAAGTTATGAGAGGGCTTGGAGACTGTGTCAAGGTAAGACTTACATTTTTGACTACTTTAGATCTGTGAGTCTTCTAAAGAAATTGTGGGACGTTAACGTCCCCCGACAAAGTCGGCTTCTATGCTACATATGATATTAGCTTAAGGCTTTTACATACGGTTAATTTCCAGGTTACAGGTTAAAGTTTTTGATCTCTAGAAATCCGTAATAAGTCGAAAATTTATATTAAGAATAAAAATAATACCGTTCTTGCAGAAGAATTCGACGGAAGGTCATCCCCTAGCCTATGCATTCATTCTCATCGTGTTTTTGGGGGTCCTCACTGTCCAGAATCGACAATATAGCAACGAAATTCAGGATGGCAGATGGTGAAGGTTCGAAATTTGAAATTTTCGAACGAATTCGGTTCAAGGAAATAATGATAGAAAAAACAATTATGTCTTCAATTGATAAACAAAAAGAAAAATTTAAATCGGGAGAACTCGGACCAATTCAAAGGTTTCGAAGTTTTGGATTCGAGTAGATTAACTACGACTGCTACTGCATCCAAATCAGTTCCATATTCCCTGTGCCTCTTTTTGTCCAAATGGACCTGTGAATCCTCCTCGCCGCTGAGTTTTTTGAGCGCACAGGTAGCAGAATATAACATATTTATGCTTCTTATTTTCCCGCTTCGTTACGATAATGAGTTTTTTTGATACATATAACTTAAGCTGGTGAGTACTGTTAGCTTCTACGTCATACATGGAACACATTAAGTTTCGGTCTTTCCCAAATAGCCTCTATACCTCTCTGTTTTACTTCGTCTTTTTACCCCATTGCTGTCACTGATGTGCTATGAGATGTAATGTCCTGCTGGTGACTTTATTGAAGACCCCCCTCTGAAGGCCAGTATAACCCCGTAAAACCATTCCTTTCTCAGCTCATACTTTCCTTACCAATATTTTATTGCTAGTATTACAAGTAGCCGATAAATTTTTCGTAGATGGGCAAGACCGAGCCTCGTTTCTAGTTTCCCGGGGAAGGTAAATGATGTATATAATGTTATTACTCTATCCTGGGGACTTAATATCCTTCCCGTCAACCCACTCGAATTTTTACTCCCCAGTCACCTCTCTTCTACCCCCTTTGAAAATTTCAATTGCATTTTACGCTTCCATTTCCACGATTTTTTCCCCGGGATACAGGTTCTCGGTTCCTGATTCTTTTACATCTTCTCCTCTAGCGGTTTATGTTTCCTTTCCGAGTTCTTAATACGGTGATGATGTTGGAGGTAAGGAGGACGAGGCGGATGACAATGAGAGAGAAGGAGACGTAGATAGTCTGTGTTAAAGGGCTTGCGGCGGCTTCTGAAGCGAGCAGAAGCTGATGAGTTGATGTTGAAAAAGTTTTTATCTCTTAGGGAAATTTTTTTCCCGCTCTTAAACGTAAACGATTTGCAGACTTGAAAAAGTACCGTAGTGTAAAATTCTTGACATTTTCGTTTGGAATTCAACGAGGTGCAGTAGGGAACAAAATTAGGGCAAGCGGTAAATGGAAAACTAAAATAAGATGGATTTCGAAGGCAAGAACTTATGTAATATAGGTACAATAGACAGATAATAATTTAAAAACTGTACAAACAGTAGCAAACGGTTTTAGGGTTTGGAAGGATGACAATTTTTTCCGTGGGCTGGCTGTGTTTGGGAGGGGTTATAAGGCTACTGACGGAGTGTTTAGATTTTGTGGGTTCAGCTTAGAGTACATACTGTGGTTTCTTTTGTCGTGTTTGGGCAATAATCAGTCAGAACATTTTGTTTGGTTGATGAGTTTGTTACGGCTTATATTTTTAATGCGATAATTGAAAGCTGTTTTTGAAGGGCACATATTTGTTTTCTTGCATTGTAATTCCTTGTTCCAGGCTGGTCGGAAGTGCTTATTAAAACTCACTTTTTAACATAACGCTAGCTAATTTAGAAAGCTAAAATACTGTTGTCAACATTTAAGCATCTATGTAAAATCAACTGTATTGGGCGGTTTAAAGAAAATTTCAGAGTCCCTTGAAGTCCATCTGCCTTCAATTTTTTAATGACATATTATGCTATTTTGTATAGTTTTCAATTAGTTCTCAGAGTAGCCTTGTTCTGACCAAAACCGGCTAGTTCATTAAACAAAATATGATCTCTAAAATTTCAAATTGGTAAAAGTTTTGGGTGACTTGGATTTAGTTACGTTGCCGATTTGTAGAAATATAAAGGTATTTTGCCGCTAAATAATCATACATACTAGAAGAATGATTTACAGGGGTCTTCTTGTCAGTTTAAACCACCACAATTTTCTTTCCAAATTTATAAAGGCCTCTGAAAATATCACTTCAGTTTCCCTCTTACATCTTCTTCTAATACGCTTCGTAGTAATTTCTAAATCATAGAAGCACGCGTGTTCTTTTGAGACTCGTGGCTCGTGCTGGCTTCCTTACGTCGGCAAGCGACGAAGTTTGCAGAAGCACTGTGGAATTGGAGATAATTAGAAGTTGATTTCATTGAAATATGCAAGGGCGGGCGCATTTGCATTGAAACGAACATGGATACAGTTGCTGTTTCAGTGTCATGTTCTATGGTGTCGGCAACCCACTATCGAGTTAATGTTCCTCTATCTATACTTACTTATTCAAAATGTTCCCCTGTATCCAGATTATGCGGAGAAACTGGCATGGCTGTTGCCGAAGAAGATGGGCCATTTTAAGACGTGGACCCGAGTTTAGAAGGCGTAATATAAGTGAGAAACTCTTCCATGCCTTCAGTTTGACTTAGTGAATGTTAGAACTATCCCTCAGATTCTGAGCCCACATATGGAGGCTCGCTCGTAAATAATGAGAGGTGTTGAAACTTGTTCTCGAGAATATGAAAAAGTCTTGATACAGCCGAATCCTTACCAGATCCAAACCAAAGCTTGTAGGTCTTATTTTCATAGCACTTTAAACTCCTTTAATAGCTTCGGTAATCAACTTGTTTCTTTTCTCTTTCCGGATGTGATGCAAAGCTTTGCTCCCAAAAACTCAAACGCGGTCGACTCTGGGCTGCTTACCGACTAGAATCTCATAGGATGTTTTTCATTTACCCAAAAGGCACAGAAAACTGTTACCGATATCAGCGAAATGATTAAAGCATCCGTCCAAAAAAAATAGTGGGTATGCCAGAATGAGACATCATTGCTATAACCATCTCTATGAGAGTGCGATTGGTCCACTCCACCATTCCATTTAATTCAGGTCATTATGAAGGATGACCTGGCATTTAGATCCCTTGGATATCAGATATTACATCAATGCTGCATATTAACCACCATTATCACACTAGAGCTGTTTAGTGACACACCCATACTTCCGTTCAAACCATGATTGAAATCTTTTGGACTCGTTCGCTAGGTAACTCTTCTTTTCAACTGGAACTAACAGTATGTACCCTAAGAAATCATCAATAAATGTGGCTAAAAAGTTTTAGCCATCAAGTGACGGAATCATCATCTTACCGGGCAAATCATTATGAATAACTTCACAGATTTTGGTAGGCCTCATATGTCGCAGATAAAGAGAAGATTTTTGCTGCTTTCCGAAGTGGCAACTGTCAAATTCATATGCCTCAGCACTTATTCTTGTAACGTCTAATCCACTCACATGATCATTTCGGGCAAGTTTCTTAAATTTATTTCAATTTGAATGCCCCATTTGTTAGCTCCATAATGATTCAGACTTGTTCATTCCAATGTGGATGCCCAAAATTCATTTCCCTTGATTGTCTGATAAATTTGTGGAAAAGAATCATTTTCGACATAAAAGCCATCGTACAGTACAGTATATTCGTCCTTGAAATGAATCAGAGCTATTCCTTCTTACGCACTGATCCTTCCACAATGTTTTCATTTGTCCTGATTGACACAGTGCTGAGCAGGAGAGGACATAAACACTAAGCTCAGGTACATAAAATACATCAGGAAACACCCGCCGGAATGTACCTCTTTCATTTAAGGACAATCCATGAAACTATTTTTCCTCCTGGTGGCGTATACAGTAGAACCATTTCCGATTAGAATTGATTTGGATTGAATAATTCCTGTCACATCATAGAGAAGTATTTCATTATTCATTATTCAATCAGTAGCCCCAGATTTTTCTTTTTAAAGTTTTTTCCCTGCCAAATTACGTTTCATCACTATCTCTATTCTTGCGTTTCATCTTTTTAACTTCAACCTTTACCTTTCATACTGTGATTTTTCACTAAAATAGAAGTCCCCAAGCTCCTTCAAGCTTGAGAGAAAACCGGAGAATACTTCAAAATATGGGAGGAAAGAACGAGAGCAGCACTTGGAGAAAAAGAAGTGCTAGTCTTTGTCGTCAAATACGTTGTTGGCGTAGCACAGATGCGGAACATGCGAGGGGTTCTTCTGGAAAATTGTGCCCCAGTGTGTGATTGACAGGGAAAAGTGGGACATGGGTGCAGAATAATACGCAAATAGACAAAAAAACAGCATATTTTCGATTTCAGGCACACTTTTTTGGTTACAACCGTTTGAATCTTCATCCTATAAAAGTGAGAATGAGAGAAGCGATTACTATTCATAATCGCTTGCGGTGCTGAAAAGAAAAAATGGCTTACAGCTAAGCATCTTGGGGGAGATGTTTATGAATGGCATATTTGCTTCCTGAAAAGGAATATAGGCGTTCTTAATGAAGTGGGTGGTATTTGGTAGCAATCTGAGCGACGCTGAGGAGTTATTTGACAGGTGCTTACGGAAGGCACGATGAACTGATATTGAGTGAAGTAATTCGGTAAAACAGGAGGCTCAAGAGTATTTATAACGAAATTTGAGCAAGAAGGAGGGCATAGCAGCTGCCAGTCCTGAGGATAGATTCGAGCTCCAGCTCGGACGCCAAAGTGAAATAATCTTCCACCTTCAAAAGATTTCCATCTTCACATGTTATTTAAGATTCCGTTGCCTATCAGATATAGAAAATAATGTACGGACATGATAAGCTGGTTGGGCACAAAATATTTGTCAACGGGAAATGATATAGGAATGATGGTAGCGTTGGTGATGTTAATTCGTACTTTTTGGTCCTTAGAAATATGTTATCGCTTTCGAGAATCGGATAGAGAAGAGAGGGGATTTAACTGATGAAATTTAGCTTCTTGTGTTGTATTTTATGGGTTTTCTGCAGGAGAAACATTACGGTAGCTTTTTCCCCCAGACGCGGTTAGCGAGAGAGTAACTCCCAGCTGGGACCAAATTTCGATATCAATTCAATAAATATCTTATTTTGCTTTAGTTTTAATTGATATTACATTCTAACTGCTGCTCTGAACCGTCTCAGATGCTTCTGCAATTAGTGGACGGCACGAAAGGCTACAGAGATGATGGTTCTTGTAACAGGCACTTTCGCAAGCTTTTCTAGGTCAGTGAAGTTCTCCGTGGAGTGATCAAGGGTTTGAAAGTAGATACACAGCATTGACCTTCTTTATCTTGCGAGGTTGAGCCCTTTATTTCTGGGGTTGATCACTGTATTTCTGTTGATGCTTCTTAGGAATATTTCTTGAAAATGAATCGAATTTTGTCCCATAAGTATTTTAGTGGAGAATTTGCATCCATTCAGAGGGTGCAATTTGCCCATTTAGGAGGTACATGAAAGCTTTAACATTTTTCTTGAGTAAACATTCCGTTTTTCCGATATTTAGACAATCTATTTTTTTTGGATATTCAGATCTCCTGTAAATGTATTTTCGCAGCTTTGATTGACATATTGGTTTTTTTAGTGCGACAGCCAAGTTTTATTCGCTCAGAAAGAATCTAATATCTGAAATTATTCTATCATGGAATTAATCTCGCACAGCGGAGTTACCGAGAGTACTTCGTTTCTAGGCAGCACGCTTACCCTTCCAGATGACGTCGAACTAATATTTGTTATCAGTGAGGAGTCGAGTCGGCATCAGAGGTCTCAACGGGCTTTCTATGTCTTTACCGAGGTCTATCGCAATGGAAAACGTATCGTTCCATGCGATGAAGTCAGCCGATATTACTTACCTTGTAACTCTTTTTTCCTTACAAGAGCATAAGTAGATGGGTATAAATGCGTTGGATTCACGTCTAGGGGATACTTTATCGTAGATTGAATTTGTGAGGGATTAAAGGTAGGTTTCGTTACGCTAGAGATTATAGAGACAAGGCCTCATTTGCGTAGCCATTGGCATACCCTTATAACGGAGTTTCTCTGGAATATACTTGCTGTGGCATTAAGGCTTGCTCAAGCACCCGTCTAAAACAAAGCTGGTATTATTCTGGACGAGTTTCGCCGTGTTTTGAAAGGAGTTGATCTCCTGCGAATGGCACAAAGCCTAGGATTCTATGAATTTGCGCTCAAAAGATGACTCAGGTGTATATTGTACAGTACCATACGTGTGTAACAATGTTTCTGTTACAACACTATGTAATAGAGACTTGTCCGCAGAATTTATTCCATTTCTGTTTGAAACATTTTGGTAGCAGATAAATCGGATTGTTTCGAATTTTTAGATAAGTACTGTGTAACAAAGAAGTTGTTATATTGTTATTGTGTGCATTTTTATTGTTATTGATTGTTATTGTTCTTATTGTTTATCTCTAGACAATTTTTGACGTGGAGCCCCACTTCATAGTTTTCTGTACTTATTTATGAACCATATAGTACTATTCTTTAGTTACAGCTCTACTTTCTACACTACTGAGTTGTCAAACGTCTCGGAATTTTATAGTAGAACTGCATTATTTTCTATAAAGGGGTAGCTCGTCTTTGTTCTTTGAAGAATCTAGGTACACCCCGTTGACCCTTTATCCACATCTGAAACTCACTACTGCAGTCTATGGTACTCCTTTGATAGCGCTCATACTACCTCTCTCTCTTTACCAACTAATGACAGATCATTTCTACTATCTAAAAAGATGAGTAAAGCTTTAGGTGTTTTACTCTTGGAAGATATATTCCACTCTACCCTTTAATACTCCTAATAAACAAAATAGAATCAAAAAGGCATTCCAACACAGTAGTTAGGGAGAAATTATGCTTCCAAAAAGGCCACTTCAATTCCAGCCATCGAACAGGCTGAACTAATAAAAAGTAGCTTAATAGGTCGCGTTTGAGGTTACCATCAACTTGGCGTGTCTTTTTGCACAGCTCAGTGTAACCACTTAATAAATTCTTGGTTCAGTCTCTAATCATGTGTGCTAATTTCATACTTGTCACTAATTTAGCGACACGATTACAATATAATTACTACTTCCCTACTCTCTCTATTTATAATTTTCTCTGCAATATAGGTGAAATTATGGTTTATCGCTGCAAGATCTAATTCTCGCACATCTAGGTGTCATTCCACACCACTGATTTAGCCACACTCACTAGGGCTTCAAAACTCGTCGCGCCGTTATTTTATTCGCCTTTGAGGACCGCTGATGCTGTGATATCACGAAGGTCTCATCAAAAGAGCTCCGATGCAAGTGCTGGGTCTGTACGACACCACAGCCCAATTATTGACCAGCCTAAATGCCTTCTGTTTGCTGTCGCAGAAGTTTACCAAGAACATCATAGCGGCCGTATATTTCAAAAATGGTTAAAGGAGTACGATCTTACCGCTGATTTTCAAGCCCTGCGGCCCCTTGTGAGTCGCGCTTTTCCCCGTTTACCCCAACGCGCAACGTTGTGCTGCGCCGCAATTCAACTTTGCAGAATTTTCCGTCTGCCCGCGCTCCGTACCTCCTCATAAAGGGGACTAATCCCAATCCTGTTCAGAACCATGGCCACTCAAATGCTCACCACAGGGAAGCTGCGCCGGCTTTTAGTGAGAACCGTCCCAACACCGTCGCGCCCAGAGCCAGCCCCACCGAAGCGGCCGCTCAAGGGAGGTAGCTGCGACTGGTGTGGTCTCAAAGTTTGAAGTTTCAGCTGACTCAGAGGAAAGTGTCGGTCCTGCCCAGAATAATTGAATTGGGAAAAGGTCTGGTCCGCCAGTAACATGCATTCGTCCTTCTGTCGGAACTGAAGCACTATTAATACTTACATCTAGGTACAGCCGTCACTTTTGAGGATACTGTCTTAGACTCAAAAAATTTGTCCAGAAGATTTCGTTACGGTGTGGAAGCTGTTGTACAAATAATTTTTTTCCCGACCAAGAGGAAAATATTGAAGTGCTTGGCAAGCTTTTTGATCTTGAAACAATGCTACGGGTGTGGAAATTGCAGAATCCCTTGCGCTCGTCTCTGAGTGATATCAGTGCTGTGATATCTGAAGAAAGCCATGGCAAGGCTACTGTGCAGGATGTAGACCTCATGATTCGTTTGGAGGAGTCATACACTCATAATTGCACGCAAAGGGATTTGTAGGGAATATTTGGTCTCGAGCTCATCTGAAGTTGCTTTATCCGAGGACGGGGGAAACGTTGATAGGGTTCAAACTAAAAATGAGATGAAGAAGGATACTGTTGAGTCTATCAGGCACATAGTTGGTGTTGTGAAATAGTAGTCAAATGGGAAATTTTCTTATCTCGAACACCATAACAAAGTGCACGAAGACGACATCGTGGGCAGTAAAGAGCTGCGCGCCCAGCAAATAGCAGCGCAGAAAAGTCAAGATATTGACCGCGCGATTCAAAGGCTCATTAAACTAAAAGAAAATGGGGTCCTATTGGAGAAATTGTTTAAACAGAATGTTAAGGAGGATACTGGCCTTTGAACGTTATAATTACGACTCTAAATCTTTTCTCCACCCCCATCGCCGTACACAGCTTTCACAGTTTTCGATAAATCGCTTCTGCGAAGTTGCATGAAAATTGTGAGAATGTCAGCTGTAGTAAAGATGAGATCGATTCAAATCGAGTAATTCGGGCAAGTGTCCAAGAATCTTTTAAATTTTCACTTTACCGCCCTATGTCCCGTTCGACGTCGAAAAAAATCCCGTCATGCATGCGATTAAAGGTTTGCAATGCGGTATTTTTACTGCATTCATCAATCAATCCGTGATTATTCAATAGTCTGAGAACAAACTTTTCGAGCCCAAAATAGCCAGGATCACCCATAATGTACTTCACTAGAAAGAAGGAGTTTGCATCAACTCTAAAGAAGTTCTACAAGCTTCTTCCCAACCTAATTTCCCTAAAAACCCGAGGCTCGTAGAACACCCGGCCTAACTTGGAGATACGTATCTAAAAAGTCCGTCTTGGTCGAAAAAAACACAAAATTTAAAGCAGTGCATCCTTTTTTGCTATTAAAGTAAGTGGGTGTCTCGAATTGTTTGGGCGGAGTAAACAGCAAATGGTGCCGTCTAAAATTCCAATTTGGCCAGGTAGTTGAGAGTAATGCGTGTCCTTAATATCATTCATTCCACCGCTTCTGACCAGTTCATGTCATCGGCCAGCTGCTCTTTGATTCTCTCGCAAACGAACAAGAAGTCTGCATGCAGCGTCGAGCGATTGTTGTTAAAATTGAAAAATATTCTTGGAAGTATTGGAAAACTATTTAATTTATTTTCCACATCGAGTACAGTGATGAAAAATTATGGTGCAATATTTTATCAGAGGCCCACAATTTTTATTTATTGTGAATCATCGAACGTAATTTTATCTATTTTTTACTGGCTCATGTTACATACTGTATTACACGTGAAGCAATCTGTAAGTTTGTTTTAAAAGTTTACAGTCATAATTACTGGAATTATATTTCCAGCAAATTATTATTTGGATTAATGCTCACCTGGAAAATTATTCCGTAATTATTACAGAGCATGCCCGCAGGTGTGTCAGTAGTGTAATTTTCTTCCTTCCCTTCTGTTGGCGTGGGCATCGGTTTAGCCGGGGCTGTGTTGAGTCTGTTTAGCAGGCCCACTAAAAATCAAATTAAGGTCTCTATTTCGTCTACAACAATTATTACATTGCTGGAATCATCTTTGTAGCTTTTCTGCTCTGATCTAAAGTATAAGTAGTCTTAGGCCGTTAGAAAATCTTAGCAAGCTTCGAGACATTAGGGGGTTTACGTCACCACTTTTCAGAAATAAATATGACTAAATTTGACGTTTACATTACAGTCTGTAAGCAATTGGTGAAATTGTCCTGTTGCTTGTGACAAACGGTGCTGAAAAGCTGCCCGTTAGTGAATACCTGTGAGATGTTTTGGCGGCAAACTTATCCTCCACTTACTCCCCATGCCTGCACCAGTCGACCTCCCAAAAATATCACGCCTCAACTACCCCCCCCACCAAACAGACTCAAATCCCACCGCTATCTCTCCCTCCCCCATCAAACCGACTATAATACCACCGCCATCTCTTTATCCCTCCCAAGTGCCCCCCACACGGCTTACTATGGACCCCTCCCCAAGCCAAGCACCCAGTGGTGCCGTCGTATTAATTGATCACCAAAGCAGAAGCAGACTACCTTCTCCCTCTGCAATTCCTGCTCCCCGAAAAACTCCTCTTGCGGCACCACGATTTGATTCCAAAACTCATCACCCAAATCCGACGAAGAAAACCGCTATATTTTCATGTCCCTCCGTGGCCACCACCACAACAAATACTGTCGTCCACCCCACCTTCAGCAGGTCAATCCACATTCCTGGCTACAAAATTCGACCACGCCGACCCTGCAACCGCACAACCCATTGCCAAAACCCTCACACCCGCGACTCAAACCGTGACTCAGATTGCCTCCGCTCCACCTCCCATCCTAGGATCCAATATCTCCGCTGTTACAACTACGCTTTCCGCTGAAGCAAGTGCTTCGGCCCCACCATCACCAAAGCCCATCGCCTCAGCAACTATTACACCCACATTACCCTGCGTTGCCCCTGCTCTAGACCAATCCCAGCTGCGTGTCATACAATCCGCCCTGCTCCTGAATCATACCGTATGACTGCTGAGTGCGAGACAGTTGCCGACAATAGTCCCAAGAAAGAACGGAAGGGTCGACATGCCAGGTTTTCCCCAGTTGAGGACCTCATTCTTGTCCGTGAGGTTGCAGCCGCCAAAGCAAACGTTGCATCACACCAACTGGAGCATGTGTGAACCGCTTGGCCTGGCTTTTCCAATTACTGTACCATCAATAAACCCAACGCAGTTTGTTAGCCCGTAGAGTTTAGCTCTTATTTTATCCGGGTACAAAGATGCCCTCCTCTGCATATATTCAGTAGAAATACCCACTGTAAGGAGATTTTCTTTTGTAGTCAGGACCCACTCGAGGCCCTCCCAGAATATTTCTGAGAGATGCGACGAATGCTTGCCAAAAAGCATCTCGAGGTCAACCCATCTTGATGGAGTTGCCAATCTTCTGAGTATGATGCAACAAATAAGTATATCGCTCACAGCGTAGCGATTTCTCTCTGTGCAAGACTTTGATTCTGGCCAGTCTATCGCTCTTACTACCTTAGGTATGTCCTGCTTTTCAAATCGAAACAAGCTGAGGGAATCCATATTGTTCAGGGCGTTAAAGTTAAAAGAGAAGTTGGAGAGGCTTATTCTGTTACTTCGTTGTAGCATATTTTCGACATCATTGCGGAGGCAAACATACTGACTTGCCACGGTAGTCAAGGTCAGTGTCGACGAGAATGCAGACCCTCTTTTAGTCAGGCGGCGCTTGGTTATTACGAGGAGTGCAATCTTTCAGGTGCGGAGGCGTTCGATACACTTTGCTTGCGTAAAGTCCGTCAGGCAGCCCGCTGCCATTTTTGATGGCAGCGCAGTATGAGTGTCGTTAAAAGTTAGCACGTGCAGTAATACTCACATACATTAACATGAGTGACAGGCGTATTCACACCGCCCGCGGCATTAGAAAGAAAATCATACTAAATTTCTGAAACTGGTGAATTCCTCATAAGCACAACTTAATTGCAGAAATTCGTAAGCATAATCTCTCTATTGAGCTATTCCCGTCGATCAGCTATCAATAAATATTGTTTCCTTTTTATTGTTGTTCTGTCCTTTTCAGGTAATTTTATAATTCATTCATTTGGAATCTTCTATTTTGGATCTACGCATTTCATTTAACTTTTTTACATTTGTCGTCCAGGATGACGATTCGTACCTAATGCTGTCGTTGAGACGAAAATAAAGAACTGTAGCGAGGAACCTTTCTAGTGGATTAAGCTTCGGTGGTTTGCCTTGTCCTTTTCGTAGCTTCCTTGATAATCTGGATTGAAGGATGAGATCAGGACAGACTTGATTTGCGAGGGCTTCAAACGCGCCCGGGTAGACGCCTGTGACACTCTTGACGACAAGAATGTAAACTGTGTTACGCTTCTCAATTCGAGCTAATTTAGGTTAGAGAGCATTGACAGAGTTGTCTCTGTCAGTTTTAACTTCTGCCAACTAGCTGGGAGCAATTGGAAGAATAGGCAGACAGACATTGCAGCTCAATAGATTTGTAGCGCGTGGATTGCGATTGGCACAGCGAGCGAGATCGGGGCCTTATCGTCGTCATCGGCCTCAAGCACCGGGTTTGTCTCATGTGCTTCATCCATAACAGCAGAACGAGGAAGGTTCGTGACTTCGCTGCACACTCTCAAGTATGGTAATGAAAGATGCTTTGCCTCTCTGTCGCAGATTCCGAGGACATCATAACGTGCCTGTCATTGGCTCCTTGAAACTCGCTCCTGATTTGCCGCAAATCATGGCAATTTTGCCGACAGCATTTTAATCTCCGATTTGCTAAACATAATGGCATACGTTGCGGACAACCGTAATGAGTAAACTAGAAACTAGAAGGTATTGGTAACTTCTCGTGCATTTTCTGGGGTCCCTTTTTACGTTATAACTTCATGCCCCACATGTTCCATCGACGTGAATATCCCTATCAAAAAGTGACAGGTGGAGTATCTTCTTCAATGACATTCCAGCATTAATGACAAAATTCATCTGATTGGCTAGCCCCTTTCTGTGTCATTGAACAGCTGCTTTTCGGTGTTCGTCCAGTACTGTACTGTACTGTACTACTGTACTGCACGCTATATAACGAATGAATGCCCGTATTCTCCGACATCCGTCGTTTCGGCTGGGTCAAGTCGCGTTATGAAGGTGGTGCTTAGCCCTCTTGCTTCACCAGGGCACCCCTGCTTGTTGCAACTTGCGAAAACTTCCTCGCCCTCCTGTAAACGCCAAGATGCAGAAATCGACGTGTATCACTCTCGGACAAGTCGTCGGTCCCACAATGTCTATCGCCAAAACGCAGTCCAACCGTTAGCAGCCGCGAGGAGGGCGATTTGCTTATCCGAACTAAGCTTTCCGCCTACTCTCTTTCGTGTTGCTAGAGTCCTGCTACCACTCGAGCAAATTCCTAGTATTTTCAAACAAGCATGCCAGAAAGGCATCACTTGGTTAGCCGACAGCGCGCGGTATCATGTTACGAGCGTATATGCGCATTTTTGCACTGTGAGCAATGGACATGGTAATAGCATCGTGCTAACACAGTGGACTTCTTTGAGTTGCATGCGACTTGTATCAATCTCTGCTCCTCTTTGAATTTTGAGAGTGCGAAAAAGCAATTCTTTCCGCCTCTGGGCTACCCGTATTGGTCTGCTAAGGCTGAAGCAACTTATTTTTATGTGTGCGTTCCCGTTTTTGTACACTCAGGGCAGCTTCAATTTTGATACATTCCTTTCCACAGCAGATAGTCGTGCAATGCGTAATTATACGCAATCAATCGACGAGAGGAGCACAAGGGCGGGGCGGATGTTTTGCAGCATTAAGTTGAACACTGCGGTCAGGTTGACCTCAAAATTAATCATGTTGCACCAAAAGTAGCAACCCCTATCCCAAATTGTTAGTGTTTTCGGTTTTCGGGGCTTGTAACAGATGTCTTCAGGTGGTTATCTTCCAAAGGCAGACACTGCGAATACTGCCGTAAGTCATGATTCTGGCGATGGTTTTTCAAAAACATTTTACGAGGGTTTGTGGAACAGAAGTCTATAATTACGATTAAATGAATCATAAGCGTGTGCTACATTTTGTCTCGCCAGTGATGACTGCTGAAACAATTAATGCCAGAAATTGACAAGAGGCAAGGCAGTTTGGGATAGCATCACTCGCAGGTACCGTGAGACGGTTGGCATGATGGTTATCTGTATTTATCTGTACCGTAGAATATACCGCTAATCTTTGAAGCACTGAGGGATGGGGCGCCAAAAGGTCACTTCATCTTGCCAGTTGGCATTTTTACCACTGTGGGCGAAGTGGTTTCGAAAAAGGAGAGGATTGAAGGCACTATTTTTCAGATGGGAAAACCATGTTCCTGTACTGTTTCCACTGCTGACTTTCCTTATCTACTGGCACATTAGCTCGCTTGGGTTTCCATGTGTTTGAATCCCAAAACAATGACAGCGCATTATACGCCGGTCGAATTCGTCAGGGGCTTTGCTATATCTCGCGGTAGCGAAGGGAAGAGCAATCATGATTGAGTCCACCTGGAATTCTGAGGAGGGTGTCGAGTTTCATTGTGCGTACTTCACCTGGAATAGTTCCACGCGGGAGCAGTGTTGGAAAAGACAGCGGGAGCGTTATTTCAAATAGCAATCCTGAAAAGCATGTTGCATATCATGTGCTCTTCAAGTAAATGGCGCTGATCTGGTTTATCGAGTTAATGATTCCACTCATAGAGCACGACTACCAAAGGCTAGCAGAAGCTTAATCGATAAATAAAGGACAAAGTAAAACAGAATTTTCGCATTTACCTGATTCATTACAATAAGAATCCGTCCAGTAACATCCATTGTTTATCGTCATGAAGTAACCCACGGTCTGTCTCAAATATGAAGAAACATCTATCTGTGTCATCGGACTTTACGTAATAAAGACTCTTAGAAAGTTTTTGAAAGTGTTTCTAACTTGATTGTTAACTGCTCAGTTCATGCTTTCTACAAGAAGAGGGCTGGCTGAATTTGATGGACTCTAAAAGTAATGCTCAAGCTTCCCCAAATCCGACCTCCTATAGATAGTAATGGGTTCTAGCCACCTTTTGGCAGGTAACAGCAGGCGTTGTCAGGGGAAATGGACCTTTTCGAATAGAAGCTGCATTTCTCGTCGGCAGACATGAGGATAATAGTTCTCTGATTCCAATCCCAATTTGTTCCAGTTTAGCTGACAGCATTTCGGAGTTAAGTCTCGACGGTCCTCTGTTACAGCACCTCGTTGATAGAGGTGCTCAGGTCCTAGCAAACTAGTATGAAACCCAACTTTATAGATATGATGTATTTCATCATGGCAGAGAGTGAAGAACAACATTAACGAAACTACAATACCTGCGCTTCTAAGCATTGAAGCGTGTCCCTTTTAATGTTAAATAACTTTCTTTGATTTCCGTACTGAGTGTCGTGTTCAGCAATCGTACATACTGCATCGCCTCTTACCCCACTCGATCTATAAGAACGGGACGCAAAGTACCGACTTTTGGCAATTATTGAAGGAATACTAATGATTCCAAAGATGAGGTAGATTATTGTTCAAAAAAGATTATTTTTCGGATGAGCAATTCGATATGCCCGGAACCTGTCGTGGTTTCGGGACTGTAATACTTTATTCCCAAACGCTTCTAGAGAATGACGAGGAAGAAAGTACGACGCAAGTTGAAATTTCACAAAAAAGTATACAAACTAGAACTAGTAGGAGTTGGTCCTTGTTTCAAATAGTGATGCAGAGACCTATTCTCCACACGATATCGTAAGTACCAGAGAAATGCCCGCCTTCTGTCTTACCGCTTCAAGAAAATTAATGCATTTTACCCGGGTAATTATCATGAGTACGTATATGATATTATGAAAAGGAAATTCTGCTGAGCATGTTAAGGAATGGTAACTGCCGTATTTTGCACATGGCCCATTTGGTGCATCCATTTAGCTCTTAACTGAATCGTCGGTCAGTCGGTGCACACTGTAGATAGAAATGAGTAAATATCATCCTCGCTCTTGAACTTGGGTAAGGGGGTAAAGGGGTGGTTTACTGCGAGTAATGGAAAGGTTGGGAGTCCTCTGTACTTGTAATCAAACCTGGGTAAGTGAAGTTCGTTTACTGCGAGTGATAAGAAGGATGGGAGTCCTTTGAATTTTCATTCAAACCGTGATTGAGGATCTACAGTACCGAATAACGGAGCATTTCTACCAAGTAAAAAGTAGCTGGTAGCCCTTTGAGGTCTGCGTACATAAGCCACCACCACCACCTGACCTCCAGACTGGGCTCATGCGTGATCCCTCCCAGAACTCTATGAAATAAAAGGTCTCGGTGTAAATAATTGAGCACACTTTGTTTCGTCTAAACAGAAGATCACACGTCAGAAAACTGACAACAAAAATGTGAACTAGTGATACTGCCTCAAGCTAACCCATTTTCACTAATACTGTAGTTGGCACTTTAAATCAGCGCCTCAGCTGTGTTCTGTGGTCCTCGGTGGCTATGGCCATCATTTCCCGTGCCCCACTGCACGTGACTGATGTTCAACATCCAGTTAGTTCTTGACTCAATAATCGGTCAGTGGGTGTACACTCCAGAAACGTCATGAGTACACGATATTATTATTATATATATAATATATAATCATCTTATTATTATTAAATAGAGAGAAAACGGGGGTTTCATTTCCCGTAAGGAGATACGCGGGCTAATACATGCACCCACGTCAACTTTTTGGCAGTGTTCAGTACTGTACTGTACAGTACTGTACAGTATTGTACAGTACAATAGTAATCGGCCACAATTAGAATCATTTCGACGATACAGGTACAGAGTCGCCATTGATACAGTATATACAGACAAATCGTATCAATCGGACTTCAGCCTCTTCATAACCTTTGCAACATTACAGCTGATCGCAGAGAGAAGCAACCCCTCAAGACACGTGCGTCGGCGTTCGTTCTACACCACACCGCGGTCATGCTGAATCACCGAAATCTGCGCATACACCCCACCACCTGACCTCCACGAGGGGCTCATGCGTGACCCCCCCGCCAACTCTATGAACTAAAAGGTCTCTTTTTCACAATTCAGAGCGACGTAGTAATGACAATCTGCCTAATACCGCTTCTGGCTGAAACGGAAATAAGTAGGACACAGACGTTTCGGGAAGATTCAATACACCGCACCCCGATTTCATGAGTCACTCTATGTCTAGCCGAGCTGCTCGTCATCCTATCGTAGAGCCCCACCATGGTCTCCACCGCACAATACTCGACATCCAGCCAATGGGAAGCAGCGACTTTTTTGATGTTACCTTCGTGAATCCCCTCGCTCCCTCCAACAGGAGAGTGAGGGCCTTCAACCCGGTGTCCTCTCTGAATGCGGCGCGAAATGCAAAGTAGAGAAGATATCAATCTTTTGTCGCGACCTCCACCAGAGGTAGGCTCATGCCTGTGCCAATTTCCACTCTTGGAGGGTGGCATCCGGATGCATGTGCAGTGCTAAATGACGTGGCAAGGAACGTGGCCGTGAGGGCATTGGAGACGTACGGAAACATTCGGGGGTTTTTGATGCGAGGGTACGCTGCAGCAGCCGTCATGTCCAATGCAGCCTGCTTGATGGCTGGCCTGAAGGGAGCCTTTTAGGGAGCGCAGTTCCTTCCCCATTACTGTGTCGGTATACCCTTTTTGAGTCGATTGTGGTTGTCTGGAAAACCATGGGAGCTAGAGAGCATGGACATAGAGGGAGGAAAAGGTTTGGGTCTTTTACTCTTGGAAGATATATCCGATCTATGTTTTCGCTCTACGTTTATGCCCAGCTGCGTGGATACAACCGACCACATCTTCCATACATTAAAATAATCCAAAAATCCCCTCTACGTCTATGCTTCCTCCTTCTCCAGACACAGCCAGCAGTTTCGCGAAGCAATAAAGCACCCAAACTTCCCCCCTTCTATGTCTATAAAGCAAGGTATTGCTGCGTGCTGACACCATGCCAGTAGGGAATTGTATCTGCGCAGAGATACTGAAAAGAGCTAAGACCCGTCTCTGTGCTATCTGAGCGACCCTTTCAGGCCCTTACTTGTAGTCACCTTTAACCTTCCAATGTGAAAATGAAAATTACATATTCCCGTAGGATGGTGCAACATCGACTCGGTTGCTAACGAGCAAATCAGTTTGCGCAATGATTTTGTGCAAGCGGGAAATTATCATGAGTGTAACATTCCACAAGGGCTACCCAGAAATTTCGTTGTACACGTCTGGCTCGTCTAAGAGGGCCTATCATAGGTTAAATTGCTCAATTCTGGAAATGCCTCTCTGTGTGACAGAGTCGGGGAATAAGCTGCGACATTTCGGAGGTCTCATGCGGTGAGAATAACGAATGCTTCCGGGCCAATTTCGAGAGACAATTCTCTGGTGCTGCAAATGCCGTCGAATCATTTGAAGAGGAAATTATTTTTCCATCAGGCGTCAGCGTGGAGCTTGCATCAGGCGTCAGCGTGGAGCTTGTGATGTTATTCTGTTTGAAAAATGAGACCAGTTATTTCCCGAAGGATGTGATATAAAAAGTACAGGCTTCAAAAACAACGGGTCAACAAGGCAACGTGAATTCCATAGAGGACTTGTTGAGGGGTAGAGCCGTTACAGCTCGAAATTATTTGTCGTTCACAGTTTTCACTCCATTGACACATGATATTATGTCGGTAGGAATAAGTCTATGCCATTAACAGCAAACAATGCGTTCAATTTAAACCTGTTGTTACATTTATTATCCGCAACAAGTGAGCCCCACTTAGCTTAGCTTTATTGATAAAATTTTCCGATTGCTTCGATTATGCGTGTGAAACCCTACCTTTGCCAAGGTGAAGGAATCACTCTAAACTTTCGTTACAATGATTAATATTCAACTTTTTTGAGCTTATAAAAGAGGGACACTCTCCTCGACAATGGGCAAGATGGGCTACTATTGGAATATGGGTTATTCTCTCCATCGCCAGTTGCTAATTTGAAAAACTTGTTGATTGCCTCGGAGCTAAGCATGCGGGTTGTGCTCATTCCTCCAAATACTTTAGAATGCTACGTGCGAGTAAGTGAGGCATCTACTTTTGCGTCCTGAAAACCAAAAGACTTCCGGTTTCAAAAATTAGGAATTTGCATGCGCAGAGGTTGCAAAGGATTGCGAGAGGTTTATAGGCGGGAATAACTAAGGGAGAAAACACGCGGCATGGTAGAGTTGAATTTTAGAGAAATACAGAGGAATAGACAGTTTTGGCTGGTCAGTATGCGCGATTTCATCGAAAGCACATCAAAATTCTCGGCATGCCGGAAAAAACTCTTGGGAAGTGATGGACATGCCAACTTTTAAAGATTTGACTTACTTTGGACATTTAAACAGTTGTGATATTTACATGCAAACAGGGAAGTCAAGCACTACTTTTGCTTAATTCTTTGCGTGAAAATTTCCAGAGTATTCAAGTATCTAAACCTTTATTATCTCCTGTCTTTTCTGTGGGATACACTTGCAGAGCTGTACAGTACTTAAGGCTAAGACCTAACCAGTTGAGTCATATCAGCCGCATGCAGTGGAGCACGGGAAAGGAAAGCCTCGGTCGAGGAGGACCAAATGACCGTGCTGAGTTGGTGTCCTTGTGAAAATCATCATTTATACAAATGTTAAACTCATTCAAGGGGGAAATGTGGGGTGATTTAATATTTGAAAGATATGGTCGGTTGTGGCCCGGCATATCCTACAACTAATTCACTGCCTTAAACGGGAGGAAAATTTTCCTGGACTCCTGTAACGTCTTGGCCGGTATAGTGTAATATTTACACTTTAACGCTTATGTTTTGATTAACGATATAACAAAAAAACTTAAACTTAATGCAGGATGCAGACTGATTTGAACATTTACTGGATGTGCTGTACACTTCTACGAGATTTGTCAAGATTTTGAGTCGGTTGCTGCTAGATTTGGACTTTTGCGAGTCAAATCTGTTCCCCAATTTACGTAATGTACTAAAAAACTGCAGTGGAGATGTGAAGTGGTTAATTATTTTGGAGCATTTGCGTCGAGTGTGGCAGTTCACTAAACTTGCACGCTTTACCGTGCTGTACTGTACTAAACACGTCACGGACTAACGAGCGCGCGTCGGGCTTTTGAAATTGGACCGAGGATTACAAGCGTTTTCCGGCGGGGCGCTTCTATCAACTACTGTAGGAAAGACTAACGGCGCTACTGAGGGCACTGACGACTTCGATACTACTGCCGCAAACCCGTTGGCCCCTCTTCGTTGTAGGATGCTAATATTTAACCCACGAATGAGTCTGAAAGCTGATTAAGAAGACAAGATAGTAGGGGGAGAAAGTGTGGGTGCCTACTGCTTAGCGCTACTGACGGCTGTGTCCCGAGAGTAACGCGCCATATCTACTCACTAGGAATGAACGGGATGGGGTGCTCTTACAAGACTGGCGAAAGGCCAGCCGAGAGCCTCGGTACATTGGACGAAACGACTGCCGCAGCTTGGCTTTGCATGAGGAAGATCTCCATGGCCCTCACAGCTACATTCCTGGCCACGTAATTCAAAATCTCGAATGGGGAAGTGTACCATCTACCGAGTGTGGATATAGGCAATGTGACAAATCAGGCCTGGGTGTTGGTGGTGGGATGCAAGTAAGAAAGTGCCGGAGGTTCGTAGCCGCATTACCAAGGAAAAGCAAACTCGTATCATTCCAATCGATACACTCGGATTGTGGGACCCGGAGGCATTCCTCTTCATCTGGGAGTTAGTTCGGTCTGTCGAGAGCAGTGCTCTAGATCAGCATCACCCTTCCCTATTGTGTGTGTTCACCGCGAGACATTGGAGGCCTGAAAACCGGGGGAGTTGTGGTGTGAGCGTTGCGGAACGGAGAGGATGGCAGACTTCGTCATTCTATATTATTCCTTAGACCAATATTTTATTTTTTCTCAAAAACGAATCATTCGCTGTACGCAACGGTTTTCAACGAAATCGTTGCATCTGCAGAAAAAAAAGGAAACTTCGATTATCATGTTGGCGGCCATCCCCCTCCAGAGACATGCCGCATTGCTAGTCACGTCTAACAACGATCGCTTCCTGACCGGCAGCAAGCGTTGTTAGATGTGACTACAGCATCTTTCTAGTGGCTGAAATGCAAAGAGGGTCATGGTACCGATAAGCTAATCTCGTTCGGTTGCAACTTCGTAGGGCTCGAAACTTGACACCACCCACTGCTGAGTCGATTGTATATCTTCCAGAAGGAAAAACCTAACCCTCCCCCATCTGCAAAATAACTTTAATATACACCTCTAGAGAAGAACATTGGTGAACTTGCCAAAATCCCATCGCTATCACTCCAAGTTAACTTTCTTTTATCGATGTTTTCAATAGTTTTTCACAAATCCCCAGTGCCAGGCATATCTAGCTCGTTTGCATTCTGTATGTAGTCTGGTTAACGGGGGTAAGAAGAGTTAGTTTACTGGTTTACTGCGAGTTGTCCAAAGGTTGGGAGTCTTAAGAGTTTTCATTCAAATCATCTGATAGGATCTACAGTACAAATAACTGAGCATTGGCACCAACTATTAAGTGGCTGGGAGCCCAGTTAACAAGCAGGTGGAGTTGGAAGTGACCATCAAGGCGGCGTGTCGTGAAGGAGAATCGCCGTCACCCTGAACTATTGGTTAACAGATCGGCTTGCGACCGATCGTGCAATTTCCTTGACATGGGAGAACGCATCGGGGTGCTATCTGCCTGGTGAACGTAAGGATGCAGATGTTGTGGTGTGTATCTTCAATCGAAGTATATTCCTTCAATACTCGGATTTGTTGCTCTACAATTACCACACCAGAAAGTTGCAACTAAAACCACGTGGAGGTGTTGAAGGCGTAGTATAATTGCCACAGCTGAAGAAATGCCGAAGTAGTTTTCCGTCCTTCAATTTTTCCAGCGGCCTGCTTTATGGCTGGCCTGAAGGTAGCCTTTTAAGGAGCGTAGTTCCTTCCCCATTACTGTGTCGGCATACCTTTTTGAGTCGATTGTGGTTGTCTGGAAAACCATGGGATAGATCAGATATTTCTTCAAAGAGTAAAACACCCAAACCTTCCCCCAATTTTTCCAGAAAAATACCTATAAAGTCCATAATTCTCTGGTAAGAGTATTAAATGTTGAACATTGACTAAACCTATTTCTTTCGACGTGGTTATGAGAGCGTCATTCTTGTCGGCGGGGAAGTGAGGTGTGATTTAATATTTGAAAGATGTGGTCGGTTGTGGCTGTAGGGTCACCTTTTAAGTTCTCAAAGGATCTACACGTGGCAGTAGGAAAAGAAGAGGGGAATTTTGTGCTATTTTAATGCATAGAAGATGTGGTCGGTTGTATGTGGTCGGTTGTATCCAGGCCGCCAGGAGTGCGTTGTGCGGGACAAGTCACTGGGTAACACTATGTACAGTAGTCACAGGGTCACGGAGGCGCAGACCCGTTTCTGCTTTCTCCTTTCCTTCTCTCCAAACTCCGTTTAGATTCCCCTCGCTAGACGTGTCAGACGACGAAGTAAATTACCCCATCATTCCCCCTCGGTAACACTAAATAACATTCCTTACAGGGCCGGCTCAATGCCCAGCGAGCAGGAATGCCGCGTTATACATGGCGGTCGGTAGGACAAGGTGCATTGGGCAGTTTCTCTACAGCTTGATAGTTGTGCAGCAGTATGCGAACTTTCACTCCATTCGCTGTAAACCAACCCAATTTCAGCAGAAACGCCCATAGACGAAGAAGACCTCTCACTATGAATAGAGAAATGGCCTCACTTTAGTAATTGGATGCCCTACACTCTGCGGGAGATGGTTGACCTGGACTTGGAGCGATTTGGATCCCAACCGGAGGTTTTCGTTGCGGGCAAGTTTTTGCTCTTTGTATTCATGGTATTTTAAGGGTTTTGAGAGCAAAGTGTAATTTTCTTCTGACCTATCAGTGATTATTTGAAGCAAGCACCTATTGACGGCACAGATAGGCAATGGACACAGCAAGTAATGATTTGCGGGAAGCGTCTCACCGAGATAGCCCCACTCACCAAGGGGGAAAGTGGAATTGGTTTAGTGCGGGTGGTGCGACGGTTGGGAATACTGTGAATTTGCATTCAAAGCATGATTCAAGATTTACACTGGCTGAGTGAGTTTTGAAATTTTCATTAAAAAATCCAATGCCACAAATTTATGCATTAATTTAATACAGAAAATAATATGTACATGCGAGGAAGCTATTTGTCGAGCAGGGTCGCCGTGTTCCATGGTACAGATTCTACGTAGTTCATTTCTTTCACTTTCATTTATCTGATGACCGCAATTAATAAGTCGAATGTTTCGCGACTGAGGAGGTTTGCGGAGGGAGCTTGGACAACTCAATACCTTTCTTGTACATCATTTCTTCTATCGATAAAAAATCTTAGTGGCCAACGCTACCTTATACATTTGACCTCAGCAGTCACATGTAGTATAGGTATATGTGGCGACGTCAAATACCTTGACTCTCAAACTGCAGAAGTTCCACTCAGTTCCAGATCATGCTATTCACGAGTCGCGCTCTTTTTTCGCTGTTTCTTCAGGACAGATTGTAATTAAAGTTCATTCACTTTGTGTGAAAGATAAATGTGTTCTTCTTGCGGTTATGTTTCGGAGGCGTATCGAAGATCCTAATTCTCGGAGGCCGGCTGCAGGTACCTTTGGAACTCTCGAATCGTAGACTAGGGTCTTGCAGCAGGCGACACAAAAAAAAAATTCCCTCCCAGAGAAGATAATCCCACCTGCATGCATTATTGTAAAGAAGGGAGACAACCTAAGTGAATGTCAGCAACCCGTTCTATCATGTTATGTACCTCTAGGATCCTATTTGCCTCCCGCAAACCACTGATTACGGCCGATGCACATGTGGTCGGGTACTGGCGGCAAGTGTGCTCACCTCCAAAGAAAAGTGATCGTCCGACTGGGGCTGCCAATGCATCATAATCATCGCCAGTCGACCCAACTGGGATATTTGTGTAAGCACCACCTGCAAATTCGTCAGTCGTCCATCGAGACACTGCTGATGCCTTTGGGTATGGTGCATCTGGGTAGCATTGCCTTAGGACATTAACAGCACCTTGCACTACATTGTTATCTGTTAGTTTCTCCATTTCCTCAACAGAGGGCTCCGCTACCACTGCAACAAGAATTGGTTTGCCTGTACAGGGAACCAAATTCCAAAAGAAATAAAACTGCCCCCTTGTTGAAACCGCCTCTCTCAAAGCCCCAAACATGTCATGCTTCACCCAAAACTGATTAGAGAATTCCATGGCTACTTTCATGAGGCCTCCAAAGCCAAGGCGATCTATGGCAACTTGCTTGCTGCTTGGCAACGGCGGATGAAATTGAACGGATCCCCTCTTCAAAACACCAAGCGGTACGGTTACAAGGACCGAGTCGTAGCTGGCAGTCTGCATACATCCATTCCCATCATCAATTAACATCTCAACCGGCCCATCTTCAGCAGAATAATTGATCCTTCGTACTCTGTGATTAAGCTTCAGATTTCGTTCCAGACCGTTGACCAACCCGTCAACAAGAGGGCCGTAACCTTTCTTCAACAGGACATGCTCGCCCGAAAAACCGTATGGGTCGTCTTGATCCCAATGCACAAGACTTACTGCATTTATATCAGCAGCACAGGCATATTCCAGATTGGCAATATGCCAACGAAGCAAACGGCTAACGAGCCTCTCGTCTAACGAATTTCCATCGTGGCTATTTTCGGGTACATCAGTGGCCCCAATCGATGCTGAGCCCATGGTGCTTGAAGTCGAGAGAGTCTGCTCCATCCGATCCAGCCTTGGCCTCTTTCTCGCAATGACAGAATTATCAGCCGAGAGGCGAAACTGATCTGCCCTCGAGTGCCCGGTCATGCACGAAGATGACTCAACTGCAGATAATGGTGTTGTTCTTCCACCGGCGAGCATTCGATCTTTTTGAATCAAAACAATACCTTCATCTGCAGAATCCTGACTCGTGCATCTTTTCTTGCCTTTCCCAACATTGCTAATATGACGCCGCTGTACCCGCTCCTTAATTCTCGTTTTGCGGCGAATCACCCTCTTTTTCAGGGCCTTTTGAAACGCTTGGCCAAGCGACATCTTATTCGCCCTCGCGGCCGATCCCTCGCGCATCCGGTATTTATTCGTGGCATCCAGCACCGAATTGTACTCCCTCTCTGCCCACGCATCTGCATCATTTGAAACCCAAGTTCCATCGATATCAAAAAGGGGGCATTCCAAATCCATAAAGTGCATCGGGGAGTTGGTCTGGTGAGCAAGCACGGCCACTGGATTTTGCAAAACCCCCGTAATGAGCATAGCGCCCATGTCCACGGGGGTGGATAACTTTCCGGACTCAGTATGCACCCGCCCCCCTGCTCTGTCTCTGGCTTCAAATACCGTAACACTGAACCCAAACGAGCGCAGCTGCCTAGCGGCTACAAGTCCAGCCATCCCCGCTCCAACGATGGCCACTCTCGGCCGCTTTTCCTTCTGCAGTGCTCGACACAAAGCGACGGGGGAAAGGACAGGGATGGCGCCAAAATTTATGACCCCGGCACATTCCAGATAAGTGTAAATTCGAGACCCCAAAATATGATATTTGGCGGGGACCTCATTGAGGGCTGTGAAAACGCCCAACCTCGTCTTCGTGTCTCGATACCACATGCGAATGATGTGGTTGCGGATGTCGAGAAGCACCAAATCTGGCTCGTCAGACTTGAAGAGCGGGTGCTCCTTCTCTGTAAGTTCCAGCGAGGCCTCCTTGAAGCGGGCCCTGATGACGGCCTGCACTGATTCGGGGAGATTGAGGAAGGCCTGTTCCTCTTTTGCCTCGGGGTCAATACTCTTAGACTCGTGGAATGTCTCGCACCGGTCGCGAGGGAGAACTTGTGTGGTATTGGCCACGGTGTAAATCTTCAGCCTGTCAATTAGCCAATTATGCTTTGAGTCATGGAGGCCTACCTCATTGTATTTTGCCTCTACAGCAGATTCAAGAACACCAGCCATGTGGGCGCAATTGCGACCGTAAATGGCCTTGAGCGAGGCCTCATCAATATTTGGCAGCAGTAGGAGGTCTCGGGCTATCTTCAAATGACAGCTGTCTGGGACACGATGCAATTGGCGCAAACCGCGAAGTGCCTCAAATAATGTGTAAAGGTCTAGCGCACGTTTCCGGCAAAAAACAATTATGAGTTGAAGCGAGTTGTGTGGCCGGCATGACAAGGCCCGAATGAGAAAATCTTCGTTAGATTGGGTCGCATCGGGGCAAAGATAAGGTTGTCAAAAAACAGTTTCCTTTTGACGTATCATACCGGGGGGGGGGGAAAACTTACCGATAGGCTTTTCTGAAAATTGTGACTTGGAAGATGGTGAGTTTTTCAAAGCGCAGCTGCCTTGCATGTGCATCCTTATAATGGTGTCAAAGGCAACACGGCCATGAAGACGAGCAAGGGGGTCGTCTGCAGGTGGCATTGCCGGTTACTCGTGTGAAGGACGACTAAAATATGTTGGAGGCCGCAGACGCGGTAGGGGTTTTCACGTGATTGGAGGGTTGAGGTAGTTGAAGTGAAGGGTAAGGACAGGGGGGCGTGTGGGTAGAGCGCTGGGTGGGGGGTGATGCAAATATGGGGCGATCAAGGGTGAGGGAGTCCTTTCGGCTTTGAGCTAGGTGTGTTGGGATCGATTTGTGCACAAGTGCACAAGCGCTGATGAAGGGTGAGCGCGGTTGAGGATGTTTGGGAATCGTGGACGGGATTGCAGTGTTGAGGGGAGTGGTGCAGTTGGAGAAGGGAGAGGGTTGGGAGGCGTGAGTTGCCCGATGATCGCGTCAACAGAGACGCTGCGTCGTCGGAGAAAATGTCGGGCTGCAGATGGTCCGAACTAAATACTGTATTTGCACAAGGCTGAGAGGGCGAATTGAAAGTCAAGCGACATGTAAGTCGGCTGCTGTCACCAACTCAAATAGTTTTTTTCCATTTTGTCCAAATCTATGGCCAGCCCGGTAATTGTGGAGGCAATTGAGAATGCCCTACGGAAATTCAACACACGTACGCATGCATTCCCTTTAAAAAACCAAAAATTATTCTCCGAATTCGAGCCCTACAGGCTCTGTACCTATTCTGTGGTGACGTGCCCCAGACACATCTGCATAGCCATGCCACGCATTGTACGATGCCTCTACGGTACTCGCCCACGCCGTCACTTCAAGACTTACGGCTTGACCCTGCCCTAGCCGCAACACGCATCACCTTCCTCAGCGCTGCACCTTATCAGATTAAAATTTTTTGCTGCAATACAGTACAGAAGTGTTACGACGCCAAGAGATCTGCTGTACAGTACTGTATACAGTACTGTACAGTACGGTACTGTACGGTAGAAAAAAAATCGTTTTTCTGAATGCCGAAATCAGTACAGTAGCAAAGGCCAAAAAATTGAAAAGCCTTGATTGGCTCCTCATTTTTTTGGCCCTACTGTTGATTGCACCAGTCCAAAATTCCACTCCGGGATTCTTCAATTGGAGTTCCGTGGCAGCGCTGTATTCCACGTTTACATCGTCCTCCTACGAAACCCTACCATACGCTTCCCGTCTCGCCATCGATATCTACGGACAGATTGGACCGTTTGGACTTTAAGCACTCCACGACTTCAGCAACCTCACAACGGACTGATGGGGAAAGCATTCTCTGTCCGAGTTCCGGGCCACCGGGATGACTGTCTCTGCTTTCGTCTGACAAAAACATTGCAGTTACACACAATCTCGCAAACTCCGCCCCGCCCCAACCGCACTTCCGTAACATCCAGACGGGGCTCGTCAAAGGCTCCAATCCACCATTCATGTTTTTTCAAACCTCCCACCGTTTCGAGAAGTAGCCGTCCTCCATTACTGATCATTAAAGCCCCCCGAATCGGGACAAAGCAGCCGATAGTGCAGGGTGCGAAAGTGATCGTCTATTTGAAAAAAAAAGGTATCACTTCCGCACCCCCAAACGCACTACCGGCTGCTTTGTCCCAATATAAGTTCATACTCTCCTGCAAACTGAAGCGCGCGCTTACCTTTTAGAATAGGTCGAGTCGATAAAAAACACGAAATTCCAACAAGCATATTCTCTTTATTTGCTTCAATTTCTATCTCAAGCTAGGTGTCGGCTACCACTTTCGTCTAACACCCGTTTCAGTTAATAAACGCCACTGCCTCTAAATTAATGAAGCATCAAAGCTTTTCCCCCTTTCGTCCATCGTCATCAACTTCTATACTCATCACGATCGGCCTTTCATTCAATCCCTTTCTGATAGTTTGCCGGCCTATCATCAGTCGGCGGTTTTTTTCGTGCCTCACAGACTGAAAGAATAATTCGGTCGAGTTGCGGAGCACTTAAAATGGTGGGGGCGACTCTCCTTCAACAAGACGACACGTTCATGGTCTCCTCCAACGTGTTCTGCTTGTTGACTGGGCTATCAGCTACTTTTAAGGTGGTGGACACACTCCACTTTTTCTATTGTAGATCCTGCAACATGTTTTGCTACCAAGGTCACAGGGCTCATAACCTTTGCACCACTCGCAGTACAACAAACCCATTACGTGACGGCAGTTGTTTTCTACTGTCATCATCAATTCGTTTGGTTCGAATTGAAATAGTTCAACAGCTAAGCAGAATCTTTCCAGCCACAAACGCAAACTGTGTACTCTCTCAATAGATCTAGACTGAAACACATGTAGGAAGATGATTTTTACTCATTCAATTTGTAGAGTGTACACCACTGACCAACTATTCAGTTAGCAACTACCTGGATGGACCACATCGGCCGCGAGCACTGGAGCCAGCGAGATAGTAATGGAAATGTTTCTTTTGTACTGTGGAGTTGTGTACAATCTGCCATGTACGGAATCCAATCTGCTCCGTAAAAACGGTGCTAGGGATGCTTATTGTTTGGTAACTTGCCACGCTTTCTGTGCGATGGAAGTTGCTTGTTATTGTTTTCATCTGGTAACTCACTTCACCTACCTCCGACTTTCTTGATGTAACTTTTGTGAATCCCCTATCTCCTCCCAACAGGAGAGTGAGGGCCTTCAACCCGATGTCCTCTCTGAATGCGGCGCGAAATGCAAAGTAGAGAAGCTATCAATCTTTTGTCGCGACCTTTACCATAGGTAGGCTCGTGCCTGTGCCTGTCTCCACTCTTGGAGGTTGGCATCCGGATGCATGCGCAGTGCTTCATGAGGTAGCAAGGAACGTGGCCGTGGGGGCAATGGACACGTACGGAAAGGTTGGTGGGGGTTTGATGCAAAGGCACGCTGCAGCAGCAGTCATGTTCAAATGCGGCCTCCTTGATAGCTGGCCTGAAGGTGGCCTTTTAGGGATCGTAGCAGCAGCCGTCATGTCCAATGCGGCCTGCTTGATGGCTTGCCGGAAGGTAGTTTTTTAGGGAGCGTAGTTCCTTCCCCATTACTGTGTCGGTATACCCTTTTTGAGTCGATTGTGGTTGTCTGGAAAACCATGGGATAGATCGGATATATCTTCCAAGAGTAAAACACCCAAACCTTTCCCCTAGTTACTCCCCCATTACTGTGTCGTCACACCTTTGTGAGTGGATTGTGATTGTCTGGAAAACTTAAGGATAGATCCAATATATCTTGCAAAAGTAAAAACACCCAAACCTTCCCTCCTCTACGTCAGTGAGTCGTAAATGTTGTGCACAGAGGTTGATAAGCGAATGTACTGTCTCGAAGGAGAACGGGCTCTGTCTGGCTGTAGATGAACTCTAAGGTGTAACGAAAGTTAACCTGTCGGAGTGCAGGCGGAACCATAGATCTCTTTCAATACTACTGTAAGCACTGCCAACAGCCTGATTTACCATGTTCGGTAAAATTTGTTCTACCGAACATGAATCGTAAGAGGTGAGAGTACCGTTACATACTACTGTACTCTCATCTCTTACGACCCCCGCGCTGATGACTGGCAGGGTTATCTAAAGGCGGTTTTGGCCGACATGCATGTGTGCACCTTAGGCTGATAGCGACACAACTTAAGATGGATGTTATGGGATATTCAAAGGGACCCGGTTTATTAGATGCCTTGGGAGGCCATCGATATGGTGTAGTTTTGTCGTGCGGTACATCTCTGGCCTTATACTCACCCCTCAGAAAGAGTTTAGACAAATTTCTGTCCCTGTTTTGGCCAACCATCGGGAATATGCTGATTCCTAATATTTATCGCTGCAAACTGGCTGGAGGGCGTTTTATCTCATACCATTGTAACTCGCCGGCTGCGGGTGTATGATCTTTAGCATCGTTTTCACGTGCTAAACAACAGCTGAGCTGGGAGTGTTTGAGACGCATAGTAGTTTCTTGTTTCTATTGATTGACGTCCTCTCAGCTGATCAATGATGGTTATTATCGGGAGTTTCAACCATCATTGCAAGTTCAGACCTCGCAGCCGCATGAAACCTAGGCATTAGTTGGCTTGCAACACCAGGAACCTTGGCTACGTTTGGTTGATAAGCGGTGCATCAGCCTTGCGATGTTGAGCAACTGTGTCTATATTTCCCTTGGCGCTTAATCTGCCTTGAGAATCTCATGTTCCTGCGCTATCGATGACAACTGACTATTGCAACGATACCAAACACATCGACTGATACAACAGGGGAAAGGTATGGGACGTGGCAAGGAACGTGGCCGTGAGGGCATTGGAGACGCACGGAAAGGTTCGGGGGGTTTTGATGCAAATGCACGCTGCAACAGCCGTCATGTCCAATGCGGCCTACTTGATGGCTGACCTGAAGGTAGCTTTTTAGGGAGCGTAGTTCCTTCCCCATTGCTGTGTCGGTATACCCTTTTTGAGTCGATTGTGGTTGTCTGGAAAACCATGGGATAGATCGGATATATCTTCCAAGAGTAAATCACCCAAACCTTTCCCCTCTTGGAAGATATATCTGATCTATGATCTGATCTGATCTGATACAATATCAGGGGAAAAACCGCCCCAGTGAGGCTGGCACTACAACTTCCGATTGGAAGTTGTATCCCTATGGATAAAACTTCCAATCGGAAGTTGCATTGCCTGATATGTGCTCTACGCTCTATAGCAACAAAGATATGAGTTTAAACCTTAAATCTTCCCCTGCTGTACCAATTGCGGCAAAATCCTCCATGTCCGTATCAATTGAGGTGTTAGATTGAGCAGAAGCTTAGCTAGTCGAACTCCTCGACAAATGCGCAAAACATACTCCTCGGAAAGCTGCTCTTCGGGATGGGGCTTCCCTCCGAGTTCATGTGTAAATTTATGCGCATTAAGTGTATGGGAGACACAGAAGGGTAAATCCGGGGCTGATGCTCATGACTAGTGAAAAGCCGTTTATTAAAAAATTCAGCCAGAAAAGGAGGGATCTGGGACATAACGAGGATCAACCTATCTGATCCTTGCACCACTACTCCAGGGTGGGGGCCAATATCATTCAACGGGACTCCGCATTGATGGTCACTTCTAACGCCGCCTGCTTCTAGACTGGGACCAGCCACTTCTCAATTGGTGGAAATTTCCAGTTATATGTATTGTAGAGCCTGCCACATAGTTTGAGTGCAAGTTCATAGGACTGTTGCCACTCACGCAATGGAACGGGTTTCGAAGGTTAGAGGCATTCTTTTACAGCGGCAATCCGCATTGACAGTAACCTCCAATGCCGCTTGTTTGCTGGCTGGCCTCCCTTCCGCCTTCTGGTAGATTGGAGTGCCATTTACAGTTTTGGACGAATTGTACGGTTTCACAATTGGCTTGGCCATTATACGGTATCTATGCTCCGGTACAAATTTACTGGGTACCAACCCCCAGTTGGTACCCAATAAATTTGTGATACCACAGTAAATTAACCCCCATTTTCCCCTAGTTCATAGGACTCCCACACTTCGTACCACTCGCAATAAACTAAGCCTGTTACCCCTCTTTTGGTAACCAGGGAATTTTCTGTTTGGTTTCAAATCCACTGCCGAGTCCCTTTGTTTGCGCCGGACACACTATGCCCCAGGCCCTCATGCCCTGGGAAAGTTGACATCCATGGGGACCACCTGTTGCACTGTCAGTACGGCAGATGCCGCATCGCTCGTCATGACGATCAAGTTCGATTATTGGCGGCCGATCTGTCAAAAGCTGTCCGCCACCTTGTGGTAGAGCACAGGCCACGAGTTCGACATCATCAGCACCCAAACATTCAAGCAGTGGGATCTCATGGCGGGATAGATTTCCTGGATGGTACCTTCTTTAACCCCCTTGGCCGGCCGTATTCCCGAATCAGGAACTTCAAACCCCAAACTTCTCTGAACCCGGCCCAATCTGCAAGCGTACAAGGTACGAAGGGCTACTTGGGAGAGGCTAGTGCCAATCCGATATCTGTTCTGGGAGGATGGCACCCGTAGGCATACAAGTTCGTCGCGGAATTGGCAGCAAAGATACGCAGCGCAAGCTGTACTGTCTAACACGGCATGCCTCCTCGCCTGCCCTGACCCGTCGATGTAGTCATAGGGTCACGGAGGCGCAGACCCGTTTCTATTTTCTCCTTTCCTTCTCTCCAAACTCCGTCTAGATTCCCCCCGCTAGAAGTGTCAGGCGACGAAGTAAATTACCCCATCATTCCCCCTTCTTTAGTGGCTGGTCCATTGCACATTTACTCCTCGTTTTTCAATCGATCCCTCGACATTTCTGTGTCGCAAATCTTACTAGGGCTTTAATGTACTTTACCATCGCAATAAACCAACCTCAGGTTCCCATCGAAAACAGCTACCATGTTACGGTGTAAAAATCAGTACTGACAAGAGCTACCCGCCGGAATATCCTGGGACACAACTGTCTGCAACTTTCAAAAGTTATAAGAACCCAATCTTTTTTCCCCTCTGACTGTAGTATATCACACCTACAAACAGCCATGTCGATACAGATTACTAACTGACAAGAAGGACATCCCCACTCCTATCAGAGCAAAGGATATGCTCCAGTCTCGACAGATGCATTTAGAAATCAACACTATCACTCTTGAGGTTCAAATGAACGTAGGAGCTTAAACAACTGTGCAGCCTTACTACAGTTAGGACTATTTTGATCCTTTTTTTGCTTCGCAAACGGGGGGGTGGTGGTGAAAATGAGGTGATTTCCTCGTCTTCTCACACTTCTAGCGGGGGTAATCTAAACGGAGGCTGGGGAGAAGGAAAGGAGAAACCCGAAACGGCTCTACGCGTCAGTGAGCATGTGACTACCTCAGCGGGTCATGTCAGACGCGCCTGACAAGAATTCAAGCGCGAAAAGCAGATTGACATTTGGGGGGAGATGTGGGGTGCCTTAATGTTTGAAGGATATGGTCGGTTGTGGCCCGGAATTTTCAAGAAGGTGCGAATGAATGAATACCCTCCGCACGCTTCTGTGCGACATTGTACAACCAATAAAGATTTACCACCACCCCAAGAAGGTGGGGTGGTATAACCGACCACATCTTCCATGCATTAAAATAACCCAAAAATTCCCCCCAAGAAGGTACCGCCTTAATTTTCTGCAAAAGACCGGCTCAAGGACGATGAGGCGTGGTTTATTGTTGATGAGTTGAAGAAGAAGAAGAAGACTTTACCAAGCAGAAAAGGGGGGGCTAGCGGCCCTCAAAAGGGGAAAAATCTATCCGAGCCAGGAGCGGTTGAGTTGTCGTCGGTTTATCGCGACAGAAGTTCGTTGTTGTATGAGCGAACTGATAATCATGAGTTGATGGCTACGTACGTACCGTAAGCAAAGGCACAGTAACCCCCCCCCGTGATGGTCGTTAGCCTATATCTATTTACTATACCATTTTTTAAAAGATAAACCCAATCATTAACAACCAACGATATTTTTCAAACATTAAAGCACCCCACCTTCCCTCCCCCTGAACAATTGTAATTGGACGCCGTAGAAACTATTTGAGGTAAACTGTATACTTTTTTTTTCGAAATTATTCTGAACTGTGAAATTGGGGGTTAATTTACTGTGGTAGATATGTGGGTTGGTACCCAGTAAATTTGTACCGGAGCGTAGATACCGTATATTGGCAATTTTGAACTTAATTCGGTATAATTATGCCATTCGAATATTGGCCAAGGACTTTAAATGACACCCTCTACCAGTCCTCGGAAAATAGCCGTCCAACATATCTAATCAGTAAAGCACCCCAGTCCCCACCCTTTAAATACAAATATTTGCAGTACACTCTCCACGGACGAACAAAACACAGATAGAGTACAAAAAGTCCTCAGTGGAGGCGTGGACGAGGTGCACAGTAAGCAGATTTATAAAATGCGCTTTGATGATATGAAGAGCTCACTTTCGTGTTATTGATTCTGAAAAACATTATTACCCACATTTGCTTCATGCGACTGCCAATTATCGCGACGAACAAACAGGCTATTTACCTGGTTAAATGAACAAATAGTTAAATTAAAGTTCTGAAGTAAGAGGAACTAGTGATGTCATGTGCCTATCTGTCACGAGTAGACGTATAAAATAGGGTTATGCCTTTGAAATAGAATTCCCAGTGCCAAAGGAAGAGATTGGATCATGAGACGATTATAAATCGTACTCGAGGGAAACCTTGTTCGTCTTCTACGACAAATGGTGCTCAAATACCCTGGAAAAGCCAAAATTTCTTCGAAGGATACCCAAGAGAATTTCTGCTTGTGTTCTCTAGGGACTTTATCCTTATTCGCCAGCATTTATCTACAAATGAAGCATATGGTTTTCTGTGACGATAAATTCCCATTGAGGTAAAGTTTCCCGAGTACAGAGCTAGCATGCTGCTAGTCATGGTTGTAGCCGCATTTGAACAATCAGGGAAACAGTCCGAGTAATGCAAGGATAGGCAGGATAGGAAAGGCAGTAAAATTAGGCGTTAGAAAGATGGAGAAAAAGGATCCGTGGAGTGTTGACCGATTTCTCTAAAAATCCAGGAGACCTGTCCCTTTTATATTCAGTACTGTAGCTCCAGATATTTCACGTATATTGCAGCTAATATCATAAAATATTACAAAATAGCTAGAAAAAGCTATATGTAAAGAGAAAACACTTAATAGGAACAAAAACATCGGCTAATGCATGCTTCACGTCGAATTAAGAATGAGCAAAAATAAAAAACACTCAGCAAGAAAATCATCTACTGATTATACTTTACATGCAAGTAGTTACATTGAGATAATTCAGGATAGCATCATCTCCTAAAATAGCCGTTTGATGACAACGCCTTGACCGTTTAAAATAATCTTTACGTCGTTAAAACTGATACATTAATTAGCATAAAGAAAATAAATATACCTTTCAATTGGAGGCTGCAAACAGGAGTTCAAAATAAGAACATTCGAGTAGATGATAAATTAGAAAAGCTCCACCTGACCAACTCTACTAAGTCACATATTTTGAGTACTTAATATTTACCAATTAGCTAAAAAAACACTTCCAGAGTAAATAAACACTTTTGTATAGCTAGCAACACGTTCAATAGTAATAGCAAAGCCGAGCGAAGAGCAAGAGAAAGGATCAATAGTTGCTTTGACCAAGGAAGGTCTAAGTAATCGAGCTATTGCGAAGAGGATCAATCGAGACGAAAATTTCGTTACATTGTTCTTAAAGATTCCAGTAAGTGATGGAAAAAATTATGGAACTCGAAAAAATAAAAAAAATTATCACCGGCAGGTCTCAGATCGCCACAAAGAAGCGCGAGGAAAACTGGTGCATCAGCAACCCCATCTCAAAAGTTGGAGCGCAAACTATCAACTGGGAAAGGTTTGACAGAATCAGAGCACTTGGAATTCTGCAAGCTCAAAAAATCTCAAAGAAAAGAGTTCAGAACAAGCAGGAGTCCATCTAAACAAATTACAGCATGAATATGTATTTGTGGTACATTCCGATGAAAAATTTCAATCGACGTTTTTTTATTACTGGAATTATAAAAGGAACATAAAATTTGTTTTGTTAAAAAGGAATTCAGGAGGGGGAGGGAGTGCAATGGTGTGGCGCTGTTTTCGGCCTACAATTTCGCGAAATTTGTAGCGTTGGAGAGCAATTCGGATTACCTTAAATACTCTTCTACCTCAGATAACTCTTCTAGACTCCATAATAACAATTTGATGCCACTGAGATGGATTCTAAAGAAAGATAATGCACCAATTGGCACCTGTAATGCTTCCTAGGAATGAATTATTAGAAACTGGAGTCATGCTATGTCCTTACTGGCAAGCTAAACTGAATTTAATCAGATAGAGAACGTCTGAAGGGCACTTTTCGAGGCATTTTATGCCCGCAACTCACATTTTAATTCATTTCCGGGGCGGAAATGTATGGTTCTGGAGCAATGATCATATTGGAGTCGAAACTAGATCCGAAAGCTTATTCAAAGCATGCGCAAACAATTTATAAAACAACGGAAAGGCAAGGTGCAAAAGAAGATCACTAACTTTTCTTTTGGATTCAATTATTTTTAAGAATGAGAAAATGAAATAGCGATGATATCCTAAGATCGCTTGCGAACTTTTTTCTACTTATTTTTTTAATCGCTTAGCCAGTATTAATGGATTTCTCACCCTTTAAATGTCGTGGAATCTAGCTTCTAACGTGGTAAAAGTCAATTAAAAGATCCATCTGCACCATATATGTGCTATCCTGAATTCGCGCAATATCATATCCAAGTTTTCTGTTACACTACTGTGTAATATAGGACTGGGTTCCAGGCATATTTCGGTTCTATGCTGCAAAAAACTGTTGCGGGTACTTTTAACACGCACAGTAGTCACTTCTACACCAGTTGTGAATAAATAGTATTTTCAAAAACTTCTTTCCTAAAAATACAATTCGAAACAATTTGGCTGCATTTTCTGCTAAGAATAGGATGAAATTGAATCAGTTAATGTCCAGATTTTCCTTTCGAAAAACAGTATTACAAAAAAAATGAACTGTTTTATTGATAGTGAACCAAGATATGTCGGGAGATGCTATTTTTGAGAGCGTTGAACGGCTTATGTATATTTTACAAAAAACCTTCTGCTATACTGAGATTCAAAATATATACCATTGAAAATAACGACGACGACGTACTACTCATAACCCGCAATAATGAAAAATTGATAGGCAGGTTTTTCTCTTTGCGAGTTTTCGCTTTTTTTTAGATGGCATGTATGCAAGAATTTCGCCAACCAACCAACTGCAAGTTGACAAAGATACATTTATTTTTTCGTTTTTATATCCAAAAGTAATCGGTATGACTAGAAATATTTGCACGCTTCCTGAAAATTCTACTTCATCTAAGGGGGGGCTGTGGGGTGCTTTAATATTTGAAATATATGGTAGGTTATGACCAGGAATATCCTCCCATCCAAAGTAATTAACTGTAAATTTTATCTATGCAATATCATGAGCCTTTGGCAGATACAAATTGATGTAAATAAGATCAATAGATCTGCACTGACGCATAATGAGTTTTCCATGCTATTAAAAGTTTTCGCAAGGAAATCTTTTAAGTCCGGGAAATATCATGAAATCGATAATTTTTATCGGGTTCAGTCTAACATGGAAGTAATCTCCGAAAAATATCATCCTATAATGGCGCGATGTTACTAAAGATAACACAGTAGAATTCTGCAAATGATACCGTGCTAAATTCCAGCGATATCAAAATAAATGAAATATATCAGGATGTTTGCTTTTCTTATGGAAATTATGCGGAAATTAACTACTGGCGTATGTTTCAGATTATTTTACAAGTATGTAAATGTCACATATCTCAGTTTTATCTGGCCTTATTTGACTTTTCCCTTAAAAAATAAGTGTAATTTAGTGTCTGCGGATGTTTTTTTGATGGAGAGAAGAAGAGAGAGGGAGCCAGGGAGCCAGACAGAGGGTGAGGGAGAGAGCGGGAGAGCAGGGGAGAGAGAGAGAAGGGTAAAAGGAGTGAGGGACCGAGAAGGAGAGATGAGAGAGGAGAAAATGAAAAGGAACTTTACTCAGGTAGAAGATGGAGAGAGACCGGGGCTTCTATAGACTTCAAGGCTAGTCACCTGATAATTTATGTTGATCGAAGGAAGTTTCCAGAAGACATGTAGACGACGGTGAGTGTCTAACCTTAAACCTGCTTGAGCTGATCTAAAGTAGATAAGCTCAAGCTAACAGCACTGTACAGAGCATAAACATAACGGTCAAGTTCTAGGTTGAACGGTAAAGTACGGTAATACCTGTAAGCCTGTTTGAGATTTGTCAGCTGTCAGAAAAAGGAAAAGAAGTGAAATTACACTAACACGCCCCCTCAATCTGAAAACAATAAAATACTAACTTGAAATACCAGGAGGTAAAATGCCCAACTCACTTCGAAACTTCTCAAACTTGAATCGCAGCAAAGGTTTCTTTAGAAGGTCAGAGACTTGGTCTTCGGTTCGACGGTGAGTAACAGAGATCTGTACGGATGACACAGCTTCACGAACGAAATGATACCAAATATCAATGTGCTTGTTCTGTTTATTGGTTGATTTGTTCTCGGACGAGCTAATTGCGCCTGAGTTTTCAACTGATATCCTAATAAAAGTAGGGCATTTCTCATTCATCAAATTGCAGAGAAGGTTTGACAACCAAATAGATTCTTTAGAGGCAGTGCACAGAGATATGTACTCTGCTTCGCAGGACGACAGAGCGAAATATCCTTGTTTTCTGGAGCGCCATGAGATAGGTCCACCAGACATCATGAACACGAAGCTTTCGGTAGACTTGCGAGTGGATTGGCAGCCAGCCCAGTCAGAGTCACTGAATCCGGTGATGGTGTGAGATGAAGATGGACCGTAACGAATTTCAAGAGTTGCAGATCCGTTCAAGTAGCGATACACACGTTTGACAGCCCTCCAGTGAGTGACCATCGGCTTTTCGCAGAACTGCGACAGCTTGCCTACAGCGAATCCAATGTCTGGACGAGTGCAGATCATCAAGTACATGAGACTGCCTATTGCAGAGCTATATGGTACTGATGAACGAAGTTATTGATCATTACTTCCGTCCTTGTTGGAATTATTTTGGACCATTGGAGTATCGACAGGTTTTGAGTCCGCCATTTGGAACCTTTCCAAAATTTTTGTCGGTGTATATCGATTGCGAAAGATGCAGCATTCTCTCGGAGCGGTTTCGCTGCACTTGAATACCAAGAAATTCCTGGACAGGACCTAAGTCTTTCATCTTGAATCTCTTCTTCAGTCCTGCCTTTATATTGTTGAACATATGTCGACTGCTGCCTGAAATGAGGAGATCATCAACATATAGTATTATCATGCAGAACATAGTCTCCTTCCGATGGCTCCTGCGTGTTGCTAACAAAGTTGAGTTGCAAAGTCAGAACATGCATCTATTTTTGCATACCATTGGCGAGGAGCCTGCTTCAATCCATACAGGGCCTTTAGAAGTCAACAGAAGAGGTTGGGCTTGTTTGGATCTCGGAAACCAGCTGGAGTCTCTATGAATATTTCTTCGTCCAAGTCACCGTTCAGAAACGCTGTTACTACGTTAATCTGACCGCATTCCGGATCTAACAGATTTGTCAAGCAGAGGAACATTCGTACAAAAGCAATAGAAACGACAGGAGCATACGTTTCTATGTAGTCTAGTCCGGGAATTTGTCTGAATCCTTTTGCGACGATACGAACCTTGGGATCGACGTCGGGTTTGATACTAAAAACGAAGCGTCATGGAATCACCTGCATTCCTGGTTTCCTTGGAACAAGATCGAAGGTTCTGTTCTCACGGATAGATTCTTCTTCCTTTTTGATCCCTGGCATCCAAAAATGAATGTTTTCTGCAGAAGTAGCATTTTCGTATGTTGCAGGAACACCTGTTGAGAGCAGTGCAGTTTCTGCGACGAGTGACACATTTGAGGAATAGCTAAAGGGCACCAGCGGGTGGGCTTCTTTGAGACCCGACAGGAACGACGAGGAGCTACTGAATGGGCTTCTTCAGATGAGAGTGGATTTTCTTCACCGGCAGTGGACTCTTCAGAATGTTCTTCTCCGTCAGCGGAATTATGTACTTCGAAAAACTCTTCAGAAGGAGAGTTATCTTCATCGGAGGAAATGTTTTGGCCGTGATCTACATCCACTAGCTTACAGGTGACTTAAGGCTATGTACAAGTTCCGGTTTCATTGAAAATTACCTCTCTGAATATTACCATTCTTTCTGAGCCAATATCCCACAGCTTATATACCTTGCTGTGAGGGGAGTACCCCATCATAAGGGCTTCACGAGACCTGGGATCCAACTTCTTAAGTTTGTTATTTGGCACGACATACCAGCACTGTGCACCAAATTCCCGCATGTGACATATGTCAGGGGGAATGAAGTTCCATCCGTAGTAAGGAGTGGTGTTCTCTGGCGAAGAGCTTGAAGTAACGCGATTCAGAACATAGACAGCCGTGGAAAGTGCTTCAGCCCAGAAATGCTTTGGAAGACCCTTGTGGTGTAACATCGAACGGACCAGGTTGAGAAGGGTTCGATTCATCCGTTCTGGAGTCCCTTCTGCTGGGGGGTGTGAGCCACGGTGAGCTGATGTTGTATGCCGTTTTCCTTTAGGAAGTTCTTGAACTCGGTTGAGAGATACTCTCCGCCATTGCCGGACCGTAAAGCCTTAATGAGAAGCTGATCTTCATTCAATGGAGTTTTCATTTCAGGAAACTCATGGACTTGGAGATATTTCAGAGACTGGCTAGTGTGTTTCTCCGCGAAGGCTTTGTAGTTTTCAAAGCAATCTATCACCTTTGACTTGTGGGTCATTAATACACAACCGTCCACTTGGAGTATTCGTCGATGAATGATACAAAATACCTAGCCCCTCCCAGAGAAGGAGTTTCAACCGGTCCCAAGACGTCAGAATGAACTAGTTATAGAGGTTTTGGCGAACAACTTTGTCTTTTCTTCGGGATTGGGGCACGATGGGATTTACCAAGTATGCAACCGACGAAGATATCATCTTCCTCGTTTACTTGTGAAAGTTTTACACCTTTCACGACACCGCTTCTTATCAATGATTTGATTCCGGGAGCATGTAAGTGGGCCAATCTCTGATGCCAGGTTGAAATTGGGCGTATCAAGGAAACTTGAGATCCCGTCGGTGGCTTTAGTGCAGGCTTGGTGACATCCAAGGAGTATAGGCCGTTAGTGAGCGTACCCTTCGCCACAAGAGTAGAGTCCGAATGACGAACAAGGGTGACTGTATCGTTATTAAAGCGCGTCTCAATTCCAAGCATTGCCAGGACAGATACGGAGAGCAGTCGGTAGCGAAGGTCTAGAATGTGTAATACGCTTTTCATTATGCACTTGACAGTTTCGCCCTTCCGTCGTAACGTGAGAGAAACGTCACCGGAGCCAATAATCATAGCCGTAGAATCTGCCCCAAGGTCAAGATTTGAAGGGGACGCGGGAAGGTGATAACTTGTGAAAGCTGAGCGGTCGCAAGTGACATGCGAGGTACATCCTGAGTCGATGATCCATTGCATAGATGAGAGAGGATGGCCTCCGGTGGATTGAAGTGCTGCTTGTTGTGTAGGGGAAGTCGACGCAAAGAGACAAACGACATCTGGGTGTTCGGTAGTTTCAGCAACCTCTGTGGCATTAAGTGATTTTCCTCCACTTCCTCTAGCCCTATCAAGATGAGCTCTAGCTATATGTACTCTGGGAGAGAGATGAGGGAATTTCTTGTAGCATCGTCTGCTATCCCGATGCCTGCCGCAGTGTATGCACATTTCTGCGGAAGTTCCTTTTCGAGGCTGGGAAGACTGGGTTCCCAGGAGTGCAGCCGTCTAAGCGACTTTGAGTGCGTCCTGATCCCGCTGAGCATGACTCTGCTCTTCTTGGAGACATCTACTCTGTACAAATTCGAACGAAAACTTTTCATCTTCGATATTGGCAGCATCAAGGGCTGATATGAGGCTGTCAAAGCGATCGGGCGAGCCATTGAGGTAGGCCATGGCCATTTCGCTTTCCTCGACATACACAGACATGGATTTTAGAGTGGCCGCAAATTAGCGAATACGGGCAGAAAATAGTAGAACTTTCTCATTTGGGTGCATCTGTGCGGTATAGAAGCAACGTCGTGCGGCGAGCTTGTTTCGCAGATTATGCTTTTTGAAAATATCACAAATGAGTTTCCACATTTTTTTAGCTGTAGTGGCGTGTTAAACCTGCTCAAGGTGAGCATCTGAAAGTGTGAGTCCAATGATGGCTCTTGCCTTGGCATATGCCTTTTGCTATGCGGAGTGAGTTGACGAAGATGCTTCCGATGGATCAACTGTAAGATGATTGTCAACCTCCCTGAGGGATAGGATGAGTTGAATTCGAGCTTTCAAAATGTGAAATTTATCATCACGGAGCTTCTCGAGATTATCAATACGAGGTCCGGCAGAGGAGTCCATGATAAGTATAATGGGACCAGGTGAATCAAAATATAATTTTTTTGTTTGTGGTCAATGTGTTTGTTGCGGTCGTGTCTAGTTTGGAAGACGCGGGTACAGTGGGCACAAGGAGTAATAGCTGACTTACGCTTAGATCTGTTGCGGTACTTCCTACCACCTCTGTGCTGAGCAAGTTGCTTCGGACCCGATACTTTGAGCTGGCAGAGATCACAGGAGAGGAAAGGAGACTTAGGTTCCGAAACCGAGGGTATTATAGGTGCCACAGAAGGTGGAAAAGAAGGTACAGTGGACTGAAGAAGTGGAGCCGGAGAGAGAGGTTCGACAGTAAACGGAGTCGGGATTCTTAACGCTGGAGGGTCAACAGGAAGAGGCGGCACCGCAGGCGATAAAGGAGACTGGGTGAGAGTGACTGGAGCAGGAGAAGGATGTGTCGGAGGTGCCCGAGGTGCTGGAGTAGGAAATATCAAGTTAATAACTAGAACTGGGGCAGCTATTTTTGTAATCGGTTTCTTCTGACCCTTTAGTTTCGACACACGGCTTGCAGAGACGGAGAGAGGCTTTGATTGGAGCTTGACTGGATTATTGGAGTTGTTCCGGATCGCGGGCCTTTTCTTTGTACCCAATGCCAAGATGTGTTGAAGAAAATCCTTCTTCTTGGGAGAGATAATCTTCTTGCGAGAGGGAGGAGGGAGTGAAACGACGTCCGGAGTGCTTACAGTGGAGGTTATATCACCGCCTTCGCTGTCAGACTCAATAACGGAGTCGCCGGTAAAACGGCACTTCGGGCGTAGCTGCGATTTCTCGGATCGAGGCGGGGCTTTGATAGGGTGTAATGAGTCGTCGTCGGAAGTAAAATTGATACGGCGAACGACAGAGTAGTCTGGAGAGATCTTGATTCCTCGAAGGAAGTCGGAGCGGCAGATGGACACTGGAGACAGGGCGTTGCGAGGTTATGCGAAGGCTGAGGGAGAAGCGTGAAAGATATAAGGGAGCAAGATGTTTAGAGGAGATTTGGACTTATTGTTGAAACTAGACACAGGCTGTGAGACAAACCGAGGTATGTGACACAGAGAAGAGGCGAGTAGCCTCGAGCAGTCAGGCCGCAAAATAAACTTTGTTCTGTGGTGCGTGGATGAAGAACGACGACGTGCCGCAACCAACCAAGGTAGGTAGTGCAGAGACGACGGGCGTTAGACAGGCCACAAGACAGAAGGTCAGTAGATATTGCAGAGACGACAAAGAGGGTAGATCAAACCTTAGGTGCTTTTTTTTCTTTTTCTTGGACACGGAGTGTAGGGTAGCCTCGAGGTGGTTCGTGTCGAACAGGGAGCACGAAAGAGATAAGTCGATGTGCAGCGCTAGCGGCCTCTGCCCATAACCTGATGGACAGAACGAGAGAGAGGGAGCCAGGGAGCCAGACAGAGGGTGAGGGAGAGAACGGGAGAGCAGTAGAGAGAGAGAGAATGGTAAAAAGAGTGAGGGACCGAGAAGGAGAGATGAGAGAGGAGCAAGTGGTAAGGAACATTACTCAGGTAGAAGATGGAGAGAGACCGGGGCTTATATAAACTTCAAGGCGAGTCGACTGATGCTTTCTTTTTATCAAAGGAAGTTCCCAGAAGACATGTAGACGACGGTGAGTGTCTAACCTTAAACCTGCTTGAGCTGATCTAAAGTAGATCAGCTCAAACTAACAGCACTGTACAGAGCATAAACATAACGGTCAAGTTCTAGGTTGAACGGTAAAGTACGGTAATACCTGTAAGCCTGTTTGAGATTTGTCAGCTGTCAGAAAAAGGCAAAGAAGTGAAATTACACTAACATTTTTCAGTAGGCGAAAGGCATTTGCCTTCGTTTCCGGCCCACTCAGACTGCAATAGCTGGTTTAGAGATGAGGTAGAGATAATATGTAGAGAATGAGACTTTTTTGTTCGCGTTAAGGTTTTAGTTTAACATTATTTTCCAGTTCAATTATTAAACTCTTTTCAGTGGCAGAAATGTGAGCTATCCTTGAAGATCAAACAAAACTGAGAGGTTGATACATAATTTTGTCTTGTTGATATTATGATTTGTACCGGTACATGAAGTTAAATACAAAGGCGAAATGTTGGCAACCGAGAAGGTACTTTTGTTGAATTATTTCTTTTATTCTCACAGAATCCTCTGTGGTAAGTAGTAATTATTTCCTAGACTGGGTACAGTTATTTAACGGACGGATTAATTTTTCGGTATCAGATTCCCACGAAAATGCTTGGATAAAAAATTGATGTTGCATATAAGCAAGAAGGCAGAAGGATTGAAATAATCAAATTCTGTTGAGTTAATGACAGATTACAGTGACAGATGTGGTAGTAAACCAGCAGTGGTGCGTATGAATCACATCTTGACTTCTTTAATCGATCAAAACATAAAAGTATTTTATTATCTTTCATTAGCTTCTGAATGACATGTTTTATTTAATTTTATACCAAAATTTGGGCATAAGAGAGAGCTGAAAAATTTTTAAGAACAATTTTTCAGTTCCTCGTCAAATTGATCTCATAAAGTCCACTTTTGTCTCTTAACCGATACCAAAGACCATTAATATTATATATCGTTTTTTCTAATACAAATGAACTTAAAATATTTCAGGAAAACATTGGATAAGCTATTCAAAATAGTTATCAGATGAGAAAAAAATTGAGATGTTTTTTTACGGTTTTGGTACGTTTTCTACACTTGAATTCAGTAATTAAAGATACGAGTCATTATCCATTTGGTGTGGTTGAACTCAGTTGTAATCCATGTAAAAAATTAGGACAATTGTGGTACCAGTATGCTGCATTCCTGGGTTACTACGTGACACGTCAAGCTCAAAAATCAAGAGTACCTTTTGACCTGTTCTCTTTGTTCGTTAACAGTTGAGCTCTAATAATTTGAAAGTGCACCAAAGCGGTAATTTAGGCCTTCCGTAATGTAATTGGGCCAATTTTGAATACGGTGGCGATCCTTATAGAAAAGCTAGCGCGGAAGGTCCTACATTTTGCAATCTTTATTTCATGACTGAAAGCTTGTAAATCATGTTTTCAATTACCTTTTCATGTATTAAGGTGCTTAGCGGTTCCTAAAATAATCTTAAGTTTGAATTAAATCTCTCTGGCTTTCTAAAGGACGCATAAACGGCATTAAAAGGTGTAATTTACATCAACAGATCGACACACTAAGTGTAAAGGGTATTGTATCCGTTTATTTTGTTTGCGAGCTATTTTAACCAGAAAAGGTACCAAGTCGAAGTATCTAATTTATTTATAATGTTACGAATGTTTTTTTCAAACAGAACAACTTTAAAATTTACTATTTCGTATTCGAAGTTTGATATATGGGTTTAATAAAGAGCCAATTATAGCTCATTTAATGATATCCTGTGACAGGATGCGATTTTCGATAGATAGCTTTCGCCCACATTTCTTTATTTGCAGTTCTCTCGACTTGATTGTCAATTTTTGAAGATGTTTTCAGATTCAGGAGTTTTTATGCGATGAACTGAAAATACTTTTCTAAATACGGCCTTGATAAATGGTTGAAGGAGGGATTTTGAGACGATTCTGATGGAAACATCAGTCCATGGATATTTACAAAGAGTGCAGTGAGAAGATTGGGCATCTCATGCAATGCAGACTAGAGTTCCGTTAACATATTTATCTTTCTTGTTCGTGAAATAGTCCTCAAGGTATGATAAAATGAAGAATTTGGTAAGTTATCTATTCTGAATTCGAGGAAAATGGAATTGTTACCTTTCAGCAAATGATTGTCACATAAGCTCTCGCATATGATTTTCGAGCCCTTTAAGTTGCCAAAAATCAAATTATTGATACCAGTGAATTCACACCTCTTTCTCAACACTAAGTTGGAAATAAGGAAAAGATAGGCTAACTTTCAATGAGGGGATCAAAATTCAACAGGCTTTTCTGGGGTTGCATTCATAAAAAACTTTCCTGCCTTAAGTGCATCCCTTCCAAGGAAAATCTTCTCATATTTTACGTGTGACGTTGGACATAAATTTAAATGTTATTTCGCTCCCAGAAATTACTTTTGAAAAATGACCTTGGATGAAAAAACCGAATTAGTCCGTAATAAAAAGACAAATTTAAAATTTTGATCTCGCTAACTTTTTTAATTACCGTTTCCCTTTTAATTTAGCTGCCTCTGGCTCAGTTATATCACAGAAAAAGTAAATTAAATCGAGGAGAAGTTCTCTTTTTAATGGAAGAAAATAACTAAAAATTAAAAAAATAAATTCCCACCTTCTAGCCATAATTTCGCCACCGATATGTGAAAATTGACAATAAAAAGGATTGGGGCTGTACAAGAAAAGAAAGTTTTTTCAAGTATATACTTTTGACTTTAATTACCTCAAAACAACAAGAAAGTGCGAGTTTCATCTTGAATTAGAAGGAAAAATATTTTTCTGATTTTCAGTTATACACCTATTCCTAGATGCTCGAAGTTTAATTTTCAATCAAATTGAAATATATCAGGCATTTTGTCCTGAAGAAAGTACTGAAAGATATATCTGGGGAAAATAACTTTTGTACTACCTGTTGAAAGAATGGACTCCGCTGGAACCTCATCCAGTAGTGCATCCGACATGAAACACATTCTCTACCTCTTCCTAATGTCCTTTACTAAAAGATATGGTGGGAAAAAAGTAATACTTCTCTAAAATCGCCTGATTATATCTCGAAAAACGTTTGTTCAGAAATAAATTATTTCAAATGTACCTAAAAACGACAATTATGCCGAGAGACTATAATTTGTCCTCCAAATCTGATTGAGCAAAAAGAGCCGACTAAAACGTTTCTTACAAATGGAGATAGTTTTCCCAAACATTTCCCCCGAAAAACAGTTAGATGTGTCAGTCATTCTTGTAATGTAATAGAAGCTTTCATGGGCATTGCTTGTCACAAATATTAAACATTCTGTGGAAACTTGCTTTGAAAGTAATGGATTATCATTATCATGAATCTTGATAAGCTTCAAACCCAGCTTCTTACATGAGACGGAATATTGAATACAGAAATTTTGAATATATTTGAAAGGAACAATTCCATAAGGTTTAGGTTCCACAAGATGTACTACAAAAAATATCTATATGTCATATTACGTATAATAGTAGACCCTGGCCACAATTCATTGAAACTTATTTTGAACAAGATGAATGATTTTAAAGTGCTTACCCATTACATATACTTGCGAACAAGTTTTGTTTCCGAGGCAAATGAGGGAGTTTTACTGGAGTGAAAATTCAAGGAGCGAAAGTAATGAGGAAAAATGATCTCCCTGACCTTTTGATGCATTCTATGAAAATGGCTTAACGAGAGCTATTCAGAGCATGACCACCTTTAGCATCGAGGAATTTGACCTACTGTAGGGCTTGTTTGGAAGTTTTATCGAAGAAAAATTCAGTGCTGGGAAGGGGAGGAAAAGCGAAATTACATGAAAGGACGCTTTTCTCATGATTATCGCTATCCTAATGATTGAAGGACCGTGGGACTGGATAGCTCGCCTGTTTGGTAAAAAATTACCGCCATTTGATTCGTTTATGAACCGTTTTGTTTTTCTCGTTTCAGATTTTATCTTTCACTGTGCGGTTACAGCTATTTGAGCGCGCTGCTCAATGCAAAAAATTAAGAGAAGACAACAATACTTTTAAGATATTTAGTTACGCATGATAAGCCACCAGAGTTACTTTCCAACAATCATTTCGGCCAAATAGAATTGTACAGGACGGAAAGGAATATTTCAATGGGAAGCACAACTTAGATGGATACAAGTTGGTAGTATCCCTGCTTCCCAATGAACTTGGCTTTAGGAAGTTCTCTCCACTATCATGGCGCAGTTTCGAACTTAAAAATATTTCAAGACAATATAGAGTTTCATGCGCTGGAATTAGAAAAAATCAGATAAGACCAGGAGTCTCAGTAAGAGATTTAGCCAGCAGCTGAACACCTTAACATGTCGGCTGTATTGAAGGATCAAGAATACTAAGGAGCAAGTGATCTTTGCAGAACTCTCGTGCCTAAGAAGCAGCAGGAGAAAGGAAACTTATCGAGAGATGGCGAGGCTCGAAATCTCAAGACGTAAAGTAATCTAATTATAGTAGAATTTTACAGTCGTATGAGTGTCCTATGGAACATAATGGGAGGTAAGTGGCGCTAGTCCGGGAATAACTATGATAAGTTCTTTCGATTATGTTTTTCTTTGACAAATTTACATATTCATTGGCACCCCTTGCGTGTGGAGGACAGCAGCCGCCTTCAATGTATGCAGAATCATTTACACGGGATTGGCTCAAGCCACATAGTGAAGCGGTGTCGTATTCAAGAAAGGTATAGGTGATGGCAAAATGTACGTACGTATTTACATTTAGGGTCATTAAGGCCCATAGGGGCAGTCTTGTCACGACTCTTACTATTTGTAATGCAATGACCCTTTGGGTTTACAGTAGGAATCGACAATCCAAGTTGCTAATCGAAATTCGATTACTATTTTAGACTTTACAGTCCTTACAGGACTACGCGGCAGTGACCCAGCAGGGGCAGGCCATGGACCAATTTGGTCCTGATAATTATTTTAGAGTGATTCACTAACTTTTAGACAGGTGTCCTAACACACTATCAGTCTAACAGACTAACTTCTAACTTACTATTTATTATCCGGCCGCTATGGCGTGCCAAGTAAACAATCACCGAAGTGTTGGCTCTGGAGTTAGCTCCTACCTTTCGCTTTCCCCTCCACCTAAGGCAGTGTAGCGACTGTGGCAATAGTTAACCTCACCCCCTTCGGGTCCCTTCGTAACCTCTTGGCCTGATCCTCATTTAGGCTCCTGCCCTTTTTACTTTTCCTCTTTTGCAAGCGTGTTGCGTCTTTCTTCGCCCGTGGCTAGCATCGCGTCCCCAGAGAGGACTTTATCCCAAGACTCGTGGTTGGTCGCCGTTCCCCCTACGGATGACTGTATCCGCTACCTCTTAGGCTTACCGCCGTCCCCTGCGGGAGAATCAAATCCCCTAAAGAGCCCCGTCGCTCGCCTCTGCCGACGCGGTACGCGTGGCACTCTTTTTGCTTTGGCCTACCTTCCCGCACCCTCCTTTTTCCTTTGTTCCTTTCATTCCATCGGACTACTTTCACTTTCATTGACTTTGCCCTTGGTTATTGTCCAGTGGACTTCATTTCTTCGCATCCCTTGACTTGACTTGCTTCTAGACGCTTTGTGTCCTTGCCCAGACTTCCAAGGTGTCTACCACAACCGCATTTTAGGCATCGAGCTACTACCCCTCACAGGGATTAAAGAGAAAGCGGGTCCATCGGACGCCCGGTAGTTGCGCAGTTAAAAACTGCTTTTCCCTCTACTGTCTTAGGCATCCCCCGACGACACCATTCCAGGGCAGTTTCTGTGCATTCAACTACACTATTTTCATGAGTTTTGATATTTTCAATAAAAAACTTTTTTATTAATCATTTTATAGTGTCCTATCATGAAACTAGTAGATGTCTAAATATGATGCTTTGTGTTTATTTAAAAGCTTGGGTGCTTTATACATTTGGTGGCTTCTTGTAATTTTTCTATCTCATTCGAGAAACATTTGGTGTTTAGTGGCAAAATCAGTATTTGGCTTGGAGACCTATTAAAGCACCCCACACTCCCACTCGTCGATTGTTTGATTTTCTGAACTTTATGTGAAGTTCTTTTGGTACTACCCATGAAGAAGTGGGTTAAGAGGATTGATCCGAAAAGCGGAGCAACTCTATTGCAACGAAGTCAACATAATCATTTGCGGGATGTGTTTTGCATTTTAATACACAATATTAAGACACAAGCGTCCCAGTTTCTCAAAGCATTCAGATATTAATTGATTCTAAAAACGCCAATTCCCTACTCGTTCTAGAAGGTAGTGTAGAAGAGAACTGCAACTGAGACATCAGTGTGTTCCAGAATCAGTAAAAACTGTGCTTGATGAGAAAAAGATGCTCTTTTTGATAGTTATGTTCGTGGTTGCTGGTAATAATTCCAACACAATGCTTTAGCCATTGCTGACTACTTCAAACAGAGCAAATTGATATGAAGGCAATAACCTTAGACATCTTATTGTGATCATCATTCTTGGTGTATCATCATGAAAAATTACGGGCTCCAAAATCAATTCGTCTGCTCGAATTGTCTATCAATTATATATACAAACTCATGCTGGTGATTATATCAAGTTTCTTAGAGCTCCAATTTTTTTCAACATGCGGCTGCATGATTTTTCGATCAACTCTTATCTGGCATTAAGGCCAGCACTTAAATCGACATTTTCGATCTTAAGATTCGTATACGGGGTTTAAAAGCTAATGCGTTACTTAAAAAATTGAATCAAAAGTGTTGCTTTTGATGTTTATATTTACAAATTGAATTCGAAATGTCAATATTTACGAATTAATATTGATTTCTACATACGTATTGACTTGTTAACAACAATATGGAAATAAATCAAAGAATAAATCTATCTGATAAGCAATGATTGATTTTCAGATGATTAAAAAATTGTCGCTCGAGACCGGAACCGGTCTATTTGTCGAACCGCGGGCCAAGCCACGGAGGGGTATTGCACTGACGCAGCGTAGGGCCCGCGAGCGGTAGTGGCTTACGCAGTAACGAAGCGAGGAAGCGGAAGTGCAAACGGGCGTAAAATACGCAGCGACGTAGTTGAAGCAATTGTGAGCACAAGCTCCAATATTTAATTCACTCCCCCTTGCCTTCCTCTCAAGGTGAGAAGCGCGCCGCGCGGCGGCGCCCTAGTGAAATTTCTAGAGGCTTAAACTGTAGCTAACAGCAGTGAAACTTGTAGTACTTCCACGATTGCGGTGAAAACATCATCACGAAGTATGGTAGCAAGGTATACGCAAGCGACTGAAACATCGAAATGTGGAGCGACGTAACATTTTTTGTGGAGTGTCGCTGATAACTGTAGCCTTGTCAGAATCAAGAAAGCTATAGATTGATCTGAATGTCAAATTTTATTGTTAATATCCATATCCAATAATCATGCTTTATATGGAGGTGATCATCAACATCAATCTGATCGATATATGAATTTACTATTTGCAAATAGGCTCAGGCGATGGTAATTGGCCGGGATTCAGACTGCCTCAAATACGATTTGGGTGGATACGGACATTTTTTGCACATTCCAGTACCGGAAAGTATCAGATTCGGAATTGACGTCCAATAAGCCCCGACAGATATTACTTCATTAGTTTTCCCTCATGGACAGAAATAGTTGGTATAGATATTCCCAAAATGCATAAACCAGTAACAGACCTGTTTTGGTTCAGTGAAGAGTACTCAGTTTCAAGGAGGAAAGGTTTGAGTGTTTTACTTTTGGAAGTTAAATCCTCTCAGTTTCAAGGGATTAGAAACCCGCCCGTTTGCAACTTTGCAGATATTCCGACTTACCCTCCGTAAAACGCAGTAAGTTCCTGTAAGCAGTAAGGTACTCAAACTTTCGCTACTCTATCTGGGTTCAATAAAGGATGCCTAAGGAGTCTGAAAATCGAAACCAAATATTTCTGGTTTTTCTACATACCGCAACGTTAGGACTTGAAGCTGGTACAGTACAAATAAACTAATCTCATACAATTATCTCTGACAAGAGGATTATCACGAAAGTATTTCTTTTGGTTCCGAGCACCTTCACAGAGCGCTTGGGAAACGACTCCGCTGAAGAAGCAATCGTATTTCTATCAGTTTCTTCCCATTATCGCTTCAATCACTCAATCGGCTACGAAATCGATTCAAACTCTCTTTGGGTAGGTAAAGAATTTCCCGTAATTTTCTTTCACTGGACTATAGATGCTATAGGACTTAAGTCGACTTCGCTGACGAATTTGTCGTAGAATTTTCCTCTCAAGTCATCTTGCGCGGAAGTGGGGCTTCATTTACAGTAGTTGGAATGTTGGTTAAGCCGGCAGAGTGGCCGCAGAGAGACCACTAAGTCTTCTGGTCACTGACTTTTACGACTTGATGCACTATCCAACTGAACATAAAGACATGGAGGTGATTATCAGAGGCAGAAGGGTAATGTTTGGGTGTTGTACTTTTGGAAGATATATTTGATCTCCAGGCAAAAAGTATCAGATAACTATCCAGTGTTGATCTGCAGTCTTAGAGGTTCGGCAGTCATTAGAAAACTATGAACATGGCTTCCTTGCCACCGAAAATTTTGCCAAACCCGAAACCAACTCATCGTTAGTTGTCCTGCCGTGAAACCAGCCTCTATCTCTTGTAAAATGACAATAAGATGCTATACTGTTAGACCCGTCCAAAGAAAAACCCTTTCTTCATTAAGGACCACACACTTCCACTGTCGCCGACTCTATGTCACATGGTATTGAGCAAAACCAGATCTGTTTTGTTGGTGATGCAAGGTGAGGGCTAGGGAAAGCTTCATTTGCTTACACTTAAACAACCGCTTCTTACGGTAAGTACCTGCCTAACTCGCCAGCTTGGTAGGAACATGAAAGGGTGAGATTAGCGGGGTTTTTAAGCATACTAGGTGTACAATATCTAGAGCAAATCAATGAAATTTGCGGCCATTGGTAGCAACTACAGTTCGTTAACTACAGTTCGTTGCTGAACCGCTGAGCTGCAAATAAAGAGTCGATGACGTTCGGCAAGCAGGCTTGTACTTTTTCGGGAAACAATGTATTTGGAAACTCGATGCAGCCTGGTTGCGGTCTCTGAACCAACAGAACCGTAGATATTGATGAAAGCCATCGGGTGGGAATCCATGTTGAGCTCATCGCACAGAGCGTGACAGCGGCCGTTTTTGACGGCCTCAGCTCGAGAAAGAAGGCCGGTGGGATCATAGACGTCAGAGAAGTTGTAGAGTTTGGAACGAGGGCTTGTGATAGTTACGTCATAGCCTTGTGGGCACGGAGCGAACTGGTTATTGATAACGAGGTCAAAGCAGCAACGAACCAGAGGAGAAAGATAGGCGTCCTGTGGAAATTCCCATTCCCGCACAGGAGCGAGAGCAATCGGAAGGGTAATGAGCCCGCAGAAAAGGCGATCACGAAGCATGTGGTGACGGCGGACAGAGCTGCCAGAGCAGGGGCAGACTGTGGCGTGATGACCAAGGATGTCAAGGACCGCGGACAGTCGACGTTGCGAGCTGGGGCAGAGAAAGTAGTTTTCGGCGACGGAGAATTATGAGCAGCCGAGGCGAAGGTCAACAGTGGAGTGCCAGACCGCAGGGGCGATGCGTCTTCCCAAGCAACTATGAGGAAGTGGGAGATGAGATGGATGGCGCTAAGGGAAGAAATCGAATTGCGGCGTTTCAAGAATTGCCGACGGTGGGAGGGGAATGCTGTGGGAGGGATCAAGGGGGTTTGGAAAATGCCCCTTAAGGCATTAGAGGGGAGATATTGATAATCGCAATGTACGGAACGGTGGGACCTAAGTAACGCTGGGATCTGGAGCTCAGATCCCAGGCCATCCGAGTCGGAGGCGTGCTGTAAGGGACATCGGAGGAGATTTTCCATGGAAAAGTGGGCAAAGGGGAGGATCCCTTGAAGTCGTGCGAAGCTGGAGAGACAGAAGTGACTTAGCAGATATGTCTATGTTACGATGTCGAAGTGAGCCCAAGGCCAACCATGCGGAAAGGTAACTGTGCGAGCTGCCAGCGGGAGGAGGGAATGGCACAGTGCAATTCCTCGAAGATCCTTCGCATTTTAGAGTGGAGCGTGTCGGCTCTAGGAAGGGAAATATACGGCGAGGTGCATCGGAGGACGTAAAGCAGGCAGCAGTTACCGGCACAGTAACGAAGGATGTAGTAAGCTAGTTAGGGGTCCAGGAGGATGGAGAGCCGTTCCTAGAGAGGAGTTACGGAGGAGACGCGGGACTGAACAGCAGTTTAGCAGCCGGGACGTCACCAATAGATGTAGCAAGAACGCGTGTAGAAGGTTGGATACTTCTAAGGCCGGGGAGTGACGAAATAAGGAACGGGAAAAGAGGATGGGAGTGATAAAAAATGGTCAAGTTTGGTGCCTTTTGAATGTCCCTAAAGAGCTCAAGGATTACTTTACCACAGACATATGCAGGTGCAACATGCAAAGTCTTGAATACCCCACTGTAACAAACCTAAAACGATTAGTTTTGAATAGGGTGGCTAAACTCTGCATGTTTTGGCGCGCGACATATTACAGACGCGGCACACGTGGACCAAATCGCATAACTAAGCTGCTGATAAAGCCGAGTCTTCACTCTTCCCGTCGAGCATCCGCTGCGGGTTGAGAAGCGGCCGCGTATTCGTCGATTACCTTCGACGTCGTCGCAGACGGCGATCCAAGTGAGTCGAGGGCTAGCGGCACAAACTTCCATCCCAGTTTTGATCGTCCAGGGAGGGCTTCACCGGGGATGCCTGCTTCTTTGCTGGCAAGCTCCCTATTTTTCCGTCGTTCCGCTGCATTGGCAACGGCGCGCAATTCACGCGCTCCAATGGACATGAACCCCTCTTGGAATGGCGATGTTACTGTGACGTCGTGCGCCACCGGGAGGGGCGGCAAGGTGTTGATCTCTTCGGACCTCGGGTACACTAGAATGTCGGCAGGCCGTGCATTCAGTCCGGGAAGTAAGTATTTCACCTCATATTGGACGCCGACTCCGCTGCTTTGAACACTTGTCGGCCAAATACCTTCACTACGGCATTGTGCCGGTTAGTCCATCCCAGGCCTTTCTTGCAAAAATCCGCTGCATGTTTACCTCGGTTGTCCATGGGCCTGTTGCACTCCGCGCATTGCAGCGGCACAGTGTCGTCAAACACGTGAACTCCCAGGTGGCGGCGTAGCATCACTGACCACATCTTATTATAGGTCCGGCAGACAGCAGACGGATGTGCGGTGAGAAAGGCTGCAGCAGGCGTCTGTAAGTATGCCTGGCGGCGGATCCTCCGCCGAATATCAGCTTCCGTATGCAGCGTAGTGCTTGGGAACCTCTCCCATTCGTCTTCTTTCCAGAGTACCTTTGCTGCCGACTTACACCAGGCTCGAAACAAAATACTGTGTGTATTATCGGGCTTGTTTGCAAGATTGGCCGCTGTCAGCGCTTCTGGGAGACCACCATGTCCGTCCGAGAAGCTTGGGTGGAGTCGTCGGACAAACTCGAGAAGGTGGGTACCAGCATGTGCATAGCTTTGTGCACGGTGGTGGGCTACGCTAGGATCATCGGGGCATGTCACTTGTTCGGAGTCGATGACGCCTGCCGCACACGACGCTAGGTTCAGCTTTGACTCGGGTGTGAATCCGTGGCCTCCGAGGCGCAACGGAAGAGCCACTTGCTGACGGACCGCACTTGTCATCGGCACGTTGTTTGGCCGCGAGTAATATTCCATCTGTTCTTGGTCAAATCTCATTGCCAGGACGCTTGTCGCATTCGGCGGTGTTAGCTTCATCACATGATGTAGCTTGCATGCTGAGGCACAAACACGGTGGAGGTGGAACCGGATGCGAGCATCCCCAATCCTATCGATCAGCGATAACGTGTTTTTGCATGCAGCAATTTTTTCATTGAGAAAGTTCTCCATGAATTGAGGCGAACCGATCGGGGCGCCGAGGGGGTCAATGCCGTGATTTGAGAAGTTCTGATTTGGAAAGCGGTGCAGTAGGGGTGTCTCAGTGGCAGGGTGGCGCGGCCAGAATAGGCGTGCCTTCGCCGGGTTTAGATACAGGCCATAATCAGGTCCCTTAGTCCTCAAGATTTCGACAGCCTTGTCGAGCTCAGTGTGATTGCCTACCAGGGTGCAGTCAACCGCGCACCATTTGTGTAAATGGAGTTGGGTCTGATCGGAAATTTCTCTTGCCAGTGGGTGTATGACACGGGAGAACATCACCCAATTCCAACTTAATTTCAAGTACTTTGCAACGTTGCACATTTGGACTGTACACCAGTGATAAAAGATGAACATACTTGCCGGGTCCCCCCCAAAAGAGCTCATGGCTGTTGGCACGAAATCGTACGCTAGAAGAAACGTTACTTCATTGAGTATCTATCGTGTACACTGCAGGACTGACTATACGGCTAAGAACTAACCGGATGTTCCACGTCAGGCACGTGCAGTGGGGCTCGCGATAGAATCGCCATTGCAACAGAAGACCACAGTGTGCAACTAATGCGCTGATAAATACGTCTGCGGATCACTGCTGTGGACTAGAAGAAGTTTAATGCGTTCAGTATCTACTGGTGACTGCGCACGTCCTAACTATACGGTTACGATCTAACCGGGTGTGCTTCGTCGTCCATGCGCATCGGGGCTCGCGACAGGATAGCTTCAGCGATGGATGACCAGTGGTTGTGTTGAGCTCCTCTGCGCGTTTGTTATGTTCGTACACGTGGAAGATATTTGTATCTTTGGGCCGATAAGGACCGCTACTTGTGGTTGAGTGGTGTAGCCGCGGTGCTTAGAATCTACTTGTTTGCGCAGCAGGGTTCGAGTCCGAATTTCTGTGCTACTATATTAGAACATTAGCTACGTTACGTCCGGGGAAGAGAAAGAGGGAGTTTTAAAAAGTGCTTTTGGTTGTGTTTTGCTTTCAGTTTATCACATTTTGCGGACGAGCCGTTGAAGACACCGATACGTGTCAACATTTGGTACTTCTGTCGAGGGCACGATTGCCCAAAATGGCCGAATCTGTAGTGACCTTCGATGGTTCGAAGAGTGCTGATATTGATTATTTTCTGTTCTATTTCGAGAATGTTGTGAAGACCGAAGGCGCGAAGGAGGAGAAAGTTCGTTCCTTGATATCGTACTTAAGAGGAAAGGCGTTCAATTTCTATTACTAGAAGGTTACTATGGGCGGGAGGCTCACTGAAGATGGTAAGAATTTCGACAAGGTCTCAGAGGCGTTACGGAAGGAGTTTGGGAATAGGCCTGAGCCGAGGATGGCTGTGGAAGTGGCGTTGTCTCTGAGGAGAACTCCGGAGGGCGACCTTGCTGAGTTTGTTGAGAACGCTGATTCGGCGCACGAGGCTGCCGGTTTCTCTGACGATCAAAATATGTTCTTTTTGTCAAGGGCAGCCGTCATGAATTGTCGAATACAGAACTTTGTAATTTTGCGCGCACCGAAAACTTATGGGGAGTTACAGGATTGTTTGATTGCATTCCAGACCGCCAAGAATCTGTTCTCGGCACAGTACTCAAATGAAGACCGAGGCGATTTTCATCCGGGGACGATGGATCCAAAGAGAGCTTCGATGAAAAGCGAAAGTTCCGAGGAAAAGATTGAGGCTTTGGCATCGCAGCTGGAAGAGTTGCACTTGTTAGTGAAGAGAGGGACTGGTCAGTCCCAGAATGCCAAGAGTTCATAAGGTGCGGGACTGGCAAGTCCCGGGCGTCAGGATATGGTTCAACGATTAAAGGAGATTTACCGCAGTGTGCTTACTGTGGAAAAGTGGGACATAGTACAGACAACTGCTGGAAAAGGCAGAGAGAGGAGAAAGGCCCTATAACCTGTGATTTTTGTGGCAAAGAAGACCGCAGAGAGAAGGATTGTTGGAGCAAGGAGAAGGCGGTCGTTTCAAATGAGAAGGTGCCGGCTTCGGGGAAAGGTGATTGACACAATGTCAACGTGATAAAGGAGGTAGGTCAAGAAAAGGTCGCCGATGTACGCAGGGGAAGGGATGGAGAACCTCTCCCAAAACAGCCAGCAGTGGACCGGCCGGACTTCGCCCGTATTCCAAACATTTTGGCCCCCGCGGAGAAACCGATGCAGAAGGAGAAGAAAATGAGAGGGATAAGGAATAAAATAGTTCGCAAGCAAGGATTTAAAGCTTTGGAGAAAAAAGTTTAGCAATATTACGTTATCTCTAGCTTATCTCATGCCAATGAAGGCATCAGCTTTGGTCAGTTGCTGCGTGGCGACGTTAAAAATGTCGAGAATAATTTGAAAAGGTTGTTCAAGAGTTCACCGAGACGTGTTGCTGCAGTGCAAGAACCCGAAGAGGAAGGTACTGGGACCGACCAGTCCCGGTCTTGGAATAAAACAAGGAACAGGAATGAGAGTGTAGGCGAAGAGCCTTTGCAGGGAGCTTCTGTCCCGTTACGGCATCGAAGACTGAAAATGGTTGCAGCGCAAATGTATGGGAAGGATGTTAGGGCGCTCTTGGATACAGGCGCCATTCCGAATATCATGTCACAAAGGTTGAGTGAAGAGATGCATCTTAGACCTGCTTCGACTGCCCACCGTGTTACGGTTGCCGATATGGCAACGGCGAGAGTATTGGGAGAAGTTACTAGTGTTCCAGTTACGTTTGGAACACTTACCTTACCATTGACGTTTTTGATCTTGGCTGACTCACCCTTCAATGTGATCGTAGGGGAGCCGGCCATGGATGCACTTGGCACAAGCATAGACATGCGGCAGCAGATGGTTACATTCCGTATAGGGTATGGAGCAAACGTTATAGTATCCACACTGCCTCTGTTGAGTGAAGATGTCGAGGAGCTTGGTGAAGAAGGAGCGGAGTTCAAAACGGACTCCGAGGAAGACGAGCAGCCAGAGCTTGAAGAAGAAGCTGACGAAGATAGTGAGAATGAAACCGAGAAGCCATTGGCTGAGGAGGATATTGAGAATGAAGAAGATTATGTCATATGCCTCCATGGGATTCAAGACTCGCCAGTCCTGGAACAAGAGAATGAAGTGGAATTAATTTCTGATGGAACCTCAGGACCGGCCAGTCCTCATCAGGAGATGGACAAATTACGTTATGGGTCTGGGTCGGAAAGTTGTGGTTCAAGTGAATTCGAATCACCGGGACCGACCAGTCCTGAAGAGTTGAAGCGGAACCTGGAGGTCCTACCAGAGTTCCACGCATTGAATGAAGAGCAGGCTAATGTGTTTGTTACTGCTGTGAAGCACATACCGAATGACATCCAGAGGCAAGTGACTGGCATGTTGCTTCAATCAGGGAAGGAGCCGGTGGTTTCTTGGAGCTTTGAAGACATTACGCCAAGCAAGGTTCCCTTTACGCACACATTAAAACTGAATGAATATTCACCAATTTGTGAACCAGTTAGAAGGGTACCACCGAAGCACAATTCATTGATTAAGGATTAGATTGTTGCGATTATGCCCATAAATCACCAAATACCCTGACAGTATCCCTCCGGTAACCTGTACCAAGGATTTACACTGTAAGAAGACATCATTGCAACTTGTGCACTGTACTCACGCAACAGTGTAAAAGCATAATATCATACCTCTTTGTACCGACCCAATGACATGGATCCATCATGGCTATCTCGCGTGGTTCTCGAAACATTTCGCACCCACCAATCAGCAACCACTTTATGCCTCCTTGCCAATTGGACCAATGGGACTTTTCCATGATGTTTGTTGCTGTCTGTTATACTGATGGATGCTACATGAGCCTTCAGAACCTTGTAGTTTGATACCTCTGGGGTCGCTTTTTCTAGAATATCTTTGAATTCAGTACCGTTTAGTTACAATTTATCTCTGCTGGTGTTGAGTACTTTTTCTATATAAACCCTGGTCTGATGTTCCGGCCTGTTTAACGGAAGCATCAACCAACAGTTCAACCATCGATTACCTTTTGTGCGCTCATCACCCCACATTTGGTAGCATCGCATATTCGTTTGTCAGTACTGCGAGGTCCTCCGATCCGACAGTCAGTTAAAATCTCTATTAGATTTGACGTTCTGCCCGATTGCGTGCAGAGACTAACATTTTGTTTTTTACTCTGATTCTTTTTGAATAACGCTCAGTGCCGAAAAACAAGACTTCAAGGGACCGCCCCTCGTCGCCGGACGAGTAAAACGCAGAAGAATTACAATCGTTCTTCGCCGAAAATTGTCAGGAGCTGACAACGTTCGAGTTTGGAGTGGAGCCAAGAACACCCACCAGAATCGTGGTGGAGGAACCAAGGACACCAAGACCCTCCACTTTCTGCCTTCCCGAGGCTGTATCGCTACCCGCTCTACCGCCGATACCGAGAAGGCCCGCAGTCCCTCGCTCCAAGCCGCAGAAGCCTAAGAAGACCTTACCGATTCTCCCTGACGCGGCTTCCATCGTCATTCAGAGAACCGCCAACCACCGCATTCGTAAGAAGACCAGAAGGTCTCGCCTGACCAAAAACGCGCGATCGTCGCCCTTCCACTGCCGTCACTGTCAAGTCCCCTGCACAGGCCGAGTGCAGCACCACGAGCACCTCCGATCCCGCAAGCACCAGCACCGCGCCGATAAGACGAGGCACATCTGCGAAATTTGCAAAATCGAAGTCCCAAGTAAGGCAGGCCTTGAGCGCCACCGTCTTGGCCGCCGTCATCGAGAGACTGCCCGTCAGTAGTTAAAATTTAAATAAATTTAGGGAAGAGGAAGCAAGAAAAACTCCAAAAGTTGCTTTCTCAACCGACTTCGTTTGTGCTGTGTTCAACCTCCCGCTGTGGCTACCTTACGAACTCGCTTTCCCCAGTTCCTTGCAGTAAGGCTTGTAAGCCCGTATCGCCGCCAGGTTCTAGACAGGAAAGCAACCGTTCTGTAAAGCATCGGAAGGAGGGCTACTATAGCACACCCGATGTGACTGACGTCGGACCCTTACGTCAGAGAAAATCAACTTTCCCAAGTCATCGACTGGGATTCGAACTCGAAACCTCTCACTGGTCTTTCGCTGGTCTAGCCAACTCGGCCACAGTGCATACCGATTCGTACTGGCCAATTTGAAAAAATTCTGTTTAAAGAAAAAAACCCAAAACTACACGTGTGACCCTTTCGACCAATAGGAAAAGACAATGGAAACTTCGAGCATTACTGTAGAGTCTCTGGCACAGGCTGTAAGCGATCTTCAACGCCAGCTGTCAGAGGCTCATAACCAGATTTCCGCACAACAGAACCAGCTCAATAACGCTGCTTGCAAGGTGGGAGCTCTCGAGAATGAGCTTTCTCTCGTCAGGATCTATGCCGGTAGCTCAAATGGTCAAAACGAAACCAAGGACGCCCCTAAGAAGAACAAGCCGGGATCATTCAGCGGAAAAGGGTCCGTCGGGAGCTGGTGCGTGCAGATGCAGAATTATCTTGGTGAAGCAGATGGTCAAGCTACCATGAACATTGCACTAAGCTATCTCCCTGGAAATGCCCATGAGTGGTGGATGGTCCATTCCAAGAGCGCCACAGGGCAGGAGATTCAAACACGGAAGGAACTGAAGACTGCCCTTCTCAATCGCTTCGAGACGTTAAACAAGGAAAAAATCGCCCGAGACAAGCTGGCTCGCTGGAAACAAGTTAAAGACGTTACTGCGTTCAATGAAGATTTTAACAAAATATTGTTGGATATACCAGACATAGGAGTCAAAGATCAGATTGATCGCTATTCACGCGGCCTGAAACCGTACATTTGGAAAGCCTTATGCACGAAAGAATACTCTAAGCTTTCTGATTTAATGGCAGATGCGGAAAGAATAAAAGCTGCTTACAGGCGTACAGGGCCGTTAGGTGACAACAAATCGAGTACAAAATCGCTGAACGGAAGTACAAGTACTGGAAATAGTGCTCCTGTACCCATGGAAATTGGGAACTTGGAAATGAAACCGGGTATACAGTCCTCAAATGTTAACTTACCGAAATTGGACCAAGCAGAACGTGAGAGATGCATACGTGAAGGCCTCTGCTTGAGATGCAGACAGAGAGGGCACATTGCAAAAAACTACCCAAAAGCCCGAAGGAACTGACTGAAGGTCCTCAATCAGTTCTGGATGACAGAAATCTTATTTTTTCAAGAATAAGATCACAGGAAGCGTTTACGGGAACACCAAACCCAACTTTCCAACGAAATCATAGAGGACTTCTTGTTGTTAAAGGAGTCATTTCCAATGGACCAGCAAAAATTCTCATCGACCCAGGTGGTGAGATCAATTTCCTCAGTGAATTGTTCTGCGATTACCATAAGATTAAAACAAGAGAATCAGCAGAGCTTGCCGAAATGGCGAACGGTGCTAACCAGAAGTTGAGAGAAACAGCCGGTCCGGCAATCGTCCAAATAAAGAACTACACAGAACCACTGTACTTCGCCGTGAGCCCCCTCAAGAGATATGATGCAATCCTAGGAAAGGAATGGTGTGGACCCCATAGAGCAATTATCGACTCTATAAGCAATCAAGTTTCTTTCAACTACAAGGATGAAAATTACTCCGTCACTGCCAATGAAATGACAAAGCACCTTTTCGTTTCTGCAAACTCAGTACTTACTGATTTGGAGAAAAAATATAGCACTTATGCTGTGCTAATTCGACCATTAGACTCAAATCCAAATGTTCCAGATTCTTACCCAGAAGATATTAAAGGCGTACTGAAAAAGTATACAGACGTTTTCCCGGAAAAACTTCCGAAGGGCCTTCCTCCGAAGCGAAAGTATGATTTCAAGATCGAATTGGAAGAAGATGCTAAGCCACAGAAAAAGGGTCTCTACAGACTTTCAGGAAAAGAAATGATGGAGCTTCGTACACAACTAGATGATCTACTAGAGAGTGAATTCATTAGACCAAGCAAAAGCCCCTGGGGAGCGCCAATACTCTTTGTAACGAAAAAGGACAGCGGTTTGCGTATGTGTATGGATTACAGAGCACTTAATCGGCTTACTGTAAAAAACAGCTACCCCCTGCCGCGCATCGATGATATCTTTGATCGACTTAAGGGAGCCAGGTACTTCTCGAAAATAGATCTGAGGATGGGTTACCACCAGATCAGACGGGAGGAATCTTCAATCCCTCTCACAGCGTTTCGAACCAGATACGGACATTTTGATTTTCTCGTACTACCTTTTGGATTGAACAACGCACCAGCAACTTTTATGAATCTCATGAACGACATATTCAAAGATGTCCTGGATGTATTCGTTATCGTTTATTTAGATGACATTCTTATCTTCAGTAAGACATGGAAAGAACATTTAGAACACATTGATGTAGTACTAGAGATTCTTAGGAAGGAGAATCTGTTCGCAAAATTGCCGAAATGTGTCTTCGGTGTTAAAGAAGTCGAGTATCTTGGACACGTAATCTTTCAAGAGGGAATTGCTGTGGATCCCAACAAGATAAAGGCAGTCATGGAATGGCCATCACCAAAGAACAAGCAACAGCTTCAGTCATTCTTAGGACTCGTCAAATATTACAGAAGATTCATAAGAGGATGCTCATTGGTTGCTAAACCCCTTACAGAGCTGACGAAGAACGTTTCATTTCTGTGGACAGATACTTAGGACAAATCATTCCAGAACCTGAAGAAATCGTTATACAGTGCCCCAGTCCATAGAAATTTTGACTCTGAACTTCCAATATATGTCAGTACAGACGCCTCTCAGAACGCAATTGGAGCTGTGTTGGAACAGGGGATCCAAAATCCAGAAGACCAGTTCCTTTGCGTCTAGGACTTTGAATGATGCTGAGCAAAATTATGCCGCTCATGAAAGAGAGCTCTTGGCCATTGTAGAGTGCTTGAAATGGTGGAGAGCATTCCTACACGGAAACTTTTTCACAGTTCATTCTGATCACTACCCTTTAAGATACCTCGAGACCCACGACAATCTGTCCCAAAGACAGGTTCGGTGGTTGGAAAGATTAGCGAACTTTGATTACAAAATTATACCCATCTCCGGGAAAGCAAACATCGTTGCCGATGCCCTGTCAAGACAACCTCAGAATTATCCCTCACCTAACCATCGAAACAGAGAACTACTCAAGGAAGTGATAACAAAGACATACCTAGAATCGAACAATATATCTGTACCTTATTTTGCGGATTCTGAGCTAGAAGATCTGGCTAAAGATCACAGGCTAGATGAGAACCTGAAAACCCAATACAAAGATCCAGGCACCTTTCGAAAAGAAGGGTTGCTTTTACTAAGGAGCGGAAAGATTTGCGTACCAGAAGGAAAATTTAAAGTCAAGTTATTACATGACTACCATTCTACTCCAAATAACGGACATTTGGGAATTTCAAAAACAATTAATAGAATATCACCGAAGTTTTACTGGAAAAACCTTCGTACAGATGTACTTCGATACGTTAGTTCTTGCTACTGCCAAAGAGACAAGCCATCCAATCAGAAACCCGCATGTCTTTTACAACCTCTTGATCCACCGAAAACCAAATGGACTCACATAACGATGGACTTTATCACACCCCTTCCAAGGTCAACGGAAGGAAACAATGGCATCTTAACTGTCGTTGACAGATTATCAAAGATGATCAGAATTATACCAATCAAGCCCAAAATAGATGCTCCTTCAACTGCCAGGCTGTTCAAGGATCATGTCTACAGAAACCACGGAATTCCGACGAATATCATTTGTGATAGGGAGGCTATTTTTATGAGCAAGTTTTGGAAGAGTCTGTTCCACCTTCTGGGTACCATATACCAATATATCCCCTTCTTCAGCATATCACCCACAAAAAGATGGACAATCTGAGATTATGAACAGAAAGATCGAAGAAATGATTCGTTCTTTTGTTAGCTTCGACAAGACAGATTGGGAAAAATACTTAGTAGACTTCGAAGTTGCTTACAACTCATCTATTAATGCCACTACAATATTCTCTCCGTTCTTCCTCAATTATGGAATCCACTCTAGAACTGTCCCTTTGGACATACTCTCCGCAGACAACCCTGCTGCGGCACAGTTCCTAAAAAACATGCAAGAATCACTGAAAAAAGCCCAAGAACAAATCAAAAAATCAAATGAATCCACTGCCTTGTATGTCAACAGAATTAGAAGACCTTCTTCTTATAAAGTTGGTGAAAAAGTCTGGTTGTCCACGAAAAACCTAGCTTTTGAAGATGGTGCAGGATCTCGAAAACTGAACCCAAAGTTTTGTGGTCCATTTCAAATATCTGAGGATATAAACGGAGTTACGTACCGTTTAAATCCTTCCCAGCCAATGATCGACAGGGGAATTCACAATGCTTTCCATGTTAGTCTCCTTAAGCCGTACTTTGAAGATGAATTCTATCGCCAAATTCCGCCGCCACCACCTATACAGGTTCAAGATGGACATAAAGAATACGAAGTCGAATCAATTCTCAGTCACAAGAAACAATACGGAAAAACAAAATATCTCATTAAATGGAAAGGATATGCAGATCACGAGAGATCATGGCTATCAGAAAATGAACTGAAAAATTGTCAAGATCTGCTATACGAATACAAGACTCGGGGCGATTCTTCTTCGTAGGGGGGAGCGATGTTGCGATTATGCCCATAAATCACCAAATACCCTGACAGTATCCCTCCGGTAACCTGTACCAAGGATTTACACTGTAAGAAGACATCATTGCAACTTGTGCACTGTACTCACGCAACAGTGTAAAAGCATAATATCATACCTCTTTGTACCGACCCAATGACATGGATCCATCATGGCTATCTCGCGTGGTTCTCGAAACATTTCGCACCCACCAATCAGCAACCACTTTATGCCTCCTTGCCAATTGGACCAATGGGACTTTTCCATGATGTTTGTTGCTGTCTGTTATACTGATGGATGCTACATGAGCCTTCAGAACCTTGTAGTTTGATACCTCTGGGGTCGCTTTTTCTAGAATATCTTTGAATTCAGTACCGTTTAGTTACAATTTATCTCTGCTGGTGTTGAGTACTTTTTCTATATAAACCCTGGTCTGATATTCCGGCCTGTTTACCGGAAGCATCAACCAACAGTTCAACCATCGATTACCTTTTGTGCGCTCAACACCCACAGAGATTGAGAAAATGCTTAAGGCGGGAATAATAAAACCTTCGAACTCGCCTTGGGGCTTCGCAGTTGTAATCGCGACAAAGAAAGATGGGGGGGCAAGGTTTTGCGTACATTAAAGGCCCTTGATCAAACGGATGAAGGCCGACAAATGGCCCATTCCGAACATTGAAGATTTGGTTGATGAGATGTCCGGGGGAAATGTTTTCACGAATTTAGACCTCTTAACTGGATATTGGAACATAAGACTCGCGGAGAAGGTTCATGAGATGAAGACGTTCAGATGTAAGCAAGGGACTTTTTGTTTTGTCGTGTTACATTTTGGCGTGAAGAATGGACCGCCATGTTTCCAAAGGATGGCGACGATATTATTTGGAGACTTACCTTTCGTGTTCGTCTACCTTGACGACATTGTGATTAAGTCCTCGTCTTGGGGGGAGCACATGGAGCACTTGAAATTGGTGCTCGGACGCTTGCGTAAGGTGGGGTTGAAGTTAAAAGTTAAGAATTGTGAGTTTGGTTTGGAAGAAGTTGAAATGTTAGGGCATTTAGTCAGTGGCAAGGGAGTAAGGACAGACCCGGGGAAGATCGCGGCGATGGTGGATGCGCCGAGATCTACTTCGAGGAAAGAATTGCGTTCCTTTCTAGGGATGGCATCGTACTATAGGAGGTTTGTGAAAGGCTTTGCTAAGATAGCTGCTCCACTTCATCGACTGATAAGTCCTGATATTGTGTTCAAATGGAATGACCAGGCTGAGGATTCATTCAAGGAGTTGAAGAAGCGACTCACTCAGCCTCCAGTCCTATCCTTACCTGATATATCGAAGGATTTTATCGTTTAAACAGACGAGTCAAGGTTTGCTGTGGGTGCTGTTTTGGTCTAGAAGGATGACGACGGAAGAGAGCATCCGACTCAGTACGCGAGTCGTACATTGCAAGCGGCCAAGATGAACTACTCCACGTTCGAAGTCGAAGCGCTTGCTGTAATATTTGCGTTGAAAAAATTTAGGCCTTACCTTTTTGGAAGCGCCTTTGTGTTGTATTCGGACCATCAAGATTTGCGGGCTGCGCTCTCGAAGAAAGATATACATGGGAGACTTGCAAGGTGGTTAGATATCAAGGCCGAATACGAGTTTGAAGTACGCCACAAGCCAGGGTTGGAAAACCAGACAGCTGATTACTTGTTACGTATGGGAATGCCGGAGAGCTGGAAACGGGTAGTCCCACTGCAAGACGAAATAGAGAAATACCTTGTGGGGGATGAGGACCGGGAAGTCTCAAGCAGAGAAATGACAGCCCAACTTGAGGGGACGGAGAACTCGCCAGTTCTAGCCAAATTTGGGGGGATTGAGGACCTGCCAGTCCCAGAAGAAATTGTCGATGATGAGATTTTGGCAATGATCGATTTTACAGAGAACGGTGGGACTTTTGAAGAAGGTATGCGTCAGGTTAAACAATACTTACACACTGGGGACAGTAGAGGTATGGCGAAAAAATACCGGCGCCAGGTCAAGGCCTTTGTTTTGTCTCAAGATGTCATGTTTCAGCGGGCAAAGGAAGGGTTAAGAATTATACCACCGAGAGAAATGAGTGAAGGGCTATTACGTGCAGTGCATGACCTCGTTGGTCATCGGGATGCAAAAACCACGAAACAGTTTGTTGATGAACGTTTTTGGTGGCCTGAGATGGCAAAGGATGTTCGCAATTTCGTCCGATTATGTGAACAGTGCCAAAAGTGGGCACGGCAAGGGCAATAAGAGTCTGCAATGAGTCAGCCAGTGACAGGAGTCATTGATACTTTTTCAACGGATTTCACAGGACCATTGCAGCCGACCAAGAACAGAAACAAATACTTGTTGCTCGATGTGGAGCACTTAACGGGGTGGCCGATTGTTGAAGCCACAGAAAGATAGACGTGTGACGTAGCAGTGCTTTTTACGCAGGAGAAAATATTCGACCAGTTCGGAATCCCCGTGAAGTCGTCACGGACAATGGTCCTGCGTTCACAGCCGATGAATTCAGCTACTTTTTCAGAGAAAATGGCACGCATTGGGTATCGGTCGGCACCTACTCGACACAAGCAAACGGGCGTGCAGAGAGAATGGTGGGAATGATGAAACGTGCAATTGCCAAGGTTGTATAAAGTACGAAAGAAGATTGGGATTTGGTTATCAAACCGATTGTGCAGATGTATCGCGTGCCAAAAGCGAGAGACGGTATGTACCCTTTCAACCTGATGTATGAGTCCAAGAGCCGTGTGAAAATCCCTAATATGCCAATGATTGATACTTGCGGGACTGGCAAGTCCAGGAACATGAATGAGGATACCCGGATAATCGAGTGGGAACATAAACTGGCAAAGCGGGTATTGCGGGAGAATTATTCTCCGTTGGATAATCCGAAGTTTGCTATTGGAGACCTTGTGCTTCTACGCAAGGCAAGGAAGGTGGAAGCCTTAAAGCCCAAGTGGATGGGGCCGTACGAATTTATCGGTGAGACCCATCCTACGTACTCAATGAAGAACGCAAAAATGAAACGTACGAAACGTAAGGTCCACGTTCAAAGGCTTAGGCCCTTTGTTGCTCGTATAGCTGGTGTTGGACAACGAGCCGAAAACGACTTGGAGGATTTCGGCCTCTGGGTCGGAAGAACGGTTGGCCGCGACAAAGGAGAACAGTGCGGGTTGAGGGTACTTCGTGGTGAGAGGAAGATGGAGCGACGAAGAAGTGGGTAGCAAAAGATGATGATGTTGCCGACGGGGGAAGTGGCACGGAGATGGAAGATATGTTTGAGTGTTTTGTTTTCGCGTATGTTTAAATGTTACAGTACGCCGTTGATGAAAACGGCTACATTTTCTGATGACATGACCTTTTGTTGAAATGGATTACATGTTGATTTGGATCTTGGAGAGGTGTAATTGCTGTAAGTTCTGGGCAAAAAGTTGATGTCGATGTAAGGTTCGCAAAAGAAGCCGGGGATAAACCCCGGCCAGTCTCCCGTACGGGGGCGCCTACAGACCAGATTGGCAACTTAATGCCCCGTGGAGGCCCCATCCTCCAGACACCTTGGACCACCTCTACCCCGGTGTGGAGAAACTTTACTTCATTGAGTATCTATCGTGTACACTGCAGGACTAACTATACGGCTAAGAACTAACCGGATGTTCCACGTCAGGTATGTGCAGTGGGGCTCACGATAGAATCGCCATTGCAACAGAAGACCACAGTGTGCAACTAATGCGCTGATAAATACGTCTACGGATCACTGCTGTGGTTGTGTTGAACTTCTCTGCGATGCGCGGGATGAAGTCTTCGAGGAACATAATGGAGGCGGAGGATGGGGCACCCAGGGAGTCGAAAGCCAGGGGCTGAAACTTGAAGTTCGGTTCCTGGAGGGTGTTGTGCGAAGGGGGGGGGATGCGGCGTACCAGTTTGCGCTCCAGGTCTTTGACTTTGTCTCGGTGGGCAATGTCGGCGGCGCCGCCGGCCATTTGTGTGGCCCTTGTGCGCACGCCTTGTTTGAACGGCGAGAGAACGGTTAGGTCGCAGGCTATGGGGCGGACCTGTTCGCCTGTGGGCAGGGGGGGGGGTTGTATGAGAATGTCCGCAGGGCGGATATTCGTTCCCGGGACAAGCAGCGGGACTTCGTATTGGCAGTCCAGGCCCGCAGCGCGAGCAACGTGGTAGGCGAAAACGTTGCGTAGCGAGTTGTGGCGGTGCGGGCGGCCGAAGCCGGCAGGGCAAAGGTCCGCCGCGTGGTCTCCGAGTGCGTCCATAGTTTGGTTGCAGTGGGCGCAGGTGAGCGGGCGGGAGTCGTCATATACGGGGAGGCCGAGGTGCCGGCGGATCATGGTCTGCCAGTGGGCCGAGGATACCACCGTAGCGGTTGTGGGGTGAGCGATGAGAAAAGCGGCGGCGGGGCTGTTCCGGAACGCCAGGCCACGAATCCGATGTCGAACTTCTTGAGTGCTGTGCTGAGCCGGGTTGGGGTGTGTCACCCATGAGTCATCACGCCAGTGGACCCTTGCCTGTGCCTCCTGCTGCACACCATTTAAGAAGGTTTGGAGGTTGGATGGTTTGGCAGCAAGCAGGCATGGGTCAAATGGGCCAATGTCGACGGAGTACGGGCGCCCAGGGATACATTGCAGGAAGTCACGGATTCGCGGCAAGGCTTGTCGGACCAGGAACGCCCTGTCACCCCGGTATCGGTGACCAGAGACGGCGGCAGAACGTTGCGTGGTGTACGATGCCGACCTCTCACGTGCCGGAACCGCGTCGATGATACTAGCTGCGACGGAGCCGTGTAGGAACGGGGAGATGAGGGTAAATCCCTGACCTCCGTGGCGAATGGGTAGCGTAGCTTGGTCCCATGCAGCGTCTGTGAGGGCGATCCCGTGTAGCTCCGAGTAAGACGACCTCTGCAGGGCGTCAAAGGCTTGTGCAGCGGGGGCCGAGTGTTGTGGGTCGGCGAGCCGGAACGCGTGGGTGACGAGGCATGCCGACGCGCACTGCCGGTGCATGTGGAAACGGGCACGGGGGTCACGAACGTGGGTCAGCAGTCGGAGGGTGCGGCGGCACCCCTCGACCTTGCCCCGTAGGTATGCATCGGTGAAGGCCCGGTTGCCCATCGGCGCTCCTAGGAGCTCGAAGCCGTCGCGGGAGCACTCGGACAGAGGAAATTCGCGGAGGAAGTCCGTGCGGTCCGGCAGGAGCGTGTTCGGCCAGTAAATGCGCGTCTTCCTCGCGTTGACATGGAGACCAACAGCCGGACCCTCAGCCTGCAGGAGGCGGAGAGCACGGCGCAGACCCTGGAGTGTCCCTATGAGGGTCCCGTCGTCTGCGTACCATTGATTCAGCAGGATGTTGCTGTCCTCGGCGATTTTCCGGATTAGTGGTTGAATCGTGAGGGAAAACAACAACATACTGGCCGGGTCGCCCTGCTAGGTGCCCTGAGCACTCGAGATGACCGTGTTCTGGCGATTCGGTATAAGCAACGGTGGCTGAGTACGACCATGTATCATATTCACGAAGCGGGCCAGAGAAGGAGCGAGTGCTGGAAGTTGGGACAGCATTGACTGGCGATCAACGCGGTTGAAAGCGTTGTGCGCGTCACCCGCGCCCTCGCGATTTCCAAAGTATAAATACCTTGTCAGTCAGGAAATCAATCTCCACTCTCTCTTTCTTCCAAATCTCTCCAAAACAAATACTTTTCCAACAATCAACGTCAACACCCTCATGCCCCCTTCCCCCCCGGCGCCTCCCGCGCGCGCGCCCGGGCGGGCATGATTTCCTGACTGACTGTTTTCTTCTTTATCAATGGACTAGAGGGTAGTCCCCCGTTGATACAGTACTGAAAGAAAGAAGTTTAATGCATTCAGTATTCAGTATCTACTGAGGACTGCGCACGTGCTAACTATACGGTTAAGATCTGACCGGATGTACCTCGTCGTCCATGCGCATCGGGGCTTGGGACAGGATAGCTTGAGCAATGGATGACCAGAGAGTGCAACTCAGTCGCTGGTAGATACGGCGGCGGATAACACCCGGTGTCGAGTGACGCTTGGACGCGATCCGCGGAACTAACTCCTCGATAAACGCAATTGTACCAGGGGAAGGGGCACCCAGGGAATCAAACGCCAGAGGTCGAAACGTGAAGTTCGGCGTGTAAGGCGCAGAAGATGGGCCATTTGAGGGAGCGGGGAGGCGTCGGGCGAGGTTGCGTTCCAGAGTTGTAACCTTGTCGCGGGCCGCCAGTTCAGCAGCGCCTCCGGCAACCTGGGTCGCCTTGGTGCGAACTGCGGCCTTAAACGGTGAGACGACAGTGGTGTCACACGCAATGGGGCGCAACGTTGTGCCTTCCGGGGTTGGGGGCGGTTGTACAAGGATATCGGCGGGCCGGAGCTCAGTGCCCGGGACGAGGAACGGAACCTCTTGCCGAGTATCCAGACCCGCGGCGCGGGTAACGTGTGTCGCAATCGCATTACAGAGCGAGTTATGGCGGTGACGACGGCCGAAACCAGGGCAGCAGAGGTCGGCGGCGTGATCCCCGAGGGTGTCCAAGGGGTGGTCACAGTGGTGGCAGTTGAGGGCCATGGAGTCATCGTACACTGGCAGTCCGAGGTGACGGCGGAGCATGGTCTGCCAGTGTGTGGTGGGCACCTTCGTAGCTGCCGTGGGGTGAGCGAAGAGAAACGCCGCAGCGGGGCTGCGGCGGAACGCTAAGCCACGGATGCGATGTCGAATGTCGGCGTCTCTTTGGGCGGGCGGGTTTGGGGCATTCGCCCAGGAGTCGTCGTGCCAATGTACTCTTGCCCGCGCCTCTTGCTGCACCCGTTTGAGAAGGGTTAGAGTGTTGGTGGGTGAAGCAGCTAGAGTTGGAGGGTCAAGGGTGGAAAGGTCGACTATCCCGGGGATGGAGAGGGCGAAACGGCGGAGAGAAGGCCCAGCCTGACGGAGGAGGAAGGACCGGTCGCCGCGGAAGCGGCCAGAAGCAAGTGCACAAGCACGCGGCGTGGCGTATGCGGAAGTCCGCTGCCGTGCGGGCGCAGCATCAATGATGCTGGCGGCGGCAGCGCCGTGGAGGCACGAGGCGATGCTTTCGAAGCCCTGACCTCCGAGGTGCATGGGGAGGCAGACTTGGTCCCAGGCTCGGTCCGTGAGAGCTATGCAGTGTAATTTTTCATATGATGACCGTTGTAGATCATCAAATTCTTCTGCGGCAGACTCGGCTAAGCGCGGGTCTGAGAGCTTGAATGCATGCGATAGGAGGCATGCAGGCACAGATCCGGTGCATGTGGAACCGGGCGTGGGCGTCACGGACCAGCAGGAGGCGGTCCAGGGTACGGCGGCACTGAGCAATCTTGGACCGGAGAAAACTCTCCGTGAACGATTTGTTTCCAATGGGGGCCCCTAGAAGCGGAAAGCCGTCCCGCGAGCATTCTGCGAGAGGGAATTCCGCTAGGACTGCTCGATCCGGCGGCATGACGTGAGGCCAATATATGCGTGGCTTTCGTGGGTTGACATGGAAGCCAACCGCGGGACCATCTCGGGCAAGGAGCCTGAGCGCCTGACGGATGGCGCCAAGGTTCCCGACGATCGTGCCGTCATCGGCGTACCATTGGCAGAGAGCAATGTTGGGGATCTCAGCAACCCGACGAATGAGGGGTTGGATCGTTAGCGAGAACAACAACATGCTGGCCGGGTCACCCTGTTGGGTGCCCTGGGCACTTGGTATGACGGTGCGATCCCGGTTCGGGACAAGCAATGGCGGTTGCATTCGGCCGTAGATCATGTTTGCGAAGGGGCGAGCATTGGTAGGTGGTCCAGCATAGACTGCCGATCAACACGGTTAAAGGCATTGCTGGTGTCTATGAGGACCGTGGCGACATTCGGGGTGGCGGAGAAGCGGCGTAGTGTCGTGCGGGTGTCGTGGACAACAGAGTCCATCCCGGCTTTAACACCGTTGGCCGTCTGATGCGGCGACATAACCGAGTGTGAATCGGCTATTGCGGCCGGGAGCAATGCCTTCGTCTCCATCCTGCGGAGCACAGACCCGATGGCGATGGGGCGGACCTTGTCGGGAGTCGGCTGCAGCGGGTGAAGCGTCGCCGCTGCCACGAGGGGGAGCACAGCGTGCGGGAGTTCCCCCCGTGCGAGCCGGGAAACGAGCTGTGTCAGGACCCGCAAACCGGTCACGCCGGCCTCAGGACTGACGCTAGTCTTAACCAGGAGGTGGAACCAGCGGGACGGCGTTCGTTCGGGTCCGGCGGTGGTGTCCCGCGGGACGCCGCGGACCGCATGTTCCACAGCAGCCTCGGTGATGGAAGGGGGCGGCGGGAGTCGTCCTTCCGGGGGCGGCGAGACAGGACGAGGCGGGGACGGGTGCAGATCCCGGAGCCGCTGAATCGTCGGCGGGTCGTTGACGTCAGCGAGCGGGCCGTTGTGGAGGGCGCGCATGGCCTTACCGTATCGCGCATCAGCGCAAAGGGCCTCTGCACGACGGGCGCGCCCGGTGTCGCCGGGGACTGTTGGGGCATACAGCGTGTTTCGTTCCCACCATTCAAGCCGAGCTTGGTGAGCTGCGAGAGCTTCGGCCCATAGTGCTCCCCACTGTGAGCCCGTGTGCGCACGACGGAGGCGTTCTCGGAGGGCGATCCGTTGGCTCTTGGGGTCCCGCCATCCGCGCTCTCCCCGAAGACAGCGACGGAGGACAGCCGTGGGCAACATGTGGAGGTGAAGGAATGCTCGTTGAGTAGCGTCTTCACCACGGGCATTTGCCGCAGCTTTCACCAACTTGATAAACAGCAGGATAAACTGGGTCAGGCAGGGCGCGGGGATATGTTGGAGGATATCCGTGTCTCGGTAGGGTGTTGAGAGGATTTCCAGGGGAGTGGGCAAGGGGAACGCTCCACCCGACGGGGATGGCTGCGATTCAGTGACGGGCATGTTGGAGGTAGGTGAGTCCATGGCGGAGAGGCCTAGTCAGAGCGGTCCACTCTTGAGGCCGATGGACGGTGCTCAGCAGGCTGAGGACTGACCATATCCTGTGTCGGTGGACGCGGAGTGGCAGCTGGGACCGGAGGCAACATGAGCGCATCAGGCAGCGGCCCGAGGTCAGCCGTCGTCACCGGGGGCTTGGACGGAGATCGCGTCATTAAGGTGTCGTGGTAGTCCTTTTGTCCGTCAGCGTAGTGGAGGTGAGTCTGGCAGCGGCGCTTGGTCACCGCCGGCGGGGAGCCCGGGGATTGACCGGAGCGCGTGGGATAGGGTGGGCCGTCCGTCATGACCTCGGGTGGGGGGTTCGTGGGGCGGCGCGGGCCAGCACGCTTGCCTCCCTTGGGATTACCCCCAGGGTGGTCTTGTCTTCTGCGTGCGGGGTGTCACCGCGGGGTGTGGGGCACCGACGGGCGGAGGCACGGGAGGGGCTTTGTCCGTAGTCGGAGCGGGCGCGGGAGGCCGGCCTTGTGGCTGAGCGCGGACCGTCTCAATGTCCCGCACGTGATTGAGCAGGGCAGTGGCGAAGGCTTGTAGCACTTGAGCAGGGACCCGCGAGCGGTGCTCTGCCTTCTTCAGGCGAAAGGCTTCTCGTCGGAGTCGAGTTTTCACTCCACCCGCAGCAAAAGCCCCAGAGTGGACGGCTCTTGGTAGAGGCATGGTAGAGACCTTGAGTTCCGGTAGGAGACCGCGTAGATGGGTCAGGGTGGTCTTCACATTTTCCGCAGCGTGGGCCGGGAAATATATGTAGGTGGACATCCCGACCAAGGGGACGATGACGTGCGGAGGAAAGAAGGTGCCGGCGGCTTGGGCAGCGTCCAGGAGGACGCGTTGGGCATCAGCGTGCGACTTAAAGGTCATAGTGGGCGAGGGCGAAAGGGCGATGTGGATGAGAGCGGGAGGGGGGGGCGGAGGCAGCTCCGGTTCCCCAGTCCGCGGGTCAAGGCGACGAGGTTCGGTCGTGAAGTGGCTGGCAAAGGTCTTGGCGCGGGCGAGGGTGGCGGGGTCGGCCATGGCCGGCTGGCCAATGATCTTGTGTGCATCTGGGAGTGTCATAGAATGTGGGCCAATTGGGGGAGAGTCACGTGGAAGGTCAAAAGACTCCAGAGGTAGAACGGGTGTCGGCGGGAGTGAGCTAACAACCGCGGACCAAGAAGGGGAAGGGGAGGCGACAGGCGGAGCAGCCGGGAAGCTGCGGGGACATCGGCACGAGGGGCATGGGGAGAAGGGGCTGCCGGTTGGAGGCTCCCGGCGGGCTGGGGAGAGGGGGCCATGATAAGTGGAGAGGGAAGGAAGGAAAGTGAGTATTAAACTTCTTTCTTTCTGTACCGTACAGTACTGTACTGTACTGTGGTGTACTGTAACAAATATGTTTATTTCATATTTTTTCTGAGGGATGCACTGACGGGACTGTACTTCAAAGGCTACTAAAAACCGACCAAATCTTTTATACATTAAAATACCCAAAAAATCTCTCCCTTAACGGCTAAGAGCTAACAGGTTGAGTCGCACAGTTTTTGAACAAATAAAAAGATTCCCGCCCCATGCAGTATCACGTGATGCGTAGCGTGAAGAAATTTTGGGAGAGAGCAAGTTGTTGTTCTCTCGGGTCCCTCAGAGGGGACTCGATTGTCCTTTAAATACGGTCGCAATTATAAGGAACTGCACAAGAATTCTGTAGTCTACTGTACCAGGGAGAAATTTATGTTTAGGTTATGGGAGAAATTTATGTCTCGATGATTGAGCGTAGGCTGAAATTAGTGATGGCGGGGAATTATTGGTCATAGAATTTTAAGTGCATAAAAATTAAAAAATTTTCAATTCCCTGTATTAGAATTATTCCAAAATAACTGTCATTTTATTCCCTATTTGTGCATATGAACCGACAAAGGAATTAATGACTTCCTGGGGTCATAAAAGAATTAATGACTTTCTGAAGTCATTGAGGAATTAATGACTTACAGAAGTCATTAAAGAATTAATGACTTGATTACCAGATTATTACCTGGGAGCAAAAGAATGCACTATGGAAGAATTATTACTATTACCAATTGATTACCTGCCTACTATAGACTACAGCACTATGACATGGAGAAATAATGACTGTACTACTATTCTTATTCTATTGAAATAAATATTCACCTTACCACATCTCCAGAATTTCATGGCCGGAAATTAATTAATTATCTATGACATGACCACCACCGATGCTCCCCAAAAGTCATTATTTTACAGTATTCTATACTTTTGCCTAAAATTGCACAGTTTTGAACATAGATCCAAATAGCCACAATAAACTTGAGCAGAGCTGTTTAAGACCAGAACATACAATATTTAACGAAAACTGCCGAGTTTCACGACCTTTTCTGCTACTAATGAATTTCTAGACCGCAAACGCGCAATCTGAGCCCTTAATGCAAGCAAAACCCCCTTCGGTCCGCGAAAGAGGTCCAACGACCCCTCTCTCCGTTCGAAACTCACCCATTCTGGCGACCGCCCATTTCGTACCGTATGATGGAAATTCCAACAACCCGATCAATTTCTTTCGTGCTGCTTGAAAGGGTTTACCCCAAAGATGAACCGCACAAGCGAAAGTTTAAATGTCTGCTTTGCGCGAAAGTAGGTGCTTTGGGACTTGGAAACACAAATGTCCGAAGCCACATGAACAGCAAACACAAGACAACTGACATTTCCGTTTCATTTGATAAACGTAAGGGGCGTTCAGCTATTATATTAAGCTTGACAAACCCCGGCTTCAAGAAAATGTTCACCCCGAAGGTCAACAAACCGGGTTCGGTTCAGAAAAAATTTATTCGGTTATGCGCAGAATGGATTCCTCTCAATCAAAGACCGCTTTCTATTGTTGAAGATTTGGGGTTTCGGGCGATTGTTGATGAATTTGCTCCAAAGATCAACCATGTCAGCCGTCAGGCTGTCAGTCGTATTCTACAGAAATCCGAGGCTATCATTGATAAGCTCAAGGCAGATACACTCGAAAAGGTTCCGATTTGAGCTGTAACTACGGATGTTTGGACAGCCGAAAATAATGATTACTATTCATCTTTAACAATATCGTTCATTGGCAGCGAATAGGGATACCATACAAACTTGGTATGCTGCACTAAGCTGTTTGGTCGCCACACTGGGAAGGAACTTTCACGCTTCCTTCTTGAATCTACGAAGAAATTAGGAATCGAAAAAAAAGTGGCTAATGCGAGGAAACAAGTCGAACTTACGTCGGAAGGGGAACGAATTTTGGCTGAAATTGAGGATTCTGTACTGCTGGAGTCGCGGCTCGAGAAAATCAGAGACCTTGAAAGTGGAGAGGAAACTCACGAGGTCGCCTCGATTTATGGGCAAGAAATGGACTCAATCACGTTGAGAGCAACTGAATCTAAACCCGCTGCCAATGAATCAGTATTCGAATAAGTAGAAGCTGGACTGGATGAAAATGATATCAATGAGTATTTTAGCGAAGATTCATTCGATTATCAGCTCAATTTGATCCTGAATGCCACCTTGCCGCAGCTGCCTGAAAACTTCGCCCTTGCAGATACTGTTCCTGAAAGATCCTCGACCAATCAGACAGAGTCAGCCTACTTTTTCAGATCTTCTTGGAACCGAATTGCATGCGCATCTCATTCGCTTCAGATTTCGTCTCGTAAGGCATTTTCAGACAAGGAGATTGACGAATTACTTATGAAAGTGCACCAGACTGTCAAGTTTTTAAAGAAGTCTGCACTTGCTGCACAGTACCTTATTTCAGAGCTTTCATCCAAATATGCGGGTATATTGCGGCCAATTTTGGATGTTAAGACAAGATGGGGATCTACTGCTTCAATGGTTGAGAGGTTTTTGTACTTGGAACCCTATTTTGGATCTGCAATCGAAAAACTGTATGCTGACAATGTTACGTGGAAAGGTTTTGGTCCAGCAGGTAGACCTACCGCTAGGGAAAAGCTATCTCTGAAAGCTATCGTTGAGCTATTCAGGGCAACAGAAGAAAGTACAGCATTTTTGGTCTCTCAGGTAGGCCCGACAATGCATTTGAAGGACATTTGTTCGGCAGGAATTTTGAAAATTCTAAAAAAGAAGAAGGAGCAAAATTTAATGGATTCTGTGACGCGAAGATTGATCGATGATTTATCTGAATTAATCCTGAACCGTCGTAAGAAGAATAACCTTCCGTTTCCAATGGCAGAGCATTGTGCTCATGTTGCAACTCTTCTGACTCCCAGATATTTCAAAATGAAGCACAAGGTTTTCTTGGGTGGAGTTGATGCCTACTCCCTTTCTGAGACAGCTGCTGTGAAGCATATCACAAAATTGGCCGAAATCTACTTCACTATCACGGTTTCGTCAGGGTCGGATGCTTTAAATGGAAAAGCATCTGAACATTCAAAGAAGGGTGTTTTATCAAGTTTTGATTCAGATGATGATGATGTCCAAATTGGGGATAAAGTTGATGCCACCATTGATTCTGAAATTAACCTTTATAAGTTTATGAAGGCTTCTGCGAAAGAAATTGGACCGCTTGATTTTTGGAAGAAGTATGAAGGCACATTCCCAATCTTATCTCGAGTCGCATGTGTTGTTTTTACTGCTAATTATTCCTCCACATCATCTGAAAGAGTTTTTAGCGTTGCTGGATCAATTAGATCAAAGAAGAGATCCCGTCTGACAGCTGTCCTTACCGAATGTCTTTCATGAGTTGGAGACTATCTGAATATAAAAAAGCATCTTCCATGCGAATTGAATTAGATCCGCCACATTAAAAATGTTATAAATTATTTGTTTGAAGTCCTTTTAATACCTTTCTATGTCACGCTACTGGCGTTATAATAAAATAGCGCTCGCTACATTGACGAAATGTGCTTCGGTTAATACACATATACACTGCTTTTCTGTCCTAAGCCCTGTGTAAATAGATATTTATCGATATCCATATAAATAACTATAACTTACCCCTTCAAGATTCACTTTCACATTTTTAATGGACTCTAGTTTATGAAAGTTGTGTTCGTTTTAGTAAACCATGTAAAAATATGCAAAAACAGCCTTCTATCCACAAAACAGGTTAAAAGTTGTAGCTGCCCTTCTGGCGACATATTTCTATGAGTAGCACTCCAATCTCTGGCGCTTCTTAGTTGGCATCTAGATAACAACTTCCTTGTACTACATTATGACAGTAATCTGAGAACGATCTGGGAATCAGGAAATTAAATCACCGCTCCAACTAAGTTGCTGCGAGAAAGGATATGACCAATAAGAATCCCAGAACTTCGGCTTAACCACTGGACCGCGGGTCGATTGTTGAGAACTATGATGCGAATAGTTGTATATATACATTGCATATTTCTAAATGTGGCTAACTGGCCGCATTGATGGTTGTCTGCTAGTGATTGCATTGATCAGGGGCTGTTCAAGCAATTGAGACGGTCCTGTTTCTCTGGGTTCGAACTCTTACTCTGAAAATCGTACTGCACTGTGCTGTAAAGTACAGTGCAACATAGAGTCATGTACTGTATTGTAAAGTTCAGTACATGACTGCATGTTGCACCTTTGTGTCAGCACTTACACTGTAATGTAAAGCACTGTACAGTACTGTATAGCACAGTGCGGAACTATTCCGTTCGTCATGACTAGAGGAATTAATTTCTTCGGGAAATTAATGACCTAGCTGATCATAATTGTGACTAGCTAGGTCATATAAATATGAAGTGATAGTCATTATTATGGCTATAACTTCATAAATTACTTATGAGGTAATAATTCCTGTTTTGGTCTGGGAAGGAATTAAATTTCCTGGTAATAGAATATTTTAATTTATTAAGTGCCTGTCATGGAATAAATTTTTATTATTACCGGCCATCACTAGCTAAAATACAGTATCCTGATGATTAAGTGCAACCCAGGATAATAATTTAACCCAGGAGACGATTTGTTCTTTCGCTTTGTACTGTAATAATGTCAATCTGACTCATCCCCTCGGAGTGACGAAGCATCCACTCCGACTGAGTTGCTCTGCTGCCACTGCTGCCTTTTGCTCTGCTGCTTCTAATTTTTCTTTTGGCGATGAAGTTGTAGTGCAATGACCCTTTGAGTCTGAGTTAGGGGTCGTCGATCCGTTTTGCTGATCGAAATTCGATTACGATTTAGTTATTTATTGTAGTTTATTTTAGAGTACGTTTTAACTTTACACTTAGAGGTCCTGTAAGGACTATTGACAATGACCCAGTAGGGGCCTGTCATGGCCAGGTACTGGCCCTGATATTTAGTGCGTTGCTAACCCACTAACTACTGACACCTGTCCTAACTAGCTAACTGGCCGCCGGCCTAACTTCTAACTTAGTATTTATTCTACCTCGGCCTAAGGCCGCTACACTAAAGGCACCATAGGATAGGCTCTGAAGTTTACTCCTATCTTTCGCGCCCGCGTCAGTAGCTATAGTAGCTTCATCCCCTCTGGTCCCCGCTCGTCGTAGCCCTCCGGACTGATCGACCGCGAGGCTTCGCCCCTTTTATCGTTCCCTTTTTCCCGCGCTTGTGCGCTTGTGTACCCTTTCGTCCCCATCTGTGGACCGTAGCCGAGAACCGCGGCGTTCGCATCACCCCCTGTGGGAGGGCAGAAATCCCCTGAAGATCCTCGCTCGCCCCCGTCGCGCATTACGCACGACACACATACGGCCTCGCCGTTCGTCTTGTTACTCACCGGCTTCGGCCGTGTATCCCCACTTTCCTTTTCCTGTTCTTCCCCTTTAGTCCGACGGACTATATTCATCCCTTTGGCTTAGCCACTTGTCACTGTCCTTAGGACTTTCTTTTCAGACACCTTCGGTGTACATTGTATATAGACAGTCTGTGTCCCCTTGACTTGCCAAGTCTCTACCACACAGCCTTTCAGGCGCCGAGCTACTTCCCCTCACAGGGCTTAAAGAGAAAGCGGGTCCATCGGACGCCCGGTAGTCGCACAGGCAACGACTGTTTCACTTCTATTGCCGTAGGCGTTTTGCTTTGTTCCCTTTCAGGGTTGTTCGTTGTGCATTGCATTACAGAAGTGCATATTTGCTGCTGCTTCATTTGTTTTGCTGCTGCTTTTTATCACTCTGGTACTTCTATTTCATTTTCCTCCCACTGTTTCAACTTTTGAGCTGATATGGAAAAATTAAACTAAAACAAGGAGATATCCACTAAATGATCCCGTAGCTGTCACAGTACCACAGGCGAATCATCCATCCCAAAGCGTATTTCGTCATTAGCTTTGTTAGTAAATCCTCCTTGTTTTGTTTCGAAGAAATATGTTCCAGCTATACTATGCCATCGCGGATCAATTCTTTTTTCCACCTTTAGTGCCCTGGGATCGATGTAATTGTGCTTGGGCTCACATGATCTTCCGAAGTCATTGAAATGGCCACTATACTGTCTGAATTGATAAAAACAGGCCAGAAATGGCGACCCTCATTCCTAGGAGCTTCATAAATATTTTCCCAAAAGAGTTTTCTCATCCAGGATGCATATTTTCTACAAGCTGCGAGCGCAACATGTTCGATTTTTTTAGACGAGCTTGCTATAAATGTCTGCCGCTTCGATTTCGAGTAGATTGGAGAACCGTTGATGTCGACCATGAATCCACTGGTTGAAAGCCTGGAATTTACATATTTGCCACTGTCTACATCAACGGAGGCACCGCCAAGATCTGTTTTGATACCTTATGTGCTCCAATAGTGCAGTCCCAAGTGATCAGTCTCGTTCATACAACGAAGGAGTGGTTTGAAAGCTTCATTTAACGTTAAGTTGGGGCAGGGACTTGACAAGCCAATGTAGACACGGAGAATGACAAGTAGGGTCGAGTAGAAACGGTCAAGTAGAGTAATTCGCTGATTACGCTTCGATAAGCGTGATTTTCATTCTCATTTAGTGTCTACTCATAATTTTCTGCCGAACAAACAATTTGACCTTCATCGTGATTGGAGTCAAGACATAATTTGATTGATCCATTCTATACACCCGCAGAAGGGTTTTGCAAAGCGCGTTTGGTCGATCCGAACTCCCAGTGGAGAGCGAGTGATTTGATTGTCCATCCGATGTGGGATTTCAGTTGATGACAACAAATCTTTCAAGTTCTGGAGTAGAGCATGTGAATTCGAAGCGAAAGTCATATTATCGATCAAGACTGCTAATATTGTGTACTTTGAGTTGATACGAAGAAAATACACTCGATTATCGAAGTTGGAAGGTTTCAATCCCCAATTGACGAGTTTTCCGTGGAGAAATGAACCGTAGGTATGTCCTACTTTTTTGGCGCCATAGATAAACTTCTCCAGTTTGCACATTTAACTGTTCCTAGCTATCTTACGGGAATATTTTGTCGGTTGTTCCATGAATATTGGAATATCAATTGTTCCGTGAAAATATGCACTGGAAATATCGCCTCGTTCCATGATGACATTTTATTGATGCAGCTATAGATAACAGCTGACATATAGTCTTATGAGACGTGACTGGAGCGTGGATGATTTCCGGGTCGAAGTACATGTATGCTCGTTGACGATACCCTATCAGAGTACATCGGGAGTTTGCCATATTCTGTTTCCCTGTAGAGTCCAGAGGCTTAGGTTTGAAGGTCCATTTGAATGGTTATGGAATTATCTCAGGGTTTCGGGGAACGTAAGACCACTTATTGCTCTTAAAAGTGCATTGTACTTTCTGTCCATAGCCTCGAACCACTGAGGGCTGTTGCATGCTTCTTCAAATGTCAAGGTTCATACGCTGTCTTCAGGTTTTCCTTTCCGTCAGTTTAAGCCATCTCTGGAGTCTGTTAATGCGCGTAAATTATACATTAGAATACATTTTTCTATCCTGAATCCATGTAATCTCCGTTGGAGACCTCAACCTCGTGTTGTCGTGCAAGACCACCAAGCAAGGAAAAAATTCCTGTGGGATTTTTGTTCGAGATTGTGGTGAATTCGGCCCTCGTCATGACTTTAACAGACTCGGATTCTGGGATGTATACCCCTATCGGCCTAGTGTCTGATTCCATCCCGATAAAGTTTCCGTGTTCGGAACGATGTTTCAGCTTTTTGGCTTGCTCCGAGTGGGGAAGGTAAATGAACGGGAAACCTGGTTGACTGAAAATGAGCAGTTATGGAAATTTTATCTCTTTGCTAGGATCCCAAAGCTGGATCGGAATATGGCCATTGATCCTTGAAGCCGGAAGCCTGTTATGTAGCCATTTTTAATGCTTTAAAGCCTCGCCCCAAAGTTTATGTGTGAGATCCTTGTCATATAGAAAGACTCTATCCCTTGTCCAATGCTCTTGGATGAGACCTTCGGCAGTACTATTGCTGTCAGGTTCTCGAGAAGGAGAGATACTAACTTCAATTCATGATTAATTGATGAAAGTATTCAGTCCTTTGCTCATGTGCCCCCCTGCTGGATCAAATCGAGTTCTCCGCAATTTGAAGTTTGAGGTCGAAAAGTGAGTTCTTCCATAGCTTTGTAATCACGAACTATTGCAGGGAGCTCATATCTACTTTTGACTATCACAACCTCGGATTTTGCAGTGTACAGCTCGAGGAACTTAACAGAGTAATTATTCCCTCCGAAAGAGCTTTTGAACGGATCAGATACATCCATTTGAATACCGCTCAGTGGCTGCAATGTCATGCTCGTCGCTGGATTGATGGGAGCTTTTCTAGCTTTTCCGGGCATACATGTAACACATTCGATGTTGTAGAGTTGGGAATGATCTAAGGAAGGTACATCTGGGAGCTGGCGGGAGAGCTGCAAATAGCCTTCTGTCGCGATGCGCCCAGTTTTTCTGTGCAATTTCATGACCTCACTTTCGGGAAATTTCTTTGTAGCTTTCTTAGCTTGCTTCGAGTAACTGGCTACCTCTGACGGGTAAAGTCCGTCAACACATTCGAAAATTCGGACGATGTTTTAGATGCCCAAGGAGCTGTATCTAAAGGTAAATCATCCAATATGGTGGAACAGAAACTCCGAGTAAATCACGTTGAAGTTTTTCTTGACCAAGTTAACAGCCAAGGTGTTTGTTTCGAGATGAGATACATGACAGTCTTCGATATATGTCTCGCCGTTCAATAGTAACCGCACCAGGCCCTTATCATGAAGTTGTGAGGTTCCAGCTGCTGCCTGCACAGTTTCTTTGGCAGTTGGGCTGTAGGACTTAAATGAGGGTCGACTATGGAAGAAGTTTTGTGTTGCACCAGAGTCCATGAGCGCGGTCTCTGTTTTCGTCCTCCTATGTTTGCTACCCTCCTTCGAAACTTGCATTTTGGCATGTTTGCGACGTAACGAGGCACTCCATCGAAGCTTGACTGTTTTTGGAACTCGGTAAGATTCGTTATCTGTGTTCGTGAGAGCCACGGAGGTGTTTGCTGAAGGCACAGGTGGACGAATGGAAGATGCTAGGGATCCCTAGTGTTCGCGGTTTTTTTTTGAGTTCCATCCCCTGTCAGCTTGTGAATAGTGACGCTGTCCTATACCTCTACGCTGGGGTTTCCGGATGCGCCCATTTCCCTCATCTTCGGGGTGTTTTCAACAGATTCTAATGAAATGGCCCGGTTTTCCACATTAATGCCAATTTTCTAGTAGTCTGATGTGCCCAATGAGACGTCCGCCGTGAACTTTTCCACGAAAATGTCCGCCTCTGGCGTATGAGGAACACCTCTCACGTCCTCTAAAGTATCCTCGTGTGACATATGCAGCGTTGGCTCGGATTAACTCTTGTCTTCTAGGAGCGTTGTTAGGTTTGGGTTCAACCCCCGAGCAATTTCCACTTGAATAGAATTAACGATGTCCGGAAAGGATGTTTTGGTGATCGCCAAGACCATGGAGAGAGCTACAAAGGAAGGAGGGGGAGACCCAATGAGTTTTGAAGTTTTCTATCGATTTGGTAATTCCTCGTCATATGTTTCGAGTTCTCCGCAGATGCTGCTAAACTGAGAGAAGTTTCTATAACAGTCTCCACTCTCGTCGAATACCAGCGTGTCTAGCCTGTTTCCGATTTGTGGATGGCTTTTTAATTAGATGTTGTATAGATGCGCTTCAGCCCATTCCAAAGATCCAAGGCGGTTTTCGTGTCTTCATCGTTAATGATTATTACCTGGGCCACGGCAGAGGCACGAAGGCGTAGGGGCAGTGAAATTGGCACTCTTACTATATTACCACCGTCAGAGCTGATTTTGGTGATCTTTTCTTATCCAATTCTTTGTACAGGCCGTAACACTGCTACCAGCACGCATTTTACTGTCGTTGAGCGTATATACATACGCTCAACAACAGTACAAGTATAGGCACGCGAAATACACAGCAGGAATCTGGATCAAAAAACCACTGGTCTGAATAGGCCAAAGCACCAAAGATCGCAAGAATGGCACTGAAAATTCAGTACGCAACTTTGGATGCAGGTGACCGATGCAACACTATAAATAAATGCAATCTAACAGAACAAAGTATGAGTGACAGCTATATCGAAGCGGATGGAAGGCCACGCAGCCAGTAAAATGCGACGCAAGCGAGGAGAGC